>VWYH01000678.1:674705-924044 GCA_013399365.1 Pampusana beccarii | reverse complement strand
TCCCCCCCCGCTCCGCCGCCGCCGCGAGGGGAACCGGGACCCGCCCCGCCCCGCTCCGCCCCGCCGGCAGCCCCGGCTCCGCGCCCCGAGACACGGCACGGGGAGGGAGCCGGCACCGGCAGCCCGGGATGGTACCTGTATCCCAGTATGGCACCTGCATCCCAGTACTGGTACCCACACCCCAGTATCGTACTCGCATCCTGGTAGTGGTACCCACATCCTGGCATGTTACCTGCATCCCAGGACAAGCACCCACATCCCAGTACAGTACTTGCATCCCAATATCAGAACTCGCATTTCATTTACATTACCTGCATCCCGGTATGGGTACATGTATTCCAGTAGAGGTACCTGCATTCTGGTATGGTGCCCGCACCCCAGTACTGGTACCCACATCCTAGTATACTGGTTACTGCATCCCAGTGCAGCACCTGCATCCAGCTACAGGAATCCATATCTTGGTATGGTACCTGCATCTCAGTATGGCACTGCATCCCAGCACCTGTGGAATCTGGCACGGGTGTCTGCAAACTTTACCTCCATCCTGACCCCAGCACCCCCAGGCCTGGACAGGTCCAGGTGCGCCCCCCATGAGTGTTCCACCTGTCACGGGGTACATGGTGCCCCAGCGCTGGCATCTGCCACAGCACAGAGCACATGGGGCAGACTGGGATTTGGTACCTTGAAGTGGGACCCTTTACACAACATGCACAGCAGCCTCCGGGCTGGGCCTGCTGCCCCCAGACTCCCCTGCACCCTGTCCCACAGGGTGGCACATCACCAGGATCCAGCCCTGGCACCATCCCTGCTCCCCTGGGGGTGCCAGGGGAGCCCTGGGCTCCTGCTGTGGCATGAGGCTGTCCCCGAGCCGGGGCAGAGGGGCTGAGAGGCAGCAGGCAGGGCTGCATGGGCCAGCGATGCCGTGGCAATGCCAGCTGGCACAAGGCAGGCAGAGGTGCCAGGCAGCGGTGCAGTGCCCAGGCTTCTTCCTCGGGGACTGCGTGCGGCCATGGGTGAGCTCCTGCCACGTGCATCCTCTGCCCCATGCCTGTGCCTGCCCCGGCACAATGCGCATGGCTCCGGCACACCGGTGCTATTAATATGCACTGTGGCACGTGGGCACACAGCTCCCACAGGGCCCAGCCTGGTTTGGACTCACCAGGGAGCACCGTGTGTCCCAGACATCTTGGCATCACCTTCTATCACCGGCTGTGCTCCCCCCCATCCTCCCCAGGGATGCCCTGGTTGCCACAGGGAGAAGGGGCCCCTCGCCCACTGCCCACTCGGACAGCCAGGTAGAACCCTCTCGCACATGGGGGGAGCAGTCTGGGCCTGTTCAGCCTCAGAGCAGAGGCCCTGGAGAGGTGATGGGAAAAGCCTTTTCCCCAGCAGCACCCATGTTCCTGGTGCCCAGTGCCTGTGGCTGAGCCTGCTGAGCCAGAAATAGCTGAGGGAAAAGCTGCCACAGGGAAATGGGAGCAGATGGGGGGGGGGCACAGCCCCGGGAGCTGCAGGCGTGTAGGGGAAGGTGGCTGCAGGGAAGTGGTGAGCCCCTAACCCTGCGTGAGGATGGACATGCAGAGTCACAGCTCCAAGAAACAGGCCAGCCTCCTGCTTTCCTCCACCTGAGATCCTGCCGGAGTGACACAGGGACCCGCCACCTCCCTCCCCAGCTCTCCGTGCTCACTGGCACTTGTTGCAGAGCCACCCATGTCCCCAGGCACTCAGGAGCAAGGTCAGTCCCGATCCTTGTCCCACAGGGCCAAGCTTAAACTCCTGCCCTAAATCCCTCTAACTGTCCCCAGATGGGGCAGGCAGTGCAGGCCCTTGGGGTCTCTTCACTCACACCACAGCCACAGGAGGCTCCAGGCTTCATGCAGCCCTGGCAGGAGCAAGGCGTCCAGCTCCCCAGGAGACGCAGGACATGGTGTACAAGCGGAAGGTGTGTAAAAATTTATTTTCCTGTAGAGAACAAACCTCCTAAAAGAGTATGGCTTTGCCAGACCCGAATGGGTGCCGGAAGCAGGGTCAGACCACCAGACTAGCAGAACTGTACGTGGTGGGCTTGGCCAAAGAGAGGGGATGTGGGCCAGCAGAACACGCATATGGGCCAGCAGTGAGCGCAACGGCAGCAGGTGCCTGACCGGCCCAGCAGCTCCAGCACAGGCAGCGACCCCCCGTCTGGCCAGCACCGGGGACCGGGCACCAACAGGATGGGGGCACCACCCTGGGACTGTCCCCATAAGAGACATTGGCTGCTGCCCAGCCATTTCTCAACCCCCTCATCGGCTTTAGGTCACGATAAAAAAGTTTAAATAGAAAAAAATGTACACAAAAGCAGCTCCTGCTGTACCTTGGTGCTGCCCCACCAGCTGCCTGCAAATAAACCTACCCTGAGTGTGCTCCAAAAGCTGAAGAGCCAGTGTCACAGAGGCAGTGTCTGACCACAGCTCCCCCCGGCAGGACGGGAGTCCAGGGATGGGTGTGAGCAGAGCGCAGGGGCCAGCACAGGCTGACCTCACTCTTTGGGACATGGAGACAGGAAGGCTGTGGGATTTGTGCTGGCCTGAAGTCACAGCAGCTGTCTGGCAGGTGACATCGGCTCAGGTGCAGGCAGGAGACGGGAGGAAAGAGCTTCCAGTTGTTCCAGGAGATGCAATGCCTGGAGTCTTGCACTCTGGGACACTCTCAGCATGGCCAGGGCCCCACAGAGGGGACAGCAGGACAAGGGCTGCATGCCAGTGTGTGGCACGGCACGAGCACAGCGATGGCACTGCCAGGAAAGGACTGCAGCCTGTCCTTGGGAGCACAGTGGGCTCCCTGTGCCCTTGCAGCCCTCACCAGGGCTCCTGGGACCCTGCAAATACTGGTGGCCAGGGCAGGGAGGGCACAGGCCATACAGCCAGGCAGGGGAAGAAGACAGATGGGTCAAGAGCCTGGCACACTGCAGGGCTCTACTTTTACACAGAAACAAGAAAGGGACTGGGACACGTCCTGGGTATCGCTCCCTCCCCTTGCAGCCCGGGGCTGGGGGCTGCAGCCACAGCGTCCCAGCAGGAGGGGCCAGGAGTGACCCCAAAACACAGGGACGTGGGGGGTGTAAATGCCCAGCCCTCCCAGGCTGCCTCACCCAGTGCTGGCAGAGGGAAACAGGGCCAGGGGATGGTGCGGGCCACAGGAGGCTGAAACCATGAGCCCGTTCAACAGCTCTGCTGCTACCAGAGGGGCCAGGGGCTCCACAAGTGTTACCCCCCAGAATTGAGGGCATCAGCACAGCCCTCTAGAGAAGGGATGTGCCTGGCCCAAGAGATACTGAAACACTCATGTTTGACCTTAAAAACAAACATAAAAACCCCAAACAAACAAACAAACAAAAACAGAATAAAAGATGGGGGTGATGCTCCAGGTGCTGGTGAGGTGGAGCCCCCAGGGAAAGCTGCCTGGCCCCCACTGCCACAGTTGGGCAGAAGCCACACGGGTGAGGACACCGCAAAGGCCGGCAGGGTTAGGTTGGCCGGTGCTGGGGGATCTATCCTGCTGGTGCTGGGAAGTCTGGTTTCACGGGTCCTGCAATCCAGGCTGGGGGGGAAACGAGGATTTCCCACCAGGGACCAGCTTGAGGCAAGGCCCTTCACCAGAGCGTCACTGGGGACGAGGAGGCTGGTGTCACAGGGAGGACAGGGTGGAGACTGACTCTCAGTTGTTCTTGGCTAGCACGCGGTAAAGCGTGAACCCTACCAGAGCAGTCACTGCTGTCCCCAGAGCCACCCGGAGCCAGAAGGATGCGGCTCCCAGCTCCACGGCGTTCAAGTGGCTGCGAGGAAAGAGAGAAGAGGCCAGTGAGTGAGGTGCACAGAGACAGCTGTACAAACATGGAGCTCCCCAGCAGCCCCAAGTGCTCCTCCCGCAAGCAGGGAGGTTGGGGTTTCCCTGGGGGGATGGAGAGTGACCATGGCACAGCTCCAGGCTGGGGGATGCGGTCCAGCCAAAGGCAGAGAGCCGCGAGCGGCCTCCCTGCTCCACCAGCCAGAGCACCCGCCACCCGGCATCATCATCAAGGCAAAGGATGGCTCCCGGCCCCGCTGGTGAGACGGATGTGGCTCTACCCTCCCGTGGCCTGGAAACAGCACACCAACACCTAAATAATTAGTACAAGCATGGAGGTCTGTATCTTCCTTTCTAGGTCAAGCTGATTTTACAGCTCCAAGTGCACAGAGACCCAGAAGTGGATGCAGGTGGAGACACTGGCACAGCTGGTGACACCGACCTAAGAGCAGCGAGGGACGGGACCCAGCCCTGCCCGAGTGTAAACATTCCCTTCCTAAACGTGTTGTCCTGCACCAACGTGCTCCTCTCCGAGGAGGAAACACATATCCATTATTCATTCTCCACTAAATCAGGGGAGAACAGCCAATCCCTGGTCCTCCATTACGCTGTTATTTATTTATACCACATACCCTAAGATATATTAAGAATATTTAAATTTTAATACTGCAGAGGGGAAAAAAAAAGTGTCAGCTCTAAAAATAAAGTTGTTTATTGAAAAGAAGCTAGAGGGAAAACCACTCACTAGTAATCCCATCCTGCCTTCCAACACACCCACATGCTCTCCCCGGCAGGGCTCTGCTCCCGGTGTTGTGCTGACCCTCAGCTTTCAGCCCCCTCCACCCTTTGAGCAGAGCGACGCACACACAGACACGTTCTCCTGCCCAGATTTCACAACACTGTCCAAGCCCGGCCTGGCTGCCGCGCTACACTGTCACCCAGCTCCTTTCAGGTGCGGTTCCTTCCCCAAGGGAAGCTGTGGGAACAGAGGTCTTGCTTCACTGACCTCTTTTTCAGTCTGATCCACCTCATCAGGAGAAAATAGCTGCCACCCCCCTTCTGCAGGCCTTGGCAAACTAGGCTGGTGACTCCCCTTCAGCATTTTTTATCTTAGGCTTCAAAAACAAAAACTCCTGTGACAGGATCTATCTAATAAATCTGCCAGAGACACACACACAAGGCAGAAGAGAGCTGGGTCCCCTCTGCCCTCTCCAAGCAAGGGAAGAAGTGGCCTTTTTGTTTCAATTACTTGTATGAGCAGATGACACCAAGAGCTAGAGAGAAAACAACCCCAAAGCACCGCAGTGGAGGCAGTGTTCGGACACAGCCCCCTCCCCAAGCTCTGCTCCCAGCCAAGAGCCCACTCCATGGGAAGGATACTCACGGGAAGGTGGCGGCAGTGGCCAGTTTGGTGTAGACAGTGGTGCTGGGCAGCCCCTGGCCATGGCAGGAGAAGAGGAAGGGCGGCGGGAGGCAGTGCTTGTAGCAGAACTCGGTGGGGGAGAGCGCAGGCTGCTGACTGGCTTCTGGCAGGTCTGTCTTGGAGGCCACGAAGACGCAGGGGATCTGGCTGTCCATGTAGTGTTGCTAAGGAGACAGGGAGAAAGTCCAGTGAGGAGTGAGCAACCAAGCCCTAGGAGATGTGGGGCTGAAGTCCCACAGGGCCCCTACCAGTTACCTTATAAATACTGGCACAGTAGCTGAAGGATCTGGGGTCGCTCGGGTCGTAGATGAAGCAGGCGACGTCGCAGGCTGCGTCTGACGGCTTCATGAACTTTGTGTCGGCGCTGACCTCATACAGCTGGGGCGGGAGGGAAAGGGCTGCATGGCACAGCACCGTCTCAAGGAGATCAGCTGTTCCTCATGCCAGCACACAGACTGTGCTGGTGTCACCGCAGCCACAGCCCAGCCCGGGGGTGCTGGGATGGCACTGCAGCAACCTGGGGAGGAACACAGTCCAGCCCTCCCCTGAGCCAGACGCAACAGAATTCCCTCCTCTCCCTGACTTACTATAAGGTACTTCTCCTGGCCGCTGACGTGCACCGTGTTGATCGCGTAGAGGGATGGCACTCCTGGGTTCTCCCTCTGGGCCTGCCACCGATGAAAACAGTCTCAGACAGCTCGGAGCAAGAGCAGCGCTTGGGGGAAGGAGAGCACTTCCCACTGCCCTGAGTCCCCACGGTGTCACAGCCACTTGAAGGCCAGCCACCTACTGCCATCATAACAAGCAGGGAAAGCCACATCACCTCAGGGAGATACATTTGCCTGGGAAAGGCACAGCCCCTTCAGATCCCTGCCTGGGACAAGCAGAGGGAGCGGGACCACTGCCTTGGGCAAAACTAAGGATGCAAGAGCCACAGCAACCAGCACCGCTGGCAGGGAGAAGGCTGTGAAGCCCTTTGCCGGGACACTGGCACCCGGCCATGGGCAGGGAGGTGCTGTCACACAACAGATCGCTCAACGGCCTCATGGCTCTGCCTCCTGCTCTGGCAGGACACCCTGCCGCAGCGAGCTGGAGAGGGGAGCAGCCACTCACCACCAGGCTCCTGCCGAGGAAGGCCTGCAGGAAGGCGGACTTGCCTGCGCCCCTGGCTCCCAGCACCTTGCAGAGGAAGACGTTTCTCTGGGTCTGGCCTTTCTCCAGGTCGATCCTCTTCTCACGGGTCACTGGCAGGAGAGAGGCTGGGTGAGCGAGAGGAGGGACCCAAGCCGTGACAGGAGGGGAGGGCATGGCCGTACCCGTGAGGGCTTGCGTCTGGGAGTCCTGCTCCGAGAGGATGGGGTAGCCCATGTAGCCCAGACACTCGAGGCAGTGCCGCACATCCAGATAAGCCACAAGCCTAGAGAGATGGAGCACAAGGTCAGCAAGGGCAAAGCAATGTGACCAAAGGCAGGGGAGAGGGACTGAGCTTACGTCCACTGGCAGAGGAATCCATGCAGGGAAAGCAGGCCTTTATCAGTGGTGCATACCGTGTTGTAGAGCTCGGGGCCCCAGGGCACGCAGGGGAAGACGCTGAAGAAGTTCTGCAGCTCTGCAGGCGAGAGGGCTCCGTCTTGGTCCTGTCGAAACAAAGGGGAGTGAGCAGCTGAGGCAGGACACAGCCCATGCAACTCTCTGCAGCCACACCAAGCACTGTCAGGGTCCAGAGAGGGTCCCCAGCACACAAGCCACCCTGTTTGCTGCTGCAGAATAACACAGGGATGCTCTCAATGGCAGAAATCAGTTGCAAGCAAGGCCAGAACTGTGTGAGCATGCAGAGAGCCTGTGCCCCAGGGACTCACATCACTGCACGAGACAGGTGGGTTCTGCTTTGGAACCACTGGGCAGGATGCGCCCACACTCCCCCCACAGCCCTGAACTTCCCTGGGGCCAGCTGCCCTACAGCAGCCCGCATCACTCCAGCCTGGCCTTCCATGCTGCAGGGTAACTAACACAAGGTCTGTGGGTGACAACTGGGCCACCGGCCACTAGTTAACTGCATGCCAACGCAGCACCTTCAGGCTGGGATGCCACAGGGCCATGCTACAGAGGATCTGCCAGCATCCAGGCACCCAGGGACAGGCATCGACTCCATGCTGCAACTCCTCATGGCCATAGAGCCGCCATAGCCCAGGTACACACCAACATCCGGGTAACTAGTCCAAGCAAGTGCTTGCAGATCAAACAAATCCCCTGCTCTTGCTTTCTCTTTCCAAAGAGCAAGAGTATGTCACAAATCAGTTGCTTTCACTCCCTCTCTCCAGCCTGGCACCCGCTCCACAGGGCTGGCAGCCATGTAGATGCTTGGTGCATGGCTGCAGGCCAGCAGCTGTGCCCGCTGTCCCTGCCACTGCCTGCTGCAGCTGGGCACTGAGGGGCTATGCCAGCTTGGTGTTATTCAGACCCATCCCCTGAAGGCCCAAACTTTACTGGCTACCTTTTAGTCAAGGGTAGAGACCACAAGCCCATGCCCTTGACATGCCATCAGGCTACCTACAGCTCACTGTGGCCACCTCCTGCTCCCAAAGCCTCAGCAAGAAGTCACAAAGGGAGCGCTGTGGCAGAGAAAAGCCCTTCACTGGCGCTGCATCTGCTCCCTGGAACAGTGGAGTGGGCAGGAGAACAGGTACACCCAGGCGTGCAGGCCAAATAGAGAGTGTTCCCTCCCCAGGCAGCTCCACCACATGCTGCCCACCTTGTCATGCTTCTCAAACAGCCGCTGCAGGAACTGGTAACCCAAGTGGTTGAGCTCTGTGGAGCAGCCGGGGGGCAGGCGGAACCTGTCGGAAGAGACTCAAGTGAGCAGCTCCCACACCTCCTCAAGCCCTGGACAAAAAGCAGCATGTGAGCAGGTCCTTGGCCAAGCCAGAGCTCACCCTGAACACACAGCCCCCCTCCCCATCCCCGCTCAAGGTCAGCAGTTTTCTCCAGGCCTGGCTATGCCCTGACACAGCCCCTCGCTTTGGGCAGGAGGCCTCGAGGGTGCACAGTGACCTCTCCTTGGCACATCTGCGCTGCCCAAGCAGCCAGGAGGATGATGCAGCCCTCACTCTGCCTCGTGCCCAGGGCTTCAGCAGGGCACAGCTCGCCCCGGGGTGCCTTCCACCAGCACAGCCCTGTTGCCTCCCCACGCAGCCTGCTGTCTGGGGAAGAGCGTGAAGCAGCTCACACGCCAACCCCTTTCATTACTGCCAGATCACCACCTCCGGGGTGGCAGGGAGCAGAGAAGAGACAGCAGCTGTGGAATCAGCCAGGAGGGCTATGCTGACAGCTCACTGCTCCCGACAGAGTCATTCTGCCTCAGCTCAGGCAGGGACAGAACAGCCTTCAAAAACCCTTTGCTGATGTCAAGGGAAGTCAGGGACAGGCCTTCATTCCCCACCTCCTTGCCTGCCTACATCAGAGCCAGCAGCAAAGGCAGCAGCTGCGAGGCCTGTTGTACTTGTCACCAACCCCCATGTCAGCTCCTGCCCCAAGGGGACAGTGAGGAGCATGAACCTGACCGTGAGATAAGGGTGCAGATTCAGCCTCAGCTGAGGAATGTGGTAGAGCCCAGGGTGCAGAAAAGAGCAAGCAAGGGTGCTGAGGAGTCCAAGCTGCACACCATGGGGGTGTCATACCCTGCCCGCCCCACTCCGCAGCAGGATACGCACTGTGGGTAGAGATAGTCATCCGTCAGCTCCAACTCATCATCGTACCCAAAGCGGCGAAGGATTGTCCAGGTGGTTTCATGCCGGCCCCTCTGGATGAAGAGTGTGTTGAGGAAAAGGAAGCCTGTAGGAGAGATTGGGCAGCTCAGGCACAGTGGGGCCAACCAAGCACTCAGCCTCAGGGACCCACTCCTCAAGACCACACTTTCTCTGGGAAAACAGGCTGCTAGGACAGAGAGCTCTTGTAGCTGCGGCAGACTCAGGCTTGCTTTGACAAGAAGGACTAATTAGGCTTGGAACGATAGCCAGGAGGCTCAGCCCAAGGACAGAGCCCCTTGTAACGAGATGGGAAGGGGCACGTAGCCCCTGTGCTGTTACCGTTCAACGTCAGGCCGTTGTCCTGCACCCCGTCTGTGGTGTTCTTCCACACAACCATCTTCACGTCCTCCAGGGCCTGGGGAGCCAGCGGGTTTCCAAAGCAGGATTTCTACCTCCCAAGAGAAAGAAGGTCATTGCCAGCAAAGCACATAGACAGCACCGCCCTCTGTCTCACCAGCATCTCTCTTCCCTAGTAAGGAGATAGGGTTTCTAGGTGAGAAAACCCAGCCAGCTCAGGGTTACTGGCTTAAACCCTGACCAAGCCCCTACTCCTCAGCATCCCAATAACGTCTGATTCTCAACACCTTCAGAGCCTTCTGCTCTTCCCACCGCAAACTCAGCACAAGCTTAGTGAAAACAGGAGACCTGTGGATCCCCATGTGCTTGGAGATGCACCCTACAGTGCTTTAGCTGCACAACAGCAGAAGCACTGAATGCAAACAGGAGGGCTGTGTCAGGAGAGGGGCAGCCTTTCTGCCTGGTATTGGATGAAAAAGGGACCACAGGGGCCTTCCACAATGGACTGGAAAATACCTCAAGCTCTGCAGCCAGCCCTACCTGGAAGTAGTTGAGTTCATCATCACTAAGGACTTGGTTGTTATCTTGGTCCGAGAGGTTGAAAATCCGTGTCAGTGCTTGCGCACATGCAGGTTTCAGCTGCAAGGGACCAACCACAGTGACAAAAACAGGGCATGACCTTCAGCTTGGCCCATCCTCCTATAACCCCATGTGCAGAGGGGCTCCCTTCCTGCGCTGGCTGGGAGCATGGCCCCGCTAGGCCAGTACCACAGCCACCTCTGAGCTGGGAGCCAGAAGCAAGACAGCCCATGGGGAAGGTTTTTTCTGGCCCCTTCCCATTGTGGCTGGCCTGCATATACTCAGCTGGCTGCACTGAGATGGGTATTTTTCCCTCTGTCAGCTCCACCCAGGGGTAACGCTTTCCCCTTGTTCTGGCTGCCTCAGCCCAAACTTTCCACCCTCCTGTGCAGGTGCAAAAGCAGAGCACCAACTCAGAATGCTGTGATGGGCAGGAGACTCCTTGGGGGGCTGTGAGCTTTGCTTCCTACCTGCTTCTCCTCTGGGTCATAGAGGGGGGCAGTGGGGTGCAGCACAGCTTTCTGGGCATAGTAGAAGAGCTCAGAGATGTTCTTGAGGTTCTTGGCAGAGCACTGGGGATTCAAAGGAAGAGACAGCCCTATGAGCGGGGACAGGCAATGGGCTGGTGACAAGGGACAGACAGAGGATGATACAAGCTCCTCAAGCCAGATAAGATGTGCATCAAAGCACAAAGCAATGTCTGCCCACCATTAGGAAAAAACCAAAAGGGAAAGCCTCCAGTTCCCTCACCTCTACGCAGGTCTCAATCTCTGAGAACTGGTTCATGATGGGCAAGATGACATCCATGGAGCTCCCCACCTGCAGATCAGACTTGTTTCCCACCAAAATAATGGGAATTCTGGGGAAAACAAACAAACAAACAAACAGAGAGCACGACTGAGGCCACCTCCCTCTTGGTCTCAGCACTGCCCCAGCCACATGTGCTCCCGGGCAGCGGGGAAGCCCCCCCATCCTCCTCTGCGAGGTCCAGAGCAGCTTTCCTGCCTCCCACGGCTGGGAGCATCCATCTGGAGAAACAGGCTGCTTGATCCTGCTTACGCTTTCACCGAGCAACAATATGTTCAGGAGCCTTTAATCCAGCACAGCAGCCTTCTGCCTAAGTGATCTACACACAGATTGCGGCTTCTGTGCTCCCGTACTCCCTCAGCAGCCTCCTCTCTCTGACTGGCTGAGATCAAGGGGGAAAGGAACCCTCTCCCTCCCATGGCCCTCTGCCTCAGCTAGATCTGCAAGGGAGAAAAGCCCCCATATCCTTCCATACAAGTGGTCTTGCCATAAACTGCAAAGCTGGTTTGATCTGAGCAACCTCAGCAGGGAGTGAAGGTGCCAGGCACCCCATAGTCTCCAGAATCCCCCAATTCTACGCCTGTGGACCACGTCGCACACAGTACCTGGAGCCCTTTTCAACTCCCCCGTTCACCATGGGGATCCACTTTGTGCGAATCTGAAAGGCAAGCATAGGGAAAGGTCTGTCAGCACAGCCTGGAAAGGGAGAGGCAGCTCCCAGCACAGCTTCCACCACCGGCACCGCAGCAGTCAGCACGGCCCTGCAGCCATCTGCTCCCTGGCATTTCCTTGCAAGAGCAGGCAGGGCAGACCCGGGGATGCTGGATGCCAGCAGAAGGATGTGACAAACCTACTAACCTGTTGCCCTCCAGCACATAAGGACAACAACCAAAGTGGGAACAAGCCTGGGCTGTGCTCAGCTTGCCTCTGCTTGCAGGGGTCTCAAACCCCAAAACCCCGCAGGGCTGGCGGGCATCAGTACCCGCCTGTGCCAAAAAGCTGGCACAACCAGGAAGGACCTGACGCTGGGAACCCCATTCCCCCTGGTGCTGCTGCTGGAGCAGGGCCACTCAGGACTCCAGCTAGGGATCAAGTACCTTTTCGATAGTGGCCTCCTTGGTGACGTCGTACACCACACAGACCACGTTGGCCTGCAAGAGAGAAGCGGCAACGAGTGGTGAGTGAGGGTCCCAGTGCATCCCTGCAGCAGGGAGGCCCAAGGCGTATCCCCGCGTGCTGCCCATGCGCCTGCACTGAAACCTGGCAGTGGTGGTGGAGCGCACATGAGCATGCAGATGTACAGACAGCCCTCCGACAGTGATGACTCGCCTACTGCCAACAGCAGCTCTACAAGGGGCTGCTCAGGGCAAAGCCTGTCTCCTCTGCCCTTCTTCCTCCCCGACCCCGCGCAGACAGGGCTGCCACCAATGCTTTATGTGAAGCAGACAGGAGGAATCACCAGCCGTTTCAGGAGAGAGTTTAGCGCTAATCCTGAGGACACACAAGGGTTTAGGCAGGATTTCCTGGAGCCGATTTAAGCCTCTGTAAACTCTTGCTGTCTGGGTGGAGGAAGCAGGACCCCCATGCCTGCCAGCTCTGCTCCTTGGCCATTAGCTGCCAAGGTGGAGATTAAATTGTGTTGCTCATCTGAGACACACAGGGGAAAAACAGTTTTATTATCTGTAATCAAGAGGTCCTCCTTTGTGCAGAGCCGAGGTTAATCCCAGGGCAGAGAAGAGCAGCTGGGTGCACCCCAGCCAGCCGGCTGGATTATTCCTCTGTAGCTGCTCCGAGGGACGTGTGAGCCCTCGTCCCTCCTCGCCCAGCGTTCGCTGGGGCTCCAGCTCCCTAACCAACTCTCTGTGCCCCTGCTTCAACAGACAGCCATAGGGACCTAATGAAGGGAGCTGGGGGGGTCTTGCCCAAGCTCAGCAACTGCTTCGCCTCTCTTCTGAGCTGGTCAGGAACATCCCAAGGCTACAAGCACATGGGCAGTGAGCCACGCCCCACTGCTCTCCTTCTAGAGGCTCCCTGGAGGGCCAGGACAAGCCACACACCACAGCTTACAAGGCAGAGAAGGATTAAACAAACCTCCAAACAAACTGATAGCATTAATCCACAGATAACCAACTGCCTGTGCATCTCCGGGTGATGAACGGGGAGAGCAAGCAGCCATGTGTCACTTGTTGGCTGCAGAGCTGCGGGCACCGCAGGCTCCTGTCCCGCAATTGCCGCCCAGCTCCACTCACCTTAGCAATCTCCTCCTGCAGCTCATCCTCCGTCTGCTCCGACTCTGGATGGGGAGAAGAGTCGTCACCAACCACCCCCAGCAGTGGGGACCCCTTCCTCCTCCCCTCAGGAAGGCAGAGAACGGGAGAAGCAAGGCCAGCAGGGAGCCAGGAGGGACGGGGCCCTACCTGAGTAGTCCACTATGTGTGTGGGAACCTTCTCAGGGGTGACATCAGCTGGGATCGTGATCTCCTCTGCGCGAGAGGGCACCTGCAAAGCGAACAGACTCCATTCCAGCCAGCCATGCTGAACGCAGCCAAGAGGACAAGTGACTTCAGATCCCCACATGGCCACTGCCCAGCACCCTCCTGGCCAGGGTAGGATGACCTCTAGACCACAGATCGCTCCTGGTTCACTGGACTGCAGCCACAGTTTAGCTCGCTACGGTCCAGCCATCGCGCAGTGTCTCCGCAGTGAAACTGCCAACTGCCTCCCAGCCCTGAGCCCTCACTCAAGACGCAGCTCCTGACAGCCAAGTCCCGTCAGAAAAGCAGCTTTCAGACAAGTCAGCACAGCTGCCCTTCCTATGGCTCTGCAGATAAGCCCCCTGTATTCTCCTGGTTCTCCAGCCTGACCTCTCGGCAGTTGAGAGAAGCACTAAGCCGATTGCCCGGGCTCTGCTGTGAGAGCACAGGAAGGAGCACAGAGCCAGTCCTTCCCTGAACCCTGGACTGATGCTTCCCAGTGCAAACACTGCAGAAGGCACCATCTGCTCATGGACACTGAGACAAGCCACATGATGGCACAGGGCAAACATACCCGGCCAGACCAATCCCGTTTCTCTGTGCTGCTGCTACCGCTCTGAGGCCACAGCTCGGGAGCAAACAGCCCTGCCACAGAGCACAGGGCTGGGCCCTATGGCCTGGGGCACTGGTGGACACGGAGACCCCCAGCAGCAGCACGCTGGCTGCAGAAGCGGTGAGCAGGACCCCGGGAGGCACCTGTGCCCCTCCCCAGGGCAGACGGGGCCCCATGTCAGGGACCGAGGACCCCACCATTTCAGCTGGAGCTCTGCACAGTCCTCACAGACTTAAGCTCCGCTGAACCAGCCCGGTGGCTGCCCCCAGTCCCCAGGGAGCTGCACACACCCCCTGACAGCCCCACCTGGGGGTAACACTGCTGGGGACAGAGCCACTGCTGGGGACAGAGACCTCACAGAGTGCCTGAGGGGACACCCTGAGGGGCCCAGGGTCTCCCCCTCATGCTCACCTCCTCTGGGAACTCTTCACCCACCAGAGCCATGATCAGCGATGTCTTCCCCACCTGGGCTAGGAAAGAAAAGGAGAACGTTGACACCGTCCGGGCAGAGCCCGAGCAGGACACGGGCCGGGGGTAACCGCAGGCGGCTGCCACGACCAGAGCCAGCGGCTGGTGTCACGAACACCCGCGGGGCCCGGAGCGGCTCGGCCCGTGGCCGAAAGGGCCGCCGGTGCCCCTGCCCAGCGGGAGGCCCCAGAGCGGAGGCCGGTACCGGTGGCAGCCCGGCTTGCCCGCGGCGGGGCCCAGGGCTGCTGGAAGGAGCCCGCGGGAAGGGCCTTGCCCACAGAAGCCGCCTATAACAGGGCCCTGCGGGCTGGCAAGGGCGGCCGGAGAGCGCTGCTACCGGGGGGGACCCGGCTCCCTCCCCGCCGGGCCACGGGCAGGCCCGGCCGCCTCCCCCGGGCTCCCACGCAGGCGAGGCCCTCCCGGTGCCAGGAGGCACCCCCCGGGCCCCAGGCCATCCCGGTGGCCATCCCCGCCATGCCCCCGCCTTACCCTCCCCCAGCAGCAGGATCCGCACGTCCCGCTTCATGGCGGCGCCGCCGTTCCCGCGGCCGCCGCCGCGTCCCCCCCGTTCCCGCCGCTTCCGGTCACACCAGCGAGCGGCGGCGCAGAGCGGCGCGGGCGGAACGGCGCCCCCTGGCGGGCGGGGGCGGCGCCGAGCACTCCGCGACGACCTGGCGTCACCTTTCGATGTTTTATTAACAAAACCAAACAGCAAACGGAGCCGTAAAACACAACCCGCAACCGCCCAGGCCTGGCCTGCGGGCTCCACGCCGCGCCCGGCCACAGCAGCCCGCTGGTAGAGGGGAGGTTGTGGCTGGGGCCTGGATGAGGCCTAAGCTGGGGCCTGGCCCAGGAGCTGGTGCCCGGCTGGGGAATCCAGGGCCCGGCCCAGGGCCCCGCCAGGCCTGCCGTCCCTGCTGAGCAGTGCAGGTGGACCAGGGGCCTCCGTGGCTCAGCCGCCTGTGAGCTCCCAGAGGAGGACGGCGCTGTGGGAGGCCGTGAGGAGGTGGTGGCCCGAGGGGGCAAAGCAGCAGAGGTGGACGGCGTCATCATGGCCGGCGTAGTCCTGCACATCGCTGGTGTAGTCCTGCACATCGCTGGTGGGGCAGCGCAGCAGCCTCAGGAGCCGTTCTGTGGGGAAAGGAGGGGGCTCAGTGCTGAGGAGAGGAGACACTGCCACCATGAGTTTTGTCCCTGCCAGGAGCACCCTTCCCAGTCACCTCCCCCAGGGCCTTGTCTCTCTGCTGAGCTGCATGTCAATGACCTGAGTGACAGGGAACAGCAATTAATGGCCGGTAATGGGGAGAGAGCATGACATGACAGCTCCATGCTGCATGTTAGATCGTCACACTGCAGTAAGGGATGTGGCAGCAAGTGTTAGGGAAGGTCTTCTGTCTCGCACCCCCCAAAGTGCCCAGCCCTAGGCTCAGCAGATGCCCCACAGCTCTGGGGCAGGTGTGGAGCTCACCCTGCTGTCAGAGGTGGATGGATAGAAGTGCTGCCTCCCCAGGCAGGTACAAACAGTTTCAGGAACAAGGTGCCCTTGACAGAACAGTGCTGATCGTCACTGTGCTGGGAAAAGGTCCCTTCTGCCTGCTCACACAGCCACAGAGCTGTTTGCTTATAAGCAGAGATGGAGACAGCCGTAATTCCAAGCAGTCATTCGAGTAACAAATCTTGCTCATTGATGAACAGGACTGAGCTCATGCATTGTTTCTGACCTGTGTCTTCCAGAGCTTTCTCCTTGCCTGACATAGACCCTGCTCAGCACCCAGGCAGCTACCCACAGTCCCAAGACTGCAACACCCAGGGTCTGAGAACCTGGGCTGGTGTCTGTACACATTTCTCTCATTTAAAGGAAAAGAGACACTTGGTTTCCCCCCACTCAGAGGAAGAAGGACAGATCCCTCCCCACCAAAGGCAAGCTGGGCACCAGAGCCCACAGGGCCCTCCAGTACTCACCGCCAAAGCCGACAGCCATGAAGCACGCTGCAGGAGACAGGCTGAGTGATGTGGCAAAATATGGCAGAGAGATCTTCTCAACAACCTGTGCTCCAGCAAGAGAAACACACCAACACCTCAGAAATGAGCAGGCAGGAGACCAGAGCTGCTGCAGTGACAGTCATTAGGAGGGTAAAGGGCTCCTCTCAAAGGGGAGGCTGACAGATGCACAGCACATCTCAGAGCTCAGAAAACTGCCAAAGGCATCGACTTGCCAGAGGAGACTCAGCTCAATGATTCAGTGCTCCTGAAAGCAAACACCTTCCCTTCCCATCATGGAAAGGCAGCAGGGCAGCAGCAGGGACTGGCAGCCTGCCCAGATGCAGCCCGAAGCAGGGGCAGGGCCCTGCCGCTCACCTGGGCCAGGTTCAGGAGTTTCTGAGCTGAAAAGCTGTTGCCCTGAGCAGCTGCTTGCCTGAGCCCACCCCACACCTTCAGACTTGGCTTTACACGCAGGGCAGCGCTGCCTCCCCCCCACTGCACCTTGTTCAACGTGGCCATGGCCCTGCAGCAGCAGATGAGTGCCCATGCCACCCTGACAGGGCTAGGGTACCTGTTTCTTGCGCAGACTGTAAAACAAGGCTTCCTTTTGCATCCCAAAGCCAACATAGACCAGGGTACCAGGTTCCCAAGGGCAGAAGGCAGCCAAGCTGGGTGGGAGGCTGTTGAGACCCTGGTAAGGGAAACCAAAGAGAACAAAGTTGAGGCTAGCTTCTCCAGGCTGACCCACCACTGTGGGGAACAAAAGGAGAGCACAGAGAGACACCAGCCCTTGGGCTGCAGGTGACCAAGCAGCAGGAAATTAGTATGGTGGAGGCTGTTTCCTCCCTCTTGCATTGCCATCTCAGACGTGCTCATGGCAAAGCAAGGAGCAACTACACACTGCCACAGAAACCTGAAAGAAATTGTTTACTGTCAAAGCAGTGGGACACACGAGGGTCCAACAGGTTGAATTTCCATGACAGCATTATTGCTACATGGGCCTGAAGGTGGCACTGGGTTATGGATTGGTTTAACACAGGAAAATAGGGCCCAGAAAACAGACCTTTATTACTTCTCCAGTTCACTGTGGAGAGAATTGTAATGAGTTTCCTTGGTGGAGAGGAAATCCATTGTTTTGGAAACAAACAGAAGAAATGTTGACAGAATCCAACTGCTGTATGGGCCCAGATGGCGCTTGACCCTGAGGGTGGGAGGCTGAGGCACCACCACTTGTCCCCCAAAAAGACCCAGCTCCCTTCTGCATGCCAGTGTCACGTGCACTGGGGACCATCTCCACGTCCTGCCCAATACAGACCCTCCTCCCTTTGTAGCAGGTGTCCTCTGTCCAAATCCCACACCCGGGTTGGAGCCAGAGTGTTCTACAAAGCATCACAGACACACAGGGCTGGAGTACTTCGCTCTATGAGCCAGTCACCAAGCTCCTGGCTCTGAATATTCATGCTCTTTGGGAGTGTCAATGTTAGCAGCATGCTGATAATTAGGCTTTTTCTGCATGCTGTGCTCACTGCTGCCTGTGCTCAGTTTTGCATAGCATAGGGGTGTCAGCTCTTTGCAGATGCAGTTTTGACTCCTGATGCTTACAAAGTCAGTGCTTCCCAGCAGTTAGGCACTGCTACAGTTCCCGCTGCCTTCTGACACGCAAGAAGGTGAATTAACAAGATACTCCACAAGCAGCAGAACACTCTCTTTGGCCCCATCCCGCTCAGAGCCTTGAGGCATCATCCCTCCTCCAGCTTGGCTGCTGCTGAGACCCACGTCATGAGCAGGTAGGGGCAGGCAGGGGCCACACTCACCTCGGGGCTGGCAGGAGCTGGGAAGCTGAGCCAGTCGAGGAGCTCGCACTTGTCCTTCAGCCAGTCGGAGGCCCAGACGCTGACCCGCCGGTCTGAGCTGGTGGCCAGCCAGAGCTCACTTCCTTCGACCCCAAAATCATGATACTACGGAAGACAAAAGCAATGCTGTGACTCTGGCAGTACAGAAGCTTTAGAGAAAGCTGCTACTAGAGCTAGCATGGGGCAGGAGCTTGTGGGAACACAGGCCTTATGCCGTAGGGGATCAACACCAGGATTAACCTCTATTTGGGCAGTGCTTAAATAATAGGACAAGGAAGCCATGATACTGGAACCAGTGGCACGCTCTGGGCTGAAAACCCAGCAGAAGAATGTGCTGGAGGAGCAGCAAGCACCTGGCCTGATCGACACAGATCTCTTCCCTGGATACCCACCGGATCTGCACACCTCCTAAGGGAGAGCTTGCAGATCCCATGTGTCCGCTAACAACATCCTTCACCTAAAACAGAAGATCTCCTAAATCTATAGTTATCAGGGAACACAGCCTTGCAGCATGGATGATTTTAAAGCCTTAGAACTTAGGCAAAATTATTCTTATTTCCACCATGCAAAGGAAAAAGACTCTCCATGAAGAGAAGGGCAAAGGAGATGCTAAAACCATCACACTGCTGCACAGCCAAGTCTTCCTGGCTCCACAGAGGGATCATACAGAGCCAGCTATGCACAGGAGGGCAGGGTGCCAAGGAGCAAAGTGGGCAAAGCATGACGAGCCCTTTCTCGGGGTATAGGGGCTGAGACCTCACAGCCCAGGCTGCTCTCAAGGGCTGCTGCTCCTTGGGAGCCTGTGGCACAGGCATACATCACATCTGCATGCAGTGTGTGTCTACAACAGCCGACAAGGCACAGCCTGCAGCTTTACTCCACTGAATGTATCCCTAGAAAAACTGAGCAGAAGATATTGGAGGGGATGGGGACGCAAAGAGGAAAGGTGAAGGACAGTGAAGGACTGACCCCGCTGCACTGCTGCTGCTTCCCACAGCTGTGGGGTGACATGCGGGGAACTTGCTCCCGTCCAGCGCTGGGGCAGGGAGTGAGGTCTCACCTGCTTCCTGGTGCACTGGAGGATGGTGATGGGGGAGCCTTTGTGGTCAGAGAGGACACGGAGAGTCATTCCGGTGTGAGGGCTGCTGACAGCCACGAGCCCGTCCTTGCCACCCGATAAGATCATTTCTCCTGTGGGCAGCAGAGAGAAGAGAATGGGACACTTCTTGTGGGAGAAGAAGAAGCCCATAGGAGAAGAGTCTGAGATCATGGGATACCAGTGTCCCAAAACACCGTGAAAGACTGGGAACATCTGAGTCAAGGCCTGGGGAAGATAAGACATCTTGGAGACACCCACTAAAACACCCAACAGCCTGCCTTAGCTTATTGAATTATTTGGTATGCTTCTTCTCCTTCTAGAACATGTTTAGAAACTGCTTCTGTAGAATTCACTTAGCATAAGTAAGTTTGCTTAGCATAACTTCTACAAGCTGTGAACCTTTGAACTTTCTGCTTCATTTACTAAAAAAGGCCTCAGAGTCTTCAAGCTGGAAGATAAGAGGAGCTGCGTCCTTGTAGATAAGTAAAGGAACAGAACGCTGTCTAACAGAATAAGGTTTTGGCTATTGCCAAGAACTTATTTTCTCCAGCTGTGGGTGCAAAATAGCAAGTGAAGGTCAGAACTTTAACTGATGGTGCGCCTGATGAAAATGAAGAGCTCCCATGAAGAACGGGGAGACCCTGGGCTCTAATTTTGCCATTGGCCTGGAATGACGCACGGAGGGTGGGGGCTTGGATTGTGAGGGTGTAATTGTAAGGTTTTTTTATGCTGAGGGTCCCTCTTCAGGAGGCACCAGCTCGAGCTGCTCTACACTGTACCTTGTGAATAAATTCTTTATTTTAGAAGAATTTCTGGAATCCATGCCTGGGTCTCTGCTATGGGGAGCCTGGGGAAGAGAAACTTCCTTAACACACTGAAGAGCCACTGCAGATTATAAGCAGGAGGACACAAAGGAACGTTTCTGGTGCCCAAACCCCTTTCCTATACCATTGCCCATATACCTCCTGTGGCCCATTTACCACGCACTCAGCTGGCAGAGTCACTAAAGCTCATTGACAGAAGTTCTCCAGCTCTCCGTGGCCTCAGGAGTCTGGGCCGGTCACCAGTGTGCAGCAGCTGGAGGTCAGGGTAGCCCACGAACAACCAAGCCACATTCCTTGAGGCAGCCTCACCATCTGTGGAGTAGGCAATCGCCGTAAGCGCAGCGGCATGGGGTTGTATCTTCAGCTCCATCTCTGTCCTGGAAATGTTGAACACGCGGATGGTGCCATCGCTGTACCCTGCCACCACGTGCTGGCTCTCAGCTCCCCATGCAACGATGGGACGAGGCTCCCAGGCAAGGCACTGGCAGCTCTGCAAAGCAACCAGGGCAGAGACCAAATGACACACTGAAGGCAGCAAAAGAACCGAAATCTCCACCTGCAAGTATTTTTCCAGCTTTATTCTGCTGGAATTTCAGTACAGGAAAGACCTGGACTTGTTGGGGTGGGTCCAGAGGAGGTCACAAAAATGATCAGAGGGCTGGAACAGCTCTGCTGGGAGGACAGGCTGAGAGTTGGGGTTGTTCAGCCTGGAGAAGAGAAGGCTCCAGGGAGACCTTACTGTGGCCTTTCAGTACTTAAGAGGGGCCTGCAAGAAAGATGGGGACAGACTTTTTAGCAGAGCCTGTTGTGATAGGACAAGGGGTGATGGTTTTAAGTTAAAAGAGGAGAGGTTCAGGTTAGACACGAGGAAGAAATTTTTCACAATGAGGGCAGTGAAACTGGCCCAGGTTGCCCAGAGAGGTGGTGGATGCCCCATCCCCGGAGACATCCCAGGCCAGGCTGGACGGGGCTCTGAGCAACCTGATCCACTTGGAGATGTCCCTGCTCATGGCAGGGACAGATGAGCTTTGAAGGTCCCTTCCAACCCAAACTATAATGTGATTCTGTGTTCCACGAAGACACAACAGTCCTTGCAAACCCAAGCAGTGGACTGTGAGCTCTACCACGAGGAAGAGATTGATATAATACAAACAATTACCTGGTTGAGCACCTGGAACTGCACCACCAGCTCCATACTGCCCAGAGACCAAATCCTCACGCTGCCGTCCTCCCCACATGTTACGCAGTGAGTTTCATCAGGACTGAAGCACACTTCGGTCACCTGCGTCGAGAACAGAGATAGGGAACAGGGGAACAAATGCGACAGCCTAGAGCACATCAGTTCCTCTGCCCTCTCATTTCCCAGGACCTCTCTCATTAGATACACCAGCCAAAGTCTGTAAAAGGACGTAAAGGAAGGTGCGGTGCTTTGGTTTTGTCCTCAAATATTGAGCTGACAACTAGGTTTGTAATAGAAAGCAGTAAAGCTAACCCCAAAGCTAGGACCAGGCACTACGCAATGTAGTTGTAAGTAAAATACCTTCTCTTCAACCATTTGAAATCTGTCTTCTGTAGCATAAAAATACCCCAAAAGCAACAGCAAAATTCAGAACAGTCATTCTTCATCTGTTTTGTTTGTTTGTTTGTTGGTTTTTTTGTTTGTGTGGTTGTTGTTGTTTTATGTATTGTAGGCAAAGAAAACGTTCTTTCGTATGGATGTCCAGCTAGCAAACTGAAGATAGGCAGAAGTCACAGCAGTCAGGATTTAAGCTTTAGTGACTACAAACAACATTCTTCTGCTCTAGCAGAAAGGCCCACAGCTGCTTACGGGCTGAGGCTGTTACACACCTAAGGCTCAAGCAGGTGAGCTCAGACTTTTTGGTGCTGGACTCTCCAGCGTGCCCATTTCTCTCTAGACTCCTCCATGCTGTCCCATCAGCACTAGTGATCCCTGCAGCTCCCTGAGCTCTCCCACGGCCAGAGCAGGGAACACTTCTGCAGCCCGCACATGTGTCCTGGTGCACAGACAGCACACACAGTGCTTGCTGCTCTGCAGGATAAACCGCCCCAGCCCAGCCCCTCTGACCTTGTTCTTGTGGCCGCTGATCAGTCGGATGCTCGTGTTCTCCGTCCAGTTGATGTACCACAGCATTCCTGCCGTGCTGCCCACAATTCCCATTTCTAGAGAGTCATCAAAGGCTGCACTGACTATCGTCCCATCAAGGGTGATCTCATGTTGTAGCAGGACAGAGCTAGATCTAGAGGAAAGGAGGATGCGAGAAGGATTGGCTCAACTGAGAACAGCCACTTTTGCCTCCTTTAAATGCAATTTTCTGGTGAGCCCAGTCAGGTACTTGCAGCTAAACGGTTCAATGAGGGGCTCCTGTAAACTGAACAGTGACTCACCATTGCATTTACACTGCAACTATACTTTATAAGAAAGAAAGAAAACGGGATGCAATAGCGTGAGAAAAGAAACAAAGGCAATGTATTTTCACTAATTCTCTTAAAGGAGTTTCTACAAATCACTGACACAAACTTCAGGCATGATAAACTGCACCCATTTCCAGCATTAAGAGTGTTCAGCTACCTGTGGCAAAAACTCGGTTAAAAGATCCACAGAAAGAATTGGTAGTCATGGGATGGAGAGGAAAATCTAAGGATGAAGAGCAACAGGAGCTGTATGGTTGCAGGCAGAGATGATGTCTGTCTGAAAATCCAACTCTCAGGTCCTGGGAGCTGCCAGATGAGGGAAAAAGCATCTTAAGGGCATCTCAGGAGCACAGAGTGTTCTCAAGAGGGGTGTGAGTGCAGCGGAGATGCTGGGGCCACAACCTCCTACCTGGCGTCGGGACCTTTCAGCCTCAGCTCCTGCACAGCAGTCACTTCCCACAGGCGGATGCGCTTTGTGTTGCTGCCGCTCACCAGCCTGTTGTGCCGACACAGCAGCACACCTGGGAACAAAGGGCACCCGTGAACACGCACCACTCCCAGCCATCACCCAAGGTGTGCTCTGGACGGCCAGGCCACCGATTCATTTGGGCAGGGCAGCAGGGGTCTTTTATAGCCCAATACCCCATGTTTTTACAGACTAGAGGTGAACCCCAAAGCTCTGATGAGGAAACCCAGGTCACAGATCCATTGCTACCCCACGCATCTTGCATCCAACATGGCAAAATGGTTTTCTGAGCACAGCTGAAATCTGGAAGCCTGTAGGCTCATTGCTTTGCTTCCCTAACGAGTTCCCATGGAATTTGGTACAGCCCTGACAGATACCCGGTGTATTTGCACCCACCGATCTCGCCCTCATCGGCTTCCCACGTCATGAAGCAGTGATTAGTCTCGGTGTCCCACACGCAGATCTGGCCTGAGTTGGTCCCACTGTAGAGCAGAGCGTCGGCACCGTAACAGAGAGAGGTCAGCTCCACTGGCCCTAGCACAGCTGGGGCCGGGGCCTGATGAACCTGCCGAGCATATAAAACAGAAACGTCAGAGAGAACATGGTGCTTATCTACGTCAAAAAACCCCCAATCCTTCGTCCTGCCCTCAGTTCATGCAGTTAATGCCTCAAATACAACTGAAAGCCACTCACAGACAGCCAACATGACCTCGCTAAGAGAAATCATCAGCTCTCACAGACTTGTGGAGGTAGATCCTCCATCTCACTCACCAGGGGCTTGGGAAAAAAGTCAAAGATGCTGAACATAAATTTTAAAAGAAGGTAAAACTGAGGTTTACCCTGAGGTTGACATCAGCTCCCTGCTGCTCCAACAGCCAAAACATGATGGCTCCCTTCCCTACACAGGCCAACTCTCTGTGAGAAAAAGGACTAAAAGCCACATCGTGGACTGGCTCTGAGATACAAGTCGATGACATGAGTTCGTAAGTGTAGGTGTTCCACAGAGCAATGGTTTGATCACTGTAGTCCCCTATGTAGAATAGGAAAGACAATAGGAGGGAAGTCAGCAGCCTCAGTGCTTCTTCAGGATGCTCGCAAGCACACGTGCACACACACACCAACCGCGTTGCTCCCTTGTCCAGCTGTTCGGAGACAACTGGTGTGAGCACCATCCCAGGCCTGGACACAGCTCCTTGTGTGCTCAGCAAAAGCTGCACAACACGATGGGCTCTCAGACGAGCTGAGGACAGATGTAACCGGCCCAATGCTTTGTGCTGGTGGCTGTAGCAAATCCAACCCTGAGATGCGACCTGCAGCAAGCGTTTGGAGCAGCCAGTGGATGACGTGGTAGGGATTTCAGCAGGCAGAGCAGGTTTTCTGCTGTTTCTACATCCTAAGGAGCTACTGCACATCTCAGTGTATGCCCCACACCAGCCCTCCAGTGATACTGTGCACTCAGGGCGAACAACAGTCTTGAAAAAAGGAAGGGACACCACCTTTCCTGAGGTCAAAGCTGAGATGGGACCTGATCTTAATGGAAGATACTGTATCTGGGTGGCAGCAGAAGGCACTGGCCCCAGTGATGGCAAAACAAGCCCAGCTCCTAGACAGCTCTGGAGATCAGTGCCCTCCTGCTGCCCTTCCCAGCCTCCACGTGCTCAGAGGAGACATTCAGCTTTTCTCTTCTCTGCAGCCCAGACCAGAGCTGTGGGAGGAGAGCTCCCCTCCCACGCTGCTCCAAGGAGAGGACAAAGCTCTCTTCCTCTCCAGCAAAACTTGCTTTTTTCCAAGGGCAGACTCACCAGCCCACAGAGAGCGTATTGCTTGCTCCACAGGTCCTCTTTCATGCAAAACAATAACTTACTAATTGCATATTTGTCCTTTAGATGTCCCCTGCCTAAACAAAACAGACAGCTTGAGCGTCCATCTTGTGCTGGCATCGCTGCCTGGCAGCAGGCTCACAGTTTGAAGCCTGGTTACTTCTATGCAATTCCACCTAAGCAGCAATAACAACTCCAGAAGAAGGCTTTTCCCTTTGGATACTATATATAGTAACTGCAAACTATTCACACAGGCTTAACAAGCACTAGTGAGCCAGGAGAAGAAAGCTGTAACCTCAAGAAAAACGAGCTAGCTGAGATACTGAGAAATTGCTGAAAGGGAGCTGGGGAGCCCAGTGTTCATACCTGTGGCTGAGACACACAGGGTGTGTGCTTCCCCTCAGAAGACTGCTGGCAGCGCCCTGGAAGCACGCTGAGCTGCAAAGAGTACCTCTGCAGATGCTCACTGCCAGGAGGACCCAAGATCACTTGCAGTTTTACATGCTGCATTATCCATCATCCTGAGGCTACCAAGCAACAGCTTCATATCCACAAGCCTGGCACATCTCTTGCATGTATTGCATGCTTAGAGCACCTTCCTACTGTGAGTGTCTACTCCAGGGTGTATTCCTGCATGCACACCTGGTGTTACAGGTGTACTCACCTAGGGTAACAAGGAATCTGTCATCCCGAGAGAATGCCATGGCTTGTACTTGTGTCTTGTGATGGAAGAGATTTGCTGTGCAAACCCCATCCTGGATGTTCCAGATGCAGATCTGACAGTGGGAGTCTTCGTTCCTCTCTCCTGAAGCAGAGGCAAGAACCTAACAGAACAATATGTTGTCATGAGACCTTGGTAAGTAATTAGAGAACACTTCATTAATTAGTCTTAGCAACTATTAGTCTCAAATTAAAGTGATGTGGCCGGCAAAAGGAAAATTCTGTGAGAACAACTATCAGCTGACAGCAGGAAGGAACAGTAGCATCACCCAGAGGAAGGCAGCAACCTTTACTGTCACACCGAGCCAGCACGATGGACAGCCAGACTCCAAAACCATTGACTGTGTTTCCATGGCCCCAGGTTTCCACACAGCAGGCAGAAGAAGGAACGGACAAATGGGATTTTAGCCTGTGACATTCCTTCAGCCCAAAGCGACACAGACAAAACCCAGCCTGGGGCAGCAGAAGCTTCTCCTACCCAGGCATCGTGGCTGACGGCGAGCGTAGAGATCTCCTCTGCATGGCCAAGCCAGTGTTTCTGTGATCCCGAGTGCAGGTCTTCAACCACGATGAGGCAGCCACAGGTGTAGGCGAAGAAGCCTAGCAGAGAAGAGGAGATGGGATGTTTTCGTTTAAAGGTTTCACCCACTACAACCTACATCACAATTCAAGAAAATCCTTTTTTTTTCAGCAATGTGTAAAAGCTGAGTCTTCGACACAGCTTGTCAGCATCCTTCCTGTCAGGTTGGGCGTGGAGCAAAATCTCACTTCCCTGAACCTGAGCAAAGCAAAGCTGTTGGGCATCACTCCAGCCTGGAGAATGGAGGTGAGATGGCCTGTGCAAGAGCTTTCCCTTCTGCTCTGCCCACTCAACAACTGAAGCCTGAGTCTGCCTGTATCAACTAACGTTTGCCAATAGCAAAGAAGGGTTAGTGGATTTTACCAACGCAAAGAAACCCTGTGTTAAAGCAAAGATCCCAGCCCAAGAGCTAGATCATAACTTGGCTCAGTCCTCACACCTCCCGCCTCTGCAGAGCCTTCCCAGTGTACCTGTGTCCGGGTTCCACACCATATTCCCTCGGCCGTTCCCATTGTAGCCAATCACTGCTTTCAGCTTCAAGACCTCACTGCCAGCTGGAGGAGATGAGAAGCTCTGCAAGAAAAATAGACACTGGCTTAAAATAAACTCCAGAAGGACGGTCCAGTCAGGTACATTCAACACCCACGTAAGAAAAAGCATGTGTGCAAGCACACATGTCTTCGCACGCGACACGCAAATTCATGCCAATACTTGCACAACTCAAGTTCAATACATCAACAGACAAATACTAAAGTGCACACTTACACATACGAAAGAAAAACTGCACCAACAAAACCAGGCACAGATGCTTTCAGCTGGGGCACAAAACAGGCTGGCAGCGACTGCCCAGCGGATGAGCAGCTGCTCATTCTGCTGGGAAAGAGTTCAATGGGTTCTGCTGATTTGGAGATGTAGACGTTTCAATAGGAAGACAGTGGGGAGAAAAAAACGCTACCAGGTGGAAGGACAGAGGAGAGAATTGAGCGTGCAAGCTGAATGTAGCTTTTCTCCCAGCACCATGAACAGCAGAGCTTAGGATAAGGTTGAGTGAAGTTTCTGTTTTATTATTGCTCTGTTTGTTAACAGAGCGAGAGCTGTGCCTTGACTATCTTCCCTACACTCCATGGCTTGCCTTCCCCAGCCTGCTCTGCCAACGCAGCTGCTCGCAAATATGGGTGCGTGATGAATCACTCTATTGCTCACTCGTCTTCCACTTTCAATAGCACATGCCATTTCCATTTCTTTTGAATAAAAATGTATGCAGATTTACTGAACAGAAAAAGAGTTGATCACAACTCACTTTTTACTGGTCTGGAAAGAGCTGAATGTAGAGGAGAAAGGGGAACTAATGTTAGAAATTTCTAATTTAACATCAGGCCCAGGGTTATATTTCACAAATTGCTTTCAAGCAGATAACAAAATGGAAACAATATGGAAAATCCACTGATTCCCACCTCAAAACGCCTGTTTGCCACCTGCCCAGAGAACCAGTCCTGGCACAACTCTCACCTGGGGCAGCACCGATGCCTTAAAGCGAGGAGTGAAATGTCGGTAGGAATCTGGGCGGATGGAGCATTGAGACTTGGGACTTTTGGTCTCCTTGCTGGGTTCTGCCACACAAAGAAGAAAACGGTACGGATGGGATGCTGCTCCTGGGAGTGGTTTGGGAGCAGCAGCTGGGCTGGGGTTCACCTTCCGTTCGTATCTATGCATGTGTGTGCATACACACACACGCGAGGCAAAAATCAGACTACGGCATCACACATGCTCCTACATGACCGACCAGAGGAAAAGCCCCAGCTTTCCAGGAGCAAAGGAGAAACATTCATCCCCCCCATCATCCTGCTCAGCCACACCACACTGCAAACAGCCTGAGGGCATCCACGCTATATGCCCTGGGCATCACTGCAAAAGCATAAGCCACACAGCGAGAAAGAGGTTTTCAACGAGAGCGGTGGAGGAACCGTTTTATGTTCAAGCTTTCCAACACATCCTGCCTGGGGCTGAGCGCTGGCAGCTGCCCGTTTCTGGCAGCTTGCCATGAACTGCTGCAGCTTTGAGGCTGTGCAGCTATTAATAGAGATACTGGGAGCTTTAATTTCAGCTGGGTTTACAGAATGTGCCACTTAGAGATGATATTGGCTCCAAGCTTAAGAGGGGCTTTTGGTGTGCCTAGAAATGGCAGCAGGGAAAGAGACAGAAAAAACAAGCAGTCCTGGGGACCAATGTGAGCTTCCCTCAGTACAGATTCTTGTGGTAAATCACAACCAAGGGAAGAGCCCTGAGGAACACCTCAGCGCACATCTGGGTCTATCTGTACCATATGAATAATGATCATAGAATCATTTTGGTTGGAAAAGACCCTCAAGATCATCAAGTCCAACCATTAACTGAAAACTGGCACTAAACCATGTCCCTAAGAACCTCATCTACATGTATATTAAACACCTCCAGGGATGGTGACTCCACCACTTCCCTGGGCAGCCTCTTCCAACACCTGACAACCCTTTCTGTGAAGGAAATTTTTCTTAATATCCAATCTAAAACTCCCCTGGTGTAATTTGAGGTAATTTCCTCTCATCCTGTCACTTGCTACTTGGAAGAAGAGGCCAACACCCTCCATGCTACAACCTCCCTCTTTATTTTCCAGGGATAGACCAAGCTGCTGTGCAGGCCTGCGCACATTGTGCCCCAAAGGAGCCTCTGTAAAAGATGGGAATACCCCTGATTTACCGTTTGCTGATTCCCCAGGTGACCTCGAGCTCTCCTGCTGCACTTTGGGCCTCACAACAATAAGCTCCTCATTTCTGAACGACTCCACCACAAGGACTGAGGCACCTTTGCCTTCGTTAACCACCGTTTTGGTGCTGTCTCGCAGACCTGCTTCCTCCTCTTTGTCTGACTCGGTGGAAATACCTGAAGAGAAAAATTAGTGGGAAGACAATGCTATCAGTGTCCTTCAGGACTGCTTCATGTGTGACTGACCCTTTGGTTTCTGGCAGTGTCACTCTCCTGCTCTGTGTAACAGCCCACCTGTTAGGGTGGAGGGCAAAGCAGACATGTCCTCCTGGGTATGTCCAGTGAGGTTGTTGCTATAGCCCTTAGAGAAGCTGTGCCAGCAGCTTAGTCTATGGAGGAGAGCAGAGGATAAAGCAGTGCTGAACCGCAACACCTCTGGCTGGCTTTAGGGAATGAAAATGCAGACTGGTCTGTCAATCTGTGGGAAGGGGATCATGGGCAGGGACAACTCCAAGGATGCTGCTGAATTAGGCAAGGAGTTTTTTGTAAAACAAGATTAATTTTCCCCTTTCCTGCAAGCAGTTCCTCTTACTTTGATGCCCTGCTTGGTGGACAGAGCTGACATCCAAACACGGTGGCGAGGACAACAAGGGAAGAGGCACTGTCTGCCGAGGTGTCTCAGGGGTGTCCTTTAGCTTCTCAGAGCTTCCTTCTGTGGAAAGAAAAGGGTTTGTGTAACTTCCCTCATCCCTTAGATCCTCTCATCCTCCTGGGCTGATTGATGGTGACACCTCCAGGCTCATTTCTTCAGCTTCCTCTTACACAGGAGAAGCCCCTTCTCTGTCCTTCAAGAAAGGGAGGGACAGACAGAGAGAGGGACAGTGAGTGCAGGGAAAAGACAGAAGAGATGGAAGCAGGGAAAGACAGAAGGCAAAGCTGAAAGACCTACCAGAAAACCCAGAGTGGCTCCACTCAGAACATCCCCTCCTTGGCAGAGTCCTGCCCAGAGGTGCTAGTTAATTGGAGACTGTCCTTGGGGGCTAATTAGCTGGTTGCCTCCCCCCCCCCCCCATCCCCACTATGTGACTCCCTGAGGGAAGGAACCAACAACCCCCAACCCCTACGCTCTACCATGAAAAGCAGCAGTGGAAGAGCTGCCAACCTGCCGGCCAGCACGGCTCACAGGAGGAGGCAACTCACCTGCTCCCGACAGCACAGCAGACTCACAGGAATGAGCCCTGGAAACGCAAGAGACGGGTGTTACAGCAAGAGGGGACGGGGCAGGGGAGGTGAGGGGAAGGTGCTGCCCCACATGGAGCACTCACCTGCCTAGGGGTGACCTCTCAGCAGGCAGAGCCAGGAAATCCCACAGGAAGATGGCATCTCCAACGCTGATGACTTGCCGTTGGTCTGGGGTGAAGGCCACCTGCCGCACCGGCTCTGAGTGGCCGATGTACACCTGGGAGAGAACACACCTTGAACTGCTCCATCACCACGCCTGTCCTATCAGCATGGTGGTTACTGCAACCCCTGCCCTGCACTGCCAGTGTCTGCACTCCTCAGCAGAGCCCCTCAGAGGCCAGCACCACTCCTGCAATGCTCAGATTTAGGGTTGATCAACCTGAGACTGACCTTCAGCATGCTGATCTGCAGAAACAAGCAGAAGCTGAAGCCCCGCAAGGCCTCTGAAACCCCGGGTGAGCCATTTTCTTCTCTAGGTGGCTTTGTCCACGGCAGAAGTAACACCACCTCTGTCCTTTGCAGAGGGTCTCACTCGGTGCTCTGGCAGCCCCAGGCTGTGCTCAGAGCATGGCGTTATTACAGCGTGGGAACAGGGCTGCATTCCTCAGCTGCTGGGCAAACTGGGACTGGGGACACTGGGCCAGGTCCCACAGAGGGCATTTGCTGCTCTCTTCTCCAGGGATACAGAAATGTTTGATCAGGACAAACCCAACCCCCTTCCCTCCCTCTGTAGGCAGTACCTGGAAGTTGATATCAAAGCCCATCTGATAGTCCCACACTTTGATAACTTTGTCACCAGCAGTGAGCAGGTACCGGCCATCCTCGCTCAGCGCCAAGGAAGAACAGGAGAGCTTGTGCACGGGAGGCACCTGAGAACAAGAAATGACACCAACAGCATTAACTGAGCTAGTTCATATCCTTACTTACGTTTCAGCAAGAGGACAGGAGTGTGACAGCACAGAAAACAAGGGCAAGCTCAGGCCCACTCTGAGCATGACCACACCAGGACAACTGCATGCCTGGTACTCATGTGTTTCTTGGAAGCCTGGCAGCTCCAGGATGAGCTCTTCTCTCATCTAGTCTCCTATAGTTACAGGAAGTGCCCAAGCCCCACATGGTACAAGAACTCTGCATTCATTTCATGGTGTCCTACCTCTCGCACCAGTCGTCCTGTTTTCACATCAAGCACAAGGATTTTATTGGAAGAAGTGGACACCAGGAGCTCGCCTCGAGGCACTGGTGCAAAGCAGACTCTCACTGCAGAGTCCAAGGCTGTACTGTTCAAATCGAGGATGCTGATGTCCACCCTCAGCAGCTGTGAAACAAAGAGCTGCTGAACAAACGTCCTGGAGCAAATACTGCAGAAGCCTCAGGATTGCTCTCATGGCTCTCCCAGCACGAAGCTACGGAGCCCCCCAGACCCTTCCTGTCCTTCCTAATGAGGGACTGCAGGCTCCAGCCAATGTCCCTGCTGCCCAGGAGAGCAGCTCACAAAGAGGAATTGAAGCTGACAGTCTACACAAAACTTCTCCAAATTATCTTTCTAGAGGGAAATGAAGCCAGAGAAGAAGAAACCTTGACTTCTGTTGTTTCTATCACACAGAATGGAAAATAAACCTCACTGTAAGCATCCTGAACAGGCGTCTGCTGTGCAGGTAAGGACCCTCTCCAACACTGCTGGAGCCCAAGGCCCTTGATCTATCTCATCTGACACAGACAATGGAAATTTCCCCTGTGGTACGTACTCCCCTCCCTCCCCACCTTCCTCCAGGAACGCTGGGAGCCCAGTGGGTACCTCCTCTAGTGAGCAGGCCTCCATCACGGTCACCACGTACTTGGAGGGACCCACAAAGGCCAAGAGACGGCTGTCCCCGCTGACCACCAAAGCGTCCGGACCGCTCCCAGCATCCCGAGCCACCACATTGCCTGAGGGCCACAGTAAAAGAGAGAGTGAAAAGAGAAGCAAAGCCCAGGCTGCAGCCAGCTCACTCTGTGATGGTGCTGCTGACCCATAGCTGCAGCTTCTCCTGCCTCTGAATCAGCCTTGGGTTCATGTTCTCTTGTAGAAAATGCTACAAATTTTTTCTGCAACACCCAAAGTGAGCAGTGAACCACGTCAAAGACAAGGTCTAGATACACGGCTTGTCGCCTGACTGAATGTGCAGTGTTTTCAAGGACAGCAGAACAAGGGAATAAAATTGATTCTAGTGTTTATTTTTTAACATTGCGAGAAGCCATGACAAGGAGCTATGGATGTGAGATCTCAGCTGCAGCCTCGGCGTCTGAACCCTGCACAAAGTCAGTGCCAGCCCCCGCTGTGCTGATGTCAGTCCGGTGGGCAGACAGACCCAAGGGTCTAAAAATCATAGAAATCAGAGCAGTTCTCTATTTATTCCAATATCAAAATTCCACTGTTCTGTCCCTGGAATGTGGCCAGGCAGCAAACAGAGGTTCAGAGTAAAGTCAAAACATGAAGATCCAGCTGCATCACTGACACCAAACTTGGGTGATTTTGGACAAATTCCCTGTTCTCTCTGAGTCCCTATTCCTTCTCCACCTACTTCAACTGCACATTTCTTGGGGCAGGATCCTCCTCTTTGTACAACATTGCACAACAGAGCCCCCTTTCCCTGCCCACACTTGTGCTGCCACAGCTCACTTCAAAAGTGTGCATTCAACATGACATTAATGTTTCTCAACTGCCTTGCTCCTGCGCTGCTTCTCCTGCCTGCAGCTTTGCACCTTCTCCACTCATCAGCACGGCTCTTTGCACAGCTGTGCTGCCAGCAGGACCAGGAAAACAATCCCGTTTAAACAAATTTAAACCGCACATACACAAAATGGAAAGAGGGCGTAGGCATGAATAAGTAAGAAGACTCTACCCTCGTGTTACTTCTAAGCAACGCATTGCTGAACCCAGACCTGACAGGGCAGGTCTTTGCGATTCCAGCCTGTTCATGAAATCAAAACACCAAGCAAGCTGAGAGCATTTGAACGCACAGGGAAGGGCTGGCAGTTGCTAGAGGTTTGCTCACACATGCGGTACAAACACAAATGACACAGCTGAGAAGGTTCATCAGAAAATATCTCTGAGTAGGCTGAGTCTGGTCTGGCTTTGGTGCTAACATGTCTGTGCTAGCAGAAGAAGAAGAAAGGTGACCCAGAACCCTGAAGTCTTACCCAGGACTCTCAGGACATGGCTTTTCTGCACCATACAGTTGTAAAGAGCCAGAGTTCCCTGCAAACAGGAGCTGAACATGAAATTTCCATCTGGAGAGAAGGTCAGTCCAATTATCACAGTGCGGTGCTGCCTGAAAGAAGGCAGAAAACACGAAAAAGTGGAGGAGAACAAACAAACAAGACCCCAGAAAACAGTAGCAACATGAAGAACCCAGGGGAGCAAAATCATCAGAGGCAGGCAGAGGACCCCATGGTGCTCAGGCCTGCAACAACCCACGACAATCAACACACTATTGTTTGGGAAACCGAGCAGCAGGCACAGCACTCCAGCTGTCCCTGGGTGCGATGTGCTCCCTCTCCCTTTGGAGCATCCTCAGCTCCCCACACCGAGGCTCACAAGGGCTCCCTGTTCAGCTGCTCTCTAAGACAAGCCATTTCCCACTGTTGGCTAACTGCCCACCGGGGAGCCACGAAGAAAGCCCTCATAGACTTTGCAGGTTGGATTTTACCACCCAGAGCTGTGGCACAGCAGCTCTCTCCATCTGAAAACCACTTAGCTGGGATGGAAAGATTGCCGAGCTCACAAAAAGCGCTTTTCCCACCTCCACAATTACAGCTGTGGTTAGACCCATCCGTGTCCCAGTGCAGCTCCCGCTGCCAGCGCTCACTTGTGCTCCACCAGCAGATCGGAGTCAGCCAGGCTGAAGGTCCGCACCATCCCGCTGTCAAAGCCACAGGCCAGGATCTGCTGGGTGGGATGAAAGGCCACGGCACACGGCATCTCCTCTGCAGCCGTGAAGTCGTACAGCTGTGAGGAGGGACACGCGGCAGGCCCAAAGGTTGGTAAAGCTGCACCTGGCAGCTGTACCCGCCACAAAAACAGCCTCACACCTTCACCGCGAGCATGTGCCACGGCAGAAATCTCATCCTACCTGGATGGACCTAAAGCCTGGCGAAGTCCCAGATCTTTGGGCATTTTGATAAAGCCCTTGGGTATTACATTTTGTGTTAAAAAGCAATATTCAGAAGATGGAGGAAAATATTTTTGTTTAACAGTACCTTCAGAAACTCAGGCCAAATTATGTATTAAGCTAAAACTCCATACTCCAGAAGGATTCTTTGCCCATGGTACCCCAAATGCTTCAGGAAGGACATTTAAGGACTTTTAAACCATGGAGCTTTGGTAACTAGACTAAACAGAGGCTAAATAGACTATTAATAAATGCAAGACACCTACTGACTCTCATTTCACCCACCTGCTGCATGGAGGTGAGGTCCCAGACTCGGATGGTGCTGTCCTGAGACACCGTTGCCATCTGATTCCAAATCCCCTCCACTGAGAATGCCAAAACAGAGTCCTCGTGAGAGCGCATGAGGGTGTTATAGTCCCGGGACTGGATATCCAGGTATCCCAGATTCCCAGCAGCGGTTGTGCACAAGACTTTGCGGCTGTCCCGGCTGATGCAGACAGAACTCACCGGAGCCTCGTGCTCTGGGGAAAGACACAGGAGTCAGCAAATCCCCCTGGAAAAAGTGCAGCAGCATCTGGAGCACAGCTACTGAACCAGATTCACTTTTAGGAAAGTAATGAACATCCCATGTGACCTCAGGATTGAATGCTTGCAAGTTTGAGTTTAGTGACAAATGAGTCTCTGCCCTTTCTAGAAGTCCCCAGGCTCTGCTGTTTTGGCAGTTGTTTCAAAAAGAGAGAACCGCTTAACTTCTCTCCTCATTTTTCATGGACAGAAGAGCCACAGGTACCAGTGCACAGAAATCAATACTGAGTACCTGCTCTCACCCCCAAGATCTTGCCTTTCTCCTATAAGGTACAAGAACGAACATGAATAATTGTTGTCGAAGTAAAAGACTTCCAAGCCAGCCACCTGTAGAGACAGCAGCCACAAAAGATGCCCTCATTCATGAGAACTGCTTGAGGAGACACGGCAGCGGAGCTTTGGCTTCCCAGCAGCCAGCTGAGGGAGATGTAGAGCTCAGAAGTATCAGTCCCAGCTCTACTCACCTGCCTCTAAGACAACAGCCGAGAAGTCCAGTGGCCACAGCCGCAGGTAACCATCTTCTGAACCCGTGGCACAGAAGGTTGAAGAGAGGCTAATACTGTTTATAGCAATCCCAGGGCCTGAAAACCCAAAAAACAACAGTACCTTGTACACTCGAAACAAGAAAACTCAAAGTGAGGGTTGCCCAGCCAGAGAGCCGAGTCCAATTGTCCACCCACACCAGCAGATGAAGTTTCAGGATTCAAAACATGTCCAATTCCCGTACCTCTCTTTATCATTGTGCAACTCTCGCCAGGCACAGACAATTCTTACCACTTGTTAAACCCTGCCGTATTTTGGCCTTGAACGGGATCCTGTGGCAAGGGATGTCTTAGATTAACCGCCTGAGATACAAAACCCTTTCATTTCCATGTCTCAAATCCTCTCTGCAGCGTAGTGACACGGGAGAGAGAACACAGATTTACAGAAACTGGGAGTTTTTTATTTAGGTTTTTTTTTAATCTATTGGTCAAAGCTCTGGCAGGGGCCAGCACTGCTGCCAGGAAGACACCCAAGGGCATCATTTAATCTCCTCTTGGGCATTTCATGCCCATGAAGTGAGAACCAGAGTTACAAACCTCTCAAAGGGGCATGCCCTAGATTAATTAGCTCAATTTGCCAAAGCAAACTATGCACTAAGCTTTAAGATATCAGAGCAATCAAACTTGAAAGTGAATTCTTCCTGCTGTTAAAATTAATGGAAGAGCTGAAAGCTGTACTATTTAACATTCAGCAGCAAAGATTTCCCAAACACTCTGCACAGGCCGAATAATGAAAAAATCTCCAAATTCATCTTTTTCGTTGGTCTGTTTGGCTTTTTCCATCTCTACATTAAGATTCCCATCAGCAAATGAAGACCTTGTTTCATGTTTCTAAAAGCAGTGTTTCTCTGAAAGTGCAATCAGCATCTAGAAAGCTAAAATTCTTTCTTAAAATTATACTTTGCTGTACTAAGGAAGATTATTTGCAGTACTTAAGAAGCAAATAGCTAGCAAAGATTTAAGCAGCCCCAAATAACCCTTTGCAGTAGGTAAATAGCTGGTTTATTTTACCGGAGATCTGTCTGAACTAATTTCTGACGCTGAGGATGGCACAGGTGCTCCCTGCCTGCAGATGCTCCTACCTGTGCTGCTGCCTGCCCGGTCCTGTTGCGGGCAGCCCTGGGGCCGTGCGGGCAGGAGCCGCCGTGCACTCCGCACACAGACGTTCTTGTAATCCACCTCCAGGACGTGGCCGCTCCTGCTGCAGACAAAGCTGTGAAGCAGACAGAGCCCTGAGCTGGCACCCCGGGGTGAAGAGGAACCGTGCCGCCGTGGTTGACAAAAAGCTCAGCCGGGTTTACCTGTTAAAGTGTTTGCCTGATGGGAAGCAATTCTGGTTCATAGTAACCTAACAGGTCAACGAGGTGTCCAAGGGCACTTTCCCTGCGCTGCCCTACAAATCTATGAGTCAGAGCTTCCTATTTTATTTCTTGCCCCTTTGAAACATTAACTAGCAAAAGAGCTAAAAGCTCAGCACAGACTTCAGAAAGGAATCTCTCTCTGCCAAAGGACACAGCTCAGGGGATGGCAGGGCCAGCAGAGCCGACAGATCTGCCTTTATGGAACAGTATGTGGGATCAACAAAGGTCTAGTTTTGGTGATTAAAATAAAACAACAAAAAAAGCACGTATCTGTCTCCATACAAGAAAATATATACCACACTCCTCCCACTGCCAACAGAAGCTAACCACAAGCCTCAGGCTGGGGACATTCACTAAAAATGACAAAACATGAATACAGCAAGAGAAAAGACCCATTTCTTGGGCTATTCTGCAAGCAGCTGAGCCTCTTCTGGGAAGCAAAGCGGGCAGAGGAGAAAGGCTCTCCCAGCTCCAGAAGGCACTTGTATTTTGCAGGGAAAACCCAAGCAAAATGCCATGCTCTCGCAGAGGACAGAGGATTGGGCAGGAGGATGCTAAGGCAGCCAAGAGCCGCAGACAGGTGACGGTGGAGACCAGCAGCCCCTTACAGTGTGCGGTCCTCCAGCTCCCGCTCAGCCACGTGTCCCTCCTCGAAGGCCAGGTCGCTGAACTCCAGGGAATGGTACTCGCCCAGATCGAGAGGACAGGAGCGCAGCGTTCCATTCCGCACTCGCCACAGCCTGACGTTGTCTCGGCCGCACGACACCATCCTGTCCGGGAGACACTGTGTGAGGAGCAGGGTAGGACTCTCCAAGCCCCTGGTGAAAGGTCAGTGCCCAAAGGGCCACCAGCTGACAGCAAGGACTGAGAATAGCAATGGCAACCAAATGGCTGCAGCATCACCATTCCCCCATAGCTCGGCCAGAACCAAAGCTTTTGATTTATTCTCTTTGCACGCTACCTGGTATCATCAAAAAAAGCGATCTTCAAGGCCTGGATGTCCACATCTGTATGTGCTTTGGCCAGCATGGCCACCTCTCCGCCACGGGTCACCTGAGCAGTGTTCCACACCACCACCATCTGAAGCAAGAAGATACAATGGCAGAGCTGCTCAAGTGTGGAAACCTTGGCAACAAAAGGGCTTTTCATCACAGCAGCTGACCAGCTGCACAAACGGGAGCCTGCTCTGGAGCTAGGCACACAAAGTATTGGTAATAAAATTGAAGCAGGCGAAAAAAAACTCTCTCACACAGAGGGTTTAGGACAGTCCAACAGCTTTGCAAAGCTTAATGGCAATGTATTTATCTGGCATCCATAATTATAGGTTCTAAATCTCAGGGCTGCCTGGCAACAGGGTTCAGACTTGGAAAGAAAATCCACAGAGGAGTGGAAACTCCGTCTGCCAAGATACAAGAGCTATACTGGGGCTGAGCTGGCCCGTGAGAGCTGGAGGTAGCACGTGTCCAGCTGCACTGTCTCTCACAGCACCTTCCCCAAAGGAAAGAGGGACATGGGTGAAGAAATTAAGGCGATTTGATGTTCTGCATTTCAGAACAGTGTTAAAAACAGACCCAGCGTCACCTCAAAGGCCAGGGCAGGCTGGGGCATCGCCCTGGGAGAGGTGCTCATAGCCAGGCCCCCAGGACCCATCTCAGCATCTCCCACCGGGATCACAGACTGCTGCCATGTGCTGGGAAAAAGAAACAGAGCACTGTTTGCTTTTTTCCTGCAGGCAGCACGCAGTTAGTGACAGCACAACTAATTGCTGGGGGTTGTCAATAAGGGAGCAGTGAATGAAAACTGATAAAGTGAACCCCCCAGGCCCATGAAACAATTTTATTTTTGACTGCTACACGTGGGATCTGCATCATCCCCTAGTTACATCGGTGGGTGGCAGCTTGAGTCCCCAGCATGCAATGCCTGTGATGCTCAGAACTGAAAGATTAAATCTCAGATCTCACCCTAAATGCTATAAAAAAGGAATTTTTGGCTCTAGTCAGTGCTGAACCTCCCATTTCAATTCTCATTCCTTGACTGCATGCTTGCAAGCCTTCCAGCTCGAAATGCCACACAAACACGTGTCACCCTCAGCCTGGTGAGCCCGAATGGCTGTGGAGGCGGGTGGCAATGCTGCCTGTGAGCCTGCGGCGATCCCCATAAGCCGCAGGCAGAATCACACAGCCACCTTCACCACCTGGCAGGGACCACACCAGGGACAGAAACAGCCCAAACCTCAAGCCGAGCACACATCTCATGCCATTTCCAAAACAATTTGTTTGCTTGCAGCCAAAGATCATGCATGCAGACACTCACAAGCATCAGGTAGAAGGGACGTACTTTCTAAGCAGCTAATGAGAAAGGGATCTCCCTGTGGCTACAGTGAAGAACTTGCCTAAGAAAGCCCAGAGCAGAGGTTTGTCTGCAAAAAAACTGTGTAATCTGGAGAACAACCACACTTCATGTTACTTGTTTGCAGGGAAGGGAAAACTCCAAAATCCGGTTTCAGTTCTCACCGTTTTGCCATGCCCATCCTTTCCGACACCACACAGAACTGTTCCGCTGTAGGAAAAGCTGCAAGAAGAGGCCACATGGTGAAAAGCAGCTCCTTCTACCCGAAGTGCATCTCAGTGACGAATAAAAGAAGACAAGATCAGGGTATGGGGAGACAGCAAGACCTGAGGGATAAGCTCAGGAGGGAGCTAGCAGCGAATCAGCTGTTCTGGGCCAGCTGCCAGCAGGCCTTGGTGATAAACACAGGTGGCTGAAGGAGAGCTGCAATTCACCCCTGATTTATCATGCACTAGCAGCACAAAAAAGCTGCAACACTGAGCCCAGCTGAACACATACCTGCACCCAGACTGAAACCCACCTCAGGAACAAGAGGGAGCAGACGTGGCTTTTAAACACCGAGAGGCAGGTGCCCGTCGGGAAGTCCCAGACACGCACCACGCTCAGGGGACCAGCCTGCGCAGAGGCCAGCAAGGTGCTGCTCCCGTTGAAGGCCAGCGCTGACACCTGTGGGAAGCACTGCGTTAGAGACTCTCGAGCTGGGACCAGGGGTACTCCTGGGGTACAAGGACAGCGTTGCTGTACAGCTGCATAAAGAGCGTTACATTCACCTTATCTGTGTGTCCGATGAAGAACCTCTGCTCTCCGGTCTGGATCTGCAGGGTGACTATGACAGCGTGGCAGGGGTAGACCACCGCAGAGTTATTCCGAGTCCACAGCGCCTGCACAACCGAGACAAGAATGAGAAGGCTGCAGATCCTCCAGAGATGCCCCAGGTCCTAGGCTGGACCTGCAGAGATTTCTTCCACAGATCTGCTGCACGTGTGCAGGTGAGAGGATGCTCTTCCATACAAGTACTCTTCTAACTGGCAAAGGAAAGCTAAGAGCCCCGCAGACACACTACTCGATTCAGTGGATTTACCGTACCAATCGTCTCTACTACATGAACAGCAGACACAAGGAAAATAATTTTTTGGGCAGAGCCTTGAACTGATGGCAAGCTGGTCTCCTGCAAGGTGCAGTGCCCCACGGAAACAATCCAAACCACAGCTCTTCCTTTCCAGACTCATACAAAGTGGCTCTAACTTTAACATATTAAAATGCAGAAGCCATGAGATCTAAAAGGCCCCCCTAATTTCTAATTCATCACCATAACAGTAGAAGACCTGTGCACAAACATAAGCTTGTGTCCATCTGCTTTGGGGCCATTTTCCCCATCAAAAAGTGCAGGAAGGATGGCACTCAGCTGTCTTTCATGCTTCCAAAAAAAATCGATCTGTGATTACACATATACTCCCCAAACTGTCCGAGCTACTGACCCATTTGGTGCTGCAGCCTCCAAAGCCAATAATTGTTCTCAGCTTCAGGATGGGATCTGGTAAGAGCCTCTGGAAAAAATAAAACAAACAACAGCACTGTCGCACTTATGGCCAGACTGAGGTCCCTCATCCCCATTGCTCCTTTCTCTCTAAAGCACAAAGGCAGCTTTGAGTTCTCCCTTCTAGAGGGGATGACTTGAAAGTATTTAACCTGGCAGAACTCAAATCCGGAAAGAAGGAGGAGCTGGGATTGCCCAGTGTTGAGCAGCTCACCCACCCAGGCCGGGGGTTCCAGCCAGCCCTTCCCAGCACGCTTGCCATGCCCAGAGAGCCGGTGGCTGCTGCAGGCAGGGCTGTCCCGTCCCCTCACCCTGCGGGCAGGGCTGCCCTCTTACCCTGCAGGCAGGGACTCTCCTGCTGGCCAGCACGCCTGGTCCAGGGCCTTTCTCGTACATGCTCTGGGCAAATTAATAAACATACATTATTGGCTTAAAGTCAGTGTATTCAAACACAGGGTCCCCCTTTCAAGGCAAAGGGGCCTGTAAGACAGAAGGGGACAGACTTTTTAGCAGGGTCTGTTGCGACAGGACAAGGGGTGATGATTTTAAACTAAAAGAGGGGAGATTCAGGCCAGATATAAGGAAGACATTTTTTACACTGAGGGTGGTGAAACCCTGGCCCAGGTTGCCCAGAGAGGTGGTGGATGCCCCATCCCTGGAGACATCCCAGGCCAGGCTGGATAGGGCTCTGAGCAACCTGAGCTGGTGAAGATGCCCCTGTCATGGCAGGGGTGGCACTGGATGAGCTTTGAAAGTCCCTTCAACCCAAACTGCTCTATGATTCTAAGATACTAGTGGGAAGGAGAACTGCTAGTCAGAAAAACTAACACCAGCAAAAGGAATCCATAGGATTAACTGAAGCTCCAGCCTGAAGCTTGTGTTCCCTCTCACAAGCATCACCTGTAAACATCCCAAAGCCACCTTGGGGCTGCTGTGACTCCTCAGCGCTTCACCCACCTCCTCTGAGCTGGTGTGCATGGCTTGGACAGTTCGCTTGCTCCTCTGGTGAGCGTACACATGAATGACACCATCGCTGACTGCCGGTGACTGCCCAGTGTCACCCACACTGTACGGTCTCTGGTTCTTCTCTAGCTCCTGGTCCACAGCAGGCCCAGCTCTTGGAGGCCCTGGGGCCGTCAGGTGAACCTCAGGGATGCTTTTTGTAATTACAGGACACCGACGCAGCATCTGAGAAAGAGCAAAGACCCAGAGAGAGATCAGCATTACACCCACTGCAAAGGCAGAGATGGGAGACACTCATGTCACTCCTGAGTGACTCTTCACAGCGACACAAAAAATGGCAGAGCAATGTGGAAGGAGAGCAACCCTGTCAGTACCTAAACTTGGCCGTGGCCCAGCCAGTCTCCCTGTGCTCCCAGTGTTGTCCGTGCACAGTTCATCTCCTCCAGACAGCAAAGCAAACCAGTGGTGAGGGCAACTGCCTGTAATCCAGACCCCACACACCGCCCTGCTCCCTAAGGGCACCTGATCAAGTTCTTTAGTCTCCAGTCCTCATTTCCTATCTATAATTTGAAGAAACAACTATTCGCTGCCTCAGTCTGAGACAGGGAGGATAGATGTCTGGAGATTACAAGTACTTGGCATTTATCTTGTCTCTGTGCTACACCAGACTGAACCACCCAGTCATTAACTGCAGGGCTGTGGCCAACAGACCATGCCTGGATCAGGGGTCTGCCCTGCCTGGATCAGCTGTGAATGACAACAAGCAGCTCCTATGTCCTAAATAAAGGAACTCAAAGACAAGATGGAGGGAAAAAACTCCATGGGAGGCAGAAAGGAAGAAGTTCAGCCACCTCCATGGTGCACTTACAGCTTTGGGACTGGTTATCTGATGGACGAGGGACAGTCGGTCACGGACTGCTTTGGTGAGCATCACCGACTGGAGTGGCTTGTGGACAGGGTCCTGTGAGACTTGGTCACCTGGATGACAGAAAGAGCAAGTAGGGCTCTCTTGGAAACCCCAGGCATCCACCTGGGACAGCACAGCCTGGGCTGCCATCCCCAGCCTTCCCACCTGCCACAGGACCCGAACAGCTCTTCTGGATGGAGTTGTACAGCAGCTTGGACCCCTCGGGTGGGAACCTGAGCAAAATCAGAGGAAGCTGCCGTGTTATCAAGATGCTGCACCAGCACCTGGAAAGTTGATGCAATAACTCACTGACTGGCATAAAAACCTCTTCACTGTCTCCTGTAAGATTCCCGCTCCTCCCCCAAATGCAGGGATACTAAAACATCTCCTGGGTCTGATCTGGTCATTACTTTCCAGGGGGTAACTTGGCACTGCGTGCTTCAGACAACACTGCTAAGCTGATGACACGGATGAACTGCAACTTATGACTGCCACAGTTCTCTGGAAAAACCCTCACCACTGTTGGGAGCCCAGCAGCAATGCTGAGGAAGGTTTACTTACATCTGCCCCAGACGAGGCCTTACGGCTCAGCAGCCCCTCTTAGACTGCTCTTTAACTAGCAAGAGGCTGAAGTGCTCCTAGAAAGAGCAATGGGAGCAATCCCAGCAAGAGATCAGTGAGAGGACTGGTGTTAATGCCAGGCAAGGGAGTGCTCTACAGCCTTTTTCCCGCCCCAAAACATCACCGATCAGCAGTTAAACTTAGACCAGGATAGATGTGTTAACAACACCTAAATGCTGGAGTTGGGATGACCAAAACGTCTCCACTCAAACCCCAGGTTTGCCTGGATCTGTCATCCCCATCCTGCCTTCCCCCAAAGCGCGGGGAGGTCTCGGAGCCGTGGTGGGTTCCAGCGCAGCCAGGAGCAGCTGTACCTGATGTAGTCGTAGAGGTCGTGCCACTGCCCTCCCTTTGGCACAGGGAAAGCCATTTCCCGCGGCATGGGAGCGATCCCGCGGCAGGCCAGGTCGGCTCGCCGGGCCTCGGAGAAGGTCACGCCTGGCAGCACAGGGACAGATAAAGAGAGTGAGTTCTCCAGCACCCGTGGAGCTGGGACATGGGCACAAAACACTTCTCTCCTCGAGAACACCTGAAAAAACAAAGATTACAACCCCGTGGTCTGTGACAAACTAACACACCTTTGCACAGGAACATTCCTGAAACTCTCAACCTTAAAAAATGACCCAAGAGCATAAACTCTTGATATCAAGTTATAAATCCCCCAGACCCAAGATTCACTTAGTTTTCTGTTCAGTGATTCAGCACTTTCACAGGATGGGTGTTAAGGCTCTGTTCTCATTTTCTTGTCTTCCTTCTTTCATGCATTTGTAACTTCATGAAAGTCTTCATGTAACAAATATCAGGAATCTGAAAGCAGCATCTAAAACTTCCTCCTCACTGACGCTTTCAAGCAGGCCAGTCAGTTCAGGCGGATTTCCGCAGGGTAAAAAAAGAAATGCAGGAACAGAGGTTTTGACCAAAGTGTCTCCGCCACACCTGGTAAGTGGATATAAAAAGTAGCTTGGAAGATTCCTGAGAAAAAAAATAACCCCACAGGCTCTTCAGGCAGATAAAAGCACAAGGCCTCAGAAAAGTGAGGCTTGGTAACACACTTATTTTTCCCTCCTGAAAAAAAAATTTAACCTTGGCATGATATTTAATTTTGCTCTTATCATTCTCTTCTACAGTTGGAAAATAGGAAGACACTTTCCTCCAGAGGTCAGGAGGTTATATTCACCAGCACACGTGGAAACTTAACATCGTACCAAGCACTTTGCCCTTTCTGCTTCATATCCTACTGCTACAGTAACAGCAGCCTCATGCTGGCGTTATGTCTGCTAAATCAGCTTGAAAAGCCCCAGGGGTTCCATCCAAGCTGGGCTGGAGAAACCAGAGGCCACCCTGATGTCTCAGCTCCTCACCTGGGTCGAACACCAAGTCGCTCGTGCAGAGGTTTTTCACCAGCAGGTTGGCACAGAGCTTGATGCTCTTCAGCTGACTGTAACAGCGGTTGAGGTAGAGGGAGAGGATGGAGCAGAGGTCGAGCACCAGGCAGGTCCAGCGCACGTCGGCAGGGGCTGCCCCCACGAGATCTGGGGAGGAGAGCGGCAGGTGGCAAAAGGGAAGCGGGGAAAAGATGCTACAGACCTTGGACCTTGCACAACAGGAGATGCAAGATTAACGTGGTTAAGTAAAAAGTAGTTACCAGGTGAGACTCCCCCCAGGCTTGGCTTGTCTGTGCCAAGATGAGAAATGGGAAAACGAGCCTTGGAGCTTGCTCCTGCGGCACAGGGGTGCGAAGGACAGACAAACAGCCCCACTGCCTCTGTGGACTTGCACCCAACCTGACGCTGCACCCCACTGCTTGGCAGAATGGGGATGGGGGACATCCCTCCTGAGAGCTCCAGTTCCCACCTTCCAGCTGCTCAGGGTCTCGGGCTCAGGACCACCGCTCCTCACCCTCCTCGAATGCACCCAGGCAACTTCTGAACTCTATTTTCTAACAGTTTATTTCGGTGGTGATGTGCCAACCCAGTCCCGCCAGCACCAGCACCACGCACGCTCCTCACCGCGCCTGGACGTCCTGGCCGTGTGGTCATTCACCGAACCAGCGGCTGCTCCACAGACAAAGGGGAACTGCAGCCAGGTGGCTGTGGATTTGAACTCCTTAAAGAGGGTGGAGAAAGAGATGCGAACCACCTGATGTTCCTGAGCAAGACAGAGACACACGGAGCTTTAGTCACCCTGGTGGCTTTGGCAGGGAAATGCTGCAGAGGAGAAGCTGTGTGGCTGTGTCCCTTCTGTGTCCCCTGTCCTCAGCAGAGATGCCATGCGGATGGAAACCATCTCCAGACCAGGGTAACCCACGAGCAGCAACAAGGACCAGCCAAGTTCTGCACCCCCAAATGCAGAAGACCACAGCTGCCACAACCCCTACTCCTTTAATCAGGCCGTGATGCTAACGACAGTGGTTTAATGAAGCCACCGTGTGTCACGTACCTCAGTGGTGACATCCAGGTGGATGACAAAGTGCTTGCAGGGCAGGGGCCTGAAGAGCAGGTAGAGGTAGCGTCCCGCCAGCCCCAGCGACTGTGTCCCGGTGCGGGGCAGCTGCAGGTAGCTGCTGGCGGGGCTGGAGCCCCGGATCCGGTAGATGGTTCCCTTCAGCCTCGTGTCCTTCCAGAACCACAGAAAGGGGTGAAGGGGAGGGGGGTGTCAGCGCTGCCCACCTGTGGCCGGTGCCATCCCCCACCCCACGACGTCAGTGCCCCCATTACCGTGACAGCGGCCACGTCCCCCTCCCTGGCCGAACGCTTCCACTCCTCCACGCGAAAGTGCTTGAAGACGTTGAGGTAGGGGCGCTGCCAGGCTGCCGGTACCAGGATCGGTGTGGGACGGTACCCTCCACCCCGACACCCCCCATTGCCCCTGTAGCGGGGACCCTATTGATGCACCCATGTCCCCAGCTTCCGTGCTCTGCTGGCACCCTGTTATCTCCGTATCTCAGGTCTTCCCAGCACTGGTGTCACTTTCGCGACCCAAGCCCAGCGATGTCCCCGGTACCCCCGAGCCCCGCTGGCAGCCCCGTTACCCCCATGCTACAAGCCCTCCAGCCCCGGTAACGCCCCCGGAGCCTCCGTGCCCCGAGCCCCCACCCTCCATCCCCAGTACCTCCCCCATTATCTCTGTGCTCCGAGTCCCCCCAGCTCCGGTGTTGCCCCGTCCTCGGTGATGCTCCCGTTCCCCGTACTCCGAGCTCCCGCAGCTCCGGTGTTGTCCCCGTGCCCCGAGTCCGGCGACAGCCCCAGTAATTCCGTGCTCCGAGTCCTCCCGCCCCGGTGACGGCCCCGTTACCTTCGTGCCCCGAGCTCCCCAGACCCAGTGACGTCCCCGGCATTTCCGTGCACCGAGTCCCCCCAAGCCCGGTGACACCCCCGCCATGTCCGTGCCCCGGTGACCCTGCCCCGCCGCTACCTGCCGCCATGGCGCGCGCCGCAGGCTCAACCGTCCCGCGCGGCCGCCGCCAATCCACGCGCGCCGCCCGCCGCCACGCCCCGCGGGGGGGCGGGGAGACATGTCACGTGATCTCAGGCCCGCCCCCCTCGAAATGTCCCCTCGCAGCCGCCGTCCCGAGGGGGCGGGGCGGGTCCGGGGAGCTCCCGGCGTTCGGGACAGTCGCGATTGAGGCGGAAACGAGCGGTCGGGCCGCGGGGACTTTATGTGGAACGGGGACTTTATGTGGAACGGGGCTCCGGCGCGGGGGGGGCAGCGCCGGAAGGGAGCGGGGGGGCTGGGAGCGGCGGGGCGGCCCCGCGGGGCTCAGAGGGCCGGGTTGCCGAAGCCGAGTCGCTGCTGGGCGGCGTGGATCTCCCGCAGCAACGCGTTGTTCCTCAGGCCCAGCTGCGGGAAAGCAAGAGGGCGGTCAGGCAAGGCCAGGGCCGCCCACACCCGCCCCCGGCTGCGACACACCGGGCCTCCCCGGGAAACGGCCGTTCCCTCCCTCTGCCCGTACCGGCGGCAGGGGCTCAACACGGGCTGCTTGTCCCAGCCACATCTGCATGTGTCCCGTTTACCCACCCTGATCTGGGTGAGGATGCCCCTGCTCATGGCACGGGTTTGGACTGGATGTGCTTTGACAGTCCCTTCCAGCCCGAACTATTCTATGGTTCTAGAATCTTTTGTGCCACATCCTCAGATTACACTTTGCAGGTTAAAAGGGCAAGTGTTTTGCGCTGTGCGAGCACTCCAGGTTTCATTCCTGCCCTGCCTGCCCCCAGCAGCACGGATACACAAACCTTGACGCTGTACTTGTAGCACTGCTCTGCCTCCAGCTCCCGGCCTCCCTGCAGAAATGGCACAAGAGCAGCTGCTGAGGACACAACGCACAGTGTTCTCGGTGAAATAACATTAGAATCACAGAATCATTTTGGTAGGAATAGACCCTCAAGATCATCAAGTCCAACCATTAACCTTATGCTGTCACTAAACCACGACCCTAAGAACCTCATCTATGCATCTTTTAAACACTTCTAAGGATGGTGGCTCCACCACTGCCCTGGGTAGCCTGTTCCAGTACTTGACAACCTTTTCCATGAAGACATTTTTCCTGCTATCCAATCTAAACCTCCCGTGGCCCAACCTGATGCCATTTCCTCTCGTCTTATCACTTATTACTCAGGAAAGTAAGATATTGTAAGAAAGCTCAGCATGCAGGACGTTCCATGGGAGAATATGTGCATCAGGCAATGACAAGCAGCAAGGAAGGGCACTGCTTTTGCCATCTGGGCACAGTCCCCAAGCTATTTTTACCACTGAGATCTACAACACGTTCTTCAGGCTCATGAACAGATGCCAATAGAACCTGCTCTGTCAGGCTGGTGGTGGGAGCTGCTGGCTGGCTGGGCACTCACCTGCAGGCAGATGAGGGCGAGATATCCCCACACTTCAGCGTTGGTGTTATTTAGGGCATTGGCTTCTGAGAGAGCATCCTCTGCCTCCACCATCTCTTCCAGCTTGAGAGAGAGAAGAAAAGATGTGGACGAAAGGCAAACAGCAGGCCAAAAGGCTTTGGAACCAAACAGGCATCTGCTCTAACAGCTGAACAAAAAGCATCTAGCAGGGTGTCCCTGACAGAGCTGCAGGGAAAGGATTTAGGGCAGAGACAACCAGTGATCTCAGTGCCAGCAGCCAGCTCTCCTCTGGAGGACAAGCTTCTCACAGCTGATGCCTGACCCCTGTGGAACACACACTGTCTTGACAAATCAGCCCCCAGCTGTAAGGAAAGCAGCACAAACACCTTCACCTCCACCTCTGGGAACCAAGTGGTGCAACTCCACCAGAAAATGTGACTTCGGTCCTGATCCCTGTTCCCAGGGGTGGCTGGTGCCCAGTGGGCTGCAGGCGGCTCCCAGGCTCACCTCCCCAGCTGGAGCCCACAGCCTCCCCAGACATGTACATTTGGCCAAGGGGGAAACAGAGAAGTTCAAATTCCTTCTCTGTTTGCTTCCCTCAGCCAAACTCCCTCGGAGGAACCTCATAAGGTTTCTCTGGGAGATACCACGCTGCTGGTGGCTGGGTGTCCTTGGCAGCCCTTCAGAGGTGCTGGATTCCTTTGGGCAGGGAAAGCACCAAGATTCCTCTCTGCTGACATTCTGCTCTATTCCTCTGTGGTGACATGCAGGTCATGTGCAGGCAGGCACTCGGAGCAAAGCCCAGGCCCAGATTAGGGGTTTGCCATGACATCCTGGGGAAGGAGGTGCTGGCAGTGGGCTGAGTGGGAAGGATTGCTGCTCCCCGAGCAGCCACTGGGAGTGACTGTCCCCTGACACCTCCCATACAAGCAGCCCAGGGTGCCACATTGGGACACTGATGGCAGCTTGGCCAGGAGCATTGCTTTCACAGGCAGTCAAGCTTTACTTTATTAAATGGGATCATCCCATGCCACAGAGCAAATTAAAGTGCAGATGACCTGAAAGTAATTTCACTTACCCTGTAGCAGGCAATTCCCACACCCAGCCAGGTGAGACAGGACGCAGAGTTCTTGCAGGCGAGCAGGTAGGTCTGCTTTGCTTGGCCATACTGCCAGGAGAGAGATGATGGTGTTTCTCTCTGCATCAAACGCATCAGTCCGCAGACAGCCCCCCTCCTCCTCGGCAGTTTGCCAAACACCCCATCTCCAGTGGGGCTCAGGCACCCACTATTCCTTGGGAGGATGAGAACAGCTCAGCAGCACCCTGAGACCATGCAGCTGAGCCTGGCACAAAGGAACAGGGCAGGTCCGTGTTCCAAGGAGTCGAGCCCTCCAAGGTTTTGCTACATTGTGAGATCTTGGCTATGACTACAAATAATGGCATCTTGTACCTGGGTTCTGAAATCTACTACTTTGGGTAAAATTCCCTTCCTCTGCTCCTGCTTGCTCCTCACCTCTTTCTCTTCCAGGTAAATGGAGCCCAGGCGCAGGTAGATGAAGTGCATATCCGCAGCATCCTCCACAAAACTGATGGCTCGCTCATAGCACTCCTTTGCCTCACGAAAGTTCCCTTTCAGGTAGCACAGGTGCCCTTTCTGAGCCCAGACATTTGGATTCTGCACACAGAAAGCCAGGAGTGAGATGTGGCTGGGAGACACGCGGGAGAGAGACATGGGACAGGGAGCCCTGTCACCAGTAGAAAGGAAGAACTGACTGGTGTTTAATTGTAGCAGGACAGATTTCATGTATAGGGTTAAAATCAAGTCAGCTTGCGTAACACCAGCACCAGGAGCCCCCTCCAGCCTTTCCATGCATGGTGTCCTGGCTCATGCAAGGCTCCCCAGTACACAATGAGTATGCAAAGGGCATGCAGAGATGTCAGCTTCACAGCCCTGTCTGCCTTCCCTTCAACCTCACTCCACAAAGCCACCTTCCCTCTCTGCTGAATAGCAACCTTGTTTTTCATGAAACAGAGCCTGACTCACCCACAGAGGGAAAGATAATCAGGATATACATGTTCAAAAGGAAAAGAAAGACAGATGCTGCAGAGAGAGGAGTCTTTGCTCAGAAATGCCGCCTGTCAGTGCAGGAGATGACAGAAGGCAAGTAATAAGCAGGGTAATGAGGAGGGCAGTGCTGCAGCCGCCGCCTGATGCAGTTCATCACCTGCAATTGTCTTCCCCTGCAGAAATTGCTGCAGATTAGCATTAGAATTGCTCAAGTGCAAATGAAGCTTGGGCTCTAGGTTCACAGCAGCAAAAACACAGGCAGGGTCAGATGTGGTGTTTGGCCGCTGTCCTGCTTCGGGACACTGTGCTGCACCCCAGGAATGCAAAGAGAATTACCAGGTAGTCGATGTTAGTGGCCTCACAGAGACATTCTTCACATTTGGAGAAATCTTCCTTCAGCAAGTAAGTCTGCGCCAGCGCCAGGTAGTAAGCAAAGGAGGGACCTCCCTGGAGGTTCAGCAGCTCGTGGGCAAGTGCCCTGTGAACAAACTGTGGAGGAATGGCACACTGGCGTGGTTAGGAGAGCAGGCAAACCTCAGACACCACCAGAAGGACATGGCAGGAGGACTGACTCACACCTAGGTGACTTCTATGAACAGGAAACTGTATTTTTTTTCCCCCTCCTTTGAATATTTAGCTCCACTGCTTCTAGTTCTCTTTTGCTTTAAGCAACTCTTTCTGCTGTGTAAAATTAAGGCAGGCAGCATAATGTGGCAATCAGGGAGATCCCACAGAGATGACTGTGTGGGACAGGAACATTCCACAGGTGACACAAAAATTACTCTGACATACACAAGCGTCTGACACAAAGAGTACTGGTGCTTTAGAAGCATCACAATAATGGATCTCACCTCCAAACGCACAGAGCAGAGCACATCTGCACCGTTTCTGACTCAGCTGTTCCCTCTGCAGCAAGCAGAGCTGAGCTGAAGCACCCCGAGAACCTTGCCTACCTGAGATGACTGTGTCCCCAAACAGCATTTGGACCTAAATACTCTGCCTGACCACAGTTTTACATTTCTGGGCAATGGTGGTTTTATTCCATCTTGTGCACGGCAGCGCAGATAGCCACAGCTTGTGCTCTCAGCCCAAGAAGGGGCTTTGCTGGAGCTTGCCACCAGCTCTTTGGTAATCACCCAGGGAAGGAAACCAAAGCACCCTTCCTCCTCCTCCACTCCACACTGAGCTGACCTGGACAGCGTTGACTTTCATCAGGAATTCCACTGTCTTCATGAAGATTGTGCAGGGAGGTTGGTTAAGTCCTGAGCCAGGGGATGGTGCTGCAAGAAAACGTGTCTCCATCAGTCCCAAAACGGGCTATTTTTTTTTTTTCCTGAAGCAAGAGCAGGGGCTGAGACCCTGGTGGGGACAGGGAAATCCCAGCAACATGGTGTAAAAACCAGGAGGTGGCAGGGAAGGCTGAAGCAGAGATTAACTCAGCATTTCTTTCTGAAGGGCTTAGTTTTTTGTAAGAGATGTGAAAAGAAACTGTACTCTTCACCCACTAATTTTCCAGCCCAAACTCAGAGGAAGAAAAGGTGGGAATTTATGACTGAAGTTTGTCAGAGTTAGCTACAGTGATGCCCCTGCTTCCCCAAACTAACCCAGTGGGGCCTGAAGCACCCAGCAATGCCACCTCTTTGGCACCCACTGGAGAGTGGAGCTGTGGAGATCACACAGCACATGGCCAGAGGAGATCACAGGGACAGTTTAAGAGCTGCGATCTCAGGAGGGAGACATCCGAGCAGCTGACAAAGGCCACTGGGTGCAGCAACATGTAGGGAGAGAGCTCCATTCACGTGCTGGATGTCCACCCTGAGATGTGCTGCTCTGAAAATTGGGATGAACCTGCTTCGCTGGAGATTCCCCATCTAGGAACAGAGAACAAGCCTTTGTGTTTTGCCCCGGCGTGAGGATGGCCACAGCTCAGTGCTCCCAAGTTATTCCCCTCCCCTCTGATGGCACGAGGCCATCTCCCAGCACTGGCTCTCCCTTCCACACCAAGCCCCATCCCCTGACCTTTTGGGGCTGCCTCCGGTGCCGTACCCTCTTCCTTGGGTGCTGTGCAGTCCAGGGCAGGCTCCGCTGTCTCTGGCAGTTTGTCAGCTGAGCCATTTGGAACCCCCTCTGGAATAAAACCCACAACAACCATTAGGTGCAAACAAATAGTTTGCCATAAACTGCCCAGTTTGGAGCATAATTCCACAGAAATGGAGAGGAGAAAAAAATATGAAAGATCTATCAGATTTTCAGAACTGGGAAGGAATTTTTTTTTGCAGGAAGCAATAACTGGGTCTGGGGGTTTGAGTATAAGATTACCATGTGAAGCTAGAAACAGGTATAAATGAGGCAATATCCCTTTCCTCATAATCAGAAGGAGCAAAAAAGCATATGACATGAGGCTGCCTGCCTGAGCTACTTTGCACAGAGTGGTGATAATGTTAAAAATAAAGCCAGATGATATTTCCCCGCAGCCTGGCCAAATATTTGGGACTCAGGACAGAAAGTCTTGGCTCAGGGTGAGGCCAGACCCAGCGAGGCTCCAAAGGAAGCCTTCGCTTCAGGGTCACCACCAGGCATTTGGTTTTGCCCTTTGAACTGGTGAGGCAGTGCTGTCCAGGCTGTATAGGGAGGTCACAGCAACACCTTTCATGAAAGCTAAACCTGGATGACCCTAACGTGGGACAGTCACGGGGGCAGCTCTGCCCTCCCAAAGCCTAGAAAAGCATACTGGCTTCCTCCAGCTGCCCTGGCCACTGCCCACACATTGGTGTAGCAGCAGCGCTGGGCCAGGACAGAGAAATAAATGCAAAGACTGGTCCCTCTGCTATGCTGCAGGTAAGACGAGGCATCAGCTGTGCTGCTTTCAGGAAGGTTCATCATTTAAAGCAGCATGCTTTCTGCTCTTGTCTTTTGCTGGTGTAGTTTGTGGTTGGTCTATTCTAACTCACAATCCACATCTTCTTCCTTTACCCTTTGTATTTCTCCTCTTAGAAATACTTAGAAATTTCTCCTTTCCTTCCACTGTTCACCATCTCCAAGACCCCTCCTTGCTCGCGCTGAAGCACCTCCTGGTTTTGCTGGGCCTTACCTGGTGAGCACTCTTCTGGACTTGGGCTGGGAGACTTCACACCTGCAGCAGAAATGGGCTTTTCCCCTCCTTGTCCCTCAGCAGCCTCAGGGATGCTGCTCTCCTTGGCAAGCTGTGCTTGCAGTAGCTTCTTTGCCTCACGGAAGGCCATTTCTGCCTGAATATTATTATCCTGCAGCTCATAAAACAAACCTATGGGAGACAGAAGGAGCAGCATGAGCAGACATTCAACCCTTAGCAAAATCCTTCCCTTAGCCCTCAGATTAGAGCAGGGAGAAGAGGAGCAGGGGCAGAAGCAACGGTCGGCACTACAGGAACACCCTGAGCACACAGTCTTGCTTTTATACCTGAAAGCGTCCAGGCTACAACACTGGATGGCTCCAAGCAGCAGGCATCCTCAAAGAAAATCTCTGCCTCCTCACAGTGCTGCAGCATGACTGCCACAATCCCACAGAGCAGCAAGCTGGGGACAGGGTGGGACAGATGAGCCTTGCAAGCCCCAGGCAGTGGTGTGGGGGACACCCCAAATAGGAGCACACAGCACCTTTGGACGTGGTGGGGATCCAGAGAAAGAGCCTCCCTGAAGCACTCCTGGGCTTTCATTCTGTCCTCGAGCAGGAGGCAGAAAATCCCATAGTCCAGCCAGTACTGGATGTTGCGCTGGTCCTGAGCTACTCTCTAGATAAAAGAGATCATGACTGGAGGACTGCTGCAATCATGCTCAGCACACACAGTGGAGTGGGGAGACAACTCTGGAATGACCATGGCTTTTCTCTGGCCGCCCCAGCCCAGTTTAGCAACAATCAAGTCCTTGTCTATCACATGCTCAGGTTTCCCTTAACTGGGATTGTGCTGGACTCCCTCTAAGCCTCCTTCACCTAACACATGTCCTCCAGCTTCAGCTGACCTCCTCCTAGAGGGCCCAGTGTCCCCAGTGCTGACCCAGCACACTTTTGGGACCAGCTCATCCTATTTCACCTGGCCTCAAGGCTGAAGTCCTCAGTGACCTGGCCAGGCTCTGTCTCACATCCTCCAGAGAGCAGCATCTCCCTAGAAAATCCCTCATTTGTTCAGCCCGAGCATCCTGGCCACATTCATCTCCTTCCTCCCCACACAACAGGCAGTGCTGGCTGGGCTGTCAGCACCGTGTGCCCCACGCCGCCGTGATGGTGAGCTGGCTGCCAGCCCAGACACACGGGAAACGGGCAGGAAAGAGCAGGGGCTCCTTTACCTGCTGGTGGTACAGAGCTGCCAGCTTGTAGTCCTTGTTGACTTCGGCTTCGCGAGCAAAGAGCCAAAGCTGATCCTCAGTCACCCGGGGAGAAGGGGCAGGAGGAGCAGCTTCCTCGAAGAGTAGCTAGTAAGGAGCAAGACGGAGTGTTAGTCCTGGGGAGGGTAAGAACAGTTCCTGTGATCCCAGCACAGCAGCAGTCCCCAGTCTGGCACTGCAATGAGTACAGCCTGGTACGGCTGGGTTGGAAAGGCGAGCTGTCCCAGCTCCTCTTTGTGATGGACACGTCCCTCTCATTCCCAGGTACCTCTGCCACATCAGGACAGGGCAATATCAGTTATTTGCAGTTGTGACAAGTAAAAGCATCCTCTAGTTCAAGACGACATCAGACTTCCGTGGTGTCACTTACTGGTGACCCTGGCTCATGCGGGAAAGTCAGTTCTCTGCCCGGGTGGGTGGCAGATGGCACAGACCCAGCCTCCCTCACCACGAACCAGCTACAGCAGCTTTTACTAGTGGCATCTTGCACATATCCCACCATCATGATTTTGTAGCAGTGGGATACAGATGCACCAGAACCTGCCTCGAGTGTGGCTCAGGGCCCACATATGATAACTGCAGCAAATGAAAGCAGAGCCTGCTTTTGTCTTGAAGGCCAAAGTCTCCCTGCCTTCACCAGATGCAGTGTCGAGCCCTGGATCCACAGTGCAGTTGCGCCCCAGTTCACTCAGGTTTCTTCCTACCTGGTTCAGGGCAACGTGCATCTGGTCCACCAGGTACACGTAGAGCTCACTGAGAAATGCCTGTAATTCCTCCTGGGTCTCAAACGCTGTGGTTTTCAGGTATTTCTCCCTCACAATCTTCACTACAGCATACTGTGGAGACATGCAGCCGTTGGACAAGGCAGGCCCCCCATTGCCCCCCACCAGCTCTGTAATTGTACGGAGCCAGAACACACTGATTTTGCCTGAAGCTCCAACTTATTTCTGAAGAAGAAATCCAGCCCAGCACTGATAAAAGTAAAAGAAAAGCAAGCAGGTGTGAATTCCTTTCTCCTCTCCCAGCCCTGGCTCTCCCTGATGCACCAGTGTCCCTCCAGGGACAACATGCAGGAAGGCTCGTCCCCTCAGCACAGAGAGGGGGTCTCTGGGCAGACTGTGGCCAAGGCCACCCAGCTGAGAGAGGGGAACCCGCTTTTTCTGCCAGGGAGGACTGTGGGTGTGCAAGAGCAGTCAGCTTTGCCTTCCTCAGGCTATAAGCACAGGGCAAATGGACACGACCAGCTTTGGAGTCTGCCTTCACTGACAGGAGCAGTTCTCCTGGTGTGTGACCGAAGCCGCTTGGTGCCTGCTCCATTAGAGGGAAAACTTGTCCCCCCTGTGCCCGCTGCAACAGCCCCACGTGGCAGGAAGGGATTCTGGAGCAATACATCATCCAAAGTTACCACCACGGAGTAGCAGTTCCTCACTGAGAAACTGCCAGGACAAAACAAGTAAGGAAGTGAAAAGCACAAACAGACTCTTTACCTTTAGCTGTTCCTTAAAAGCAAAATATTTCCCAGAGCTATTGAGCTCAAAGTTGAGCTGACGCTTCTGTTCCTGCAGGGTTTGGGGGTCTATCGCTCCCCGGTTAGGCAGCTGCTTCCCAAAGAGCTCATGGTATTCACTTAGGATGGCAACAGCAATGCTTGTGACATGGCTGTGATAATCTTCCACAGCCTAGGAAATAAATAAATAAATAATCAAACTTCACAAGTCACTTATGCCATCAACCTTGAAATGTATTTTATTTGCCAGAGCCTACACCTCCCATAAACTCCCCCTGACTCAAGTCTCAATTAATCTGTCACGCATCCTTTCCTGTCCATGCCTGAAGGCTGCATAAGTATCTACATCTAAATACAAAAGAGCTCCTTCGTAATTAGATACTGCTCCTGCCATATTTTTCAATCAGAACGCAGTATTTCAGCCATTGTCGTCTCTTCTATAGCAGTATAATTGGCTATAAGTAACATATATCTCATCTGCTGGGAGCCTTTTAAACCCATGGGCCAGCCCTCTGCAGCAGAGTCTGTAATCTCCATAATCTCAGTGGCAGAAACTTCCATGAGCCATGATAATCAAAATGTATCATTCTGCGCACTCCAGACAGTCCAGCACAAATCAATTCTGCAGCAGCACTGGGGTCAGTTATTGAAATGCTGCTTCTTCCTCCACTGTTGCTTTGAATTTCCCATCAGCCAGGGGCCATCCGAGGACATTCTCCTTCGATGGCTGCTCTGTACCCACAGAAGATGAGCCAGCGCCCTCAGACCATTTTCTGAGGATGTCACACACACAAAAGTTCTTTAAAAAAATCTGAGTGACCTGAGAGTGGTTGGGGCTGATTCATGTTTGTCTGGGTCTGATGAAGCACATGGGCTAGTCTGAGACAAGAAACTGTTGGGAGTGGGTAAACATAAGGTTCTGGGAGCCTCTTTCTCCTGTACCTCATTTCCTTCTGAACACCCCCACACTGCTGCCTTCCCTGCCTTTGCTATGGCTCTCCCATTTGTATGGGCTGCAAACATGAGCAATGCAGCCCAGGAATGACTTCCCAAGGCATACTGCTATGAACATAACAATCCAGAAGTTTTCTGCGTATTTCCTCTGCAAACCTCATCTACCTGTTGCTGTGGGGCTCAGACTGAGAATGAAGATTCTCCTGTATAAGAGGAATGAGGGCAGGGTGAGGTGGCAGAACGGTGGCAAGGCCACAGGCTCTTGCATGTACCTTCTTGGCTCCTTCAGTCCGAGGAGGCAGTGGAGGGCGAGGAGGAATCATCTGGCTGACCCTGTCAATGAGAGGACAGCAGAGTTCAGCCAGACAGCCTGCCAGCAACGCTGGCTTGTTTGGGGCGCAGGCAGCCTGTTGTGCGAGGGCTCCAGCCTGTCACTGTATCCCTGAGACACCTCACAGGGACCCGGGCTGGGGGAAACCAAAGTCTCAGACCAAGAGTGAACTGTAAAGACCAGGCACCTACGTTTAATGCTTGTAGCTCATCACAGCATCTTGAGAAACCAGCTGCTGCCTCACTCCCTGCTCGTGATTACACTCCATGGGGATTAGGTAAGATTGATTTAGTTGTTATTTTCACTAGGCTTGACTGACCCATCACACAAGAACTATCCTAGAAGCTCAGCCAGCAGGTAGCATTAGCATTTGTTATTGCTAGCAATCAAAAACACTCTCCTACAGAATGAGATCTTATAAAGCTGTTATTCCTTTAACTCACAATCCTCTGAGTCTGCCAGAACATCTGTAAGAAAGGAGCCAACCTGAGGAAAGCTCTGAAGAATTTTATTACTGTAAACCCTGGACCACCCAACCCATCAGTTCCTGGCATCTCACAGTGCGGCTGTGGCACCTCATCCCTCGGCTGTGCATTAACCCTGAGGCACCATACCAACCCTGTTCCTACCACTACTGGGGTTACAATAACCTTTCAAATATGGTTCAAAAGCCCTTGGGATTATAATAATTTTTACTAAGCTTTTATTAAAATCTCTGGTGTCAAACCAGCCTACATCCATTGGGATTTTTATCAGGATTCCCTGCTTGCTGGTGCCAAAACACTGTCGGTCCTTAGAACACACTCCAGCCCAGCAAGCAAATGTGTCACATCCCTTTGTTGGCTCCTACAACAAGTAGAGCAAATTGCTTATTCCCTGCCAAAAAGAAACCACTGCTGTAACTGTTCTGCCAACTTACAGAGCCCCTGGCCTTCTCCAGGTCTCAAGCCTTGGCCACTTCTCCCACACAAACGCCTCCCGCACTCTCTGCTGTGTGGTCTAGTGCCATGGCCCTGAGTGGTCCCCTGGCTCTGCAGGGACTCGTCACCGCTCCTTGGGAAGCCAAAAGGCCTGAACATGTGGGTCGCGCAGCCCCCACACTCACAGCCCCACCCTCACCCAGCCTCAGCACCCACCACTGACATGTTACCTCTGCAAGTGGTACACATGAAAACCAATCTGCTTCACTTTCAGGTGAGAAAAGGAAAAACAAAAACCATCAGGGGAAAGTGAGTGAGCGAAGATGGCCAAGCGGAGGCTGACAGAGAATTTTGGATGGAGCCCAAGAAAGAGAGCTATGGCTTGCTACAAAGATATATATTTAAACATCCTTCCTGAAAAAGGGCCTCACTGTTGATCTCATCTGCCAGCAGACATGTATGAGGCATCAGCTGCTCCCCAAAACTGAACACTCCCCATGACTCAGGAGGGCTGATTTTTCAGCCTGACATTTGCAGCTACACATGGCAGGTGAACGAGGAGCTGCTACACTGAATTCACACAAGTTGTAGTACAGTAGAAATGGTACCAAAAAGGCCAGGAGAAGGTCTATTCTAAGGGGTGTTCACCTTCCTCTGCCTGTTCTTCCTAGAAGACAGCAGGCAGCACAGAAGACAATACACATATTTTCCCTTCAAAGAATGGCTGCTGCTTATATTTCTGTTTGAAAGATGTACTGCCTGCACTTGTTATACTTTATACTACATTTTCTCTTTTTTTATTCAATAAAGTATACATTCTAGGCCTTTCCTACACTGTAATGCAGCAGGGCTACAACTGGTCAGGAAGAAACTGCCTGAAATCAGACAGCAGAAGACTCGAAGCAGCAGAGATGAGAGAGCAGCTCTACAGCGGAATGACATGAAAACTAATGGAAGAGCCAAGGAATGGGTAGATGATTGTGAAAAAACTTTGAAAAAGGAAAAAAATGACAGAATGCTATGAAGTTACAGCAGTGCTACCCAGGGCAGGCCACGCTGGTGGCCAGTCCTGACCAAGCAGCTGAACATCACATGCAAGAGGCAAGTCCACAGGGATTAATGGGAAACAAATCCCGGACGGGAACACAGACACTGTTGTGCTGCTCTGGTGCCTCTTTTTGAGAGGAACGGCAGGGAGATGCCGGTCTGGATGAACACAAGTGTTTTCCCAACACACCAGATGCTGCCTCTTAAGCAGTCTGGCCAACTCCTCCATCTGATTCCCGTGGGCTTTGGCTGAGGCCCTCAGCTGGTCCTTACAGAGCACTCCAAGGAGGTGCCTTGCTGTACAGCCCCTGTCCTGCAGAAAGGAGCTGTCAGCCCCAGAGTTACAGCACGTCTCTACGCACCGGCTGGTGAGCTCCTCTCGTGATCGCTTTGGTACCAAGGCCTTGTCCAGCTTTATCTCCATCACCAGGAATGTTTCTGCTTCCATGTATTGCTGTGAAGATAAATAGTGCTCTCTCAATGTCATACTGTCTAGAGCCATTACTGGCACGATAAAAGGCTGAGCATATAGCTACAGATCTTCAGCAAATCTTCAAACTGCAGACATACAGCTTGTTTTATAACCTGCCCTCAAAATAATTTACAGCAGCAAAATTCAGCTCAAGAAACCAGTCTAGGAAAAAGGAGAAAGCCCAGATAATCAGTCTGCTTGCAGAATGAATATGCATTCTAGATGTTTTGAGAAAGAAGCCAAAATATGAAGGAACCATTTTAAATAAACAGCTCATTATTTACAGAGACCTTCTAGCCCCATGCTAGACTGCCCTTCAGCTGGACGTCACTGGAAGAACTCCAGGACAGCATCTACGTAAAACATCCCTTGTCCAACTCACTCTTGAAGAATGTATTTGCATGAAAGGTGTGAGACACCAGCACAGCGATGGTCTGGCTGTCTTTTCTTCTCTTTGGAGATACATAATTACCTGTCCATCAAGGCTGAGAGATGTGACATTTTCAGTTTCTGCAATGGCATCTGTCAGTGGGATTTTGGGCAGCGTAGACATCTATTGAAGAAAAAGAAAACATGTCTTTTGTTTCAGATTCAATAAACCTCACACCTTCACAAATGCAGGATGCGAGTTGTACATTTGTTCAGGTAGCATGTATTAAGATTTCAAGATCATGAGTATCTCTCAGTTGGCTGAGACAACACAGCATCAGTCCCTGGTTTCTGCATGCCCCAGCTACCTCTGATGTGGAAATGGAGCAACCATGTTGCCTCTCTAGGCCTTACCTTTCTGCTGGCATCTCTGATGATTTTGTCTTCCTTCTGAATCTTGCTGTGAACAGCTCTGGAAAGCGGAGAACCGATTCCTGGGGTCCACAACCCTTCCTTACTCAGACTGAGCTTCCTGAGATCGCGGAAAACACTGTGCTGGCTTTTGGTCTGAAACAAAGAGGGAACAGAAGGAATCAAGGGACAAACTAGGCTTCCCCACTCCTTTGCCTTAATCTTTCACATCGCGAAAGACATTGTCAGGGTCCTAAAAGCATTAAGAAGCTGTGCAAGCTCATCCTCCCCTCCCAGGAGCCTCAGGTTAGACTGCAGTGAAAAGAGCTGCCTGAGAAAACCTCAGTGGGGTTTTCTCCTGAGAGCTGCATTTTCATTGAGGTGCTGGTCCTTGATTCTTGCCTGAGCTGTGTGGTAGATATGCTGGAGCCAGCCCTGTGCTGCCCCGATCCAGACCCACTGGTCTGAATTGTTGGCTTGATCCTGGACCTGCCTCATTGCCGTGGACTTGCCTGATGATGTGGGCTGTTAGATGAACCTGGCTACTCTCACCTAGTCTGCTCTGCAACTTTTTGGGTGCCCCTGCCTGCCCTGCGGTGACTTTCAGCTCTGGCTCACCTTCTACTGTGGAGCAGCTTCCCTGGCACATGCCAGTGAATTGCAAGAAATAAGTTCTCCAGATTGTCAGTTTATAAACTGCTTGACCACCTGGACAGGCTGTTCCCTCCCAGCTGTCCTTGTTCTGAGAGCTGGGCTAACACGAACTGAGGGCATCTGGGGAGAGGGTGGAACAGCTGTGCTGAGATCACCCACACCAAGGAGCAGCCCAAAGCATCCACAAAAACGCAGAATGAGAGTGACAGAGAGAGCATGTGTCACTTCATTTGCAACAGATAAATGTTACAGGAAAAGCAATACTGTGCAGCCAAGAGGCCATTTTTCATGGCACCAAAGCAGAGACCAGCAAACAGCCGTGTGCCCAGCCCTGCGCGGCAGCAGCCAGCCGGAGCCCGGAGAAGGGCTGGAATTCACCCAGCTCCTGCGGCCTGGGCAGCAGCACCATGGGGAACGGTGAGCAGAAAAACGTTGCTGTGCATCTGCCCTCCTGAAACAAGCTCAGGTCTGTTCCAGGAGTGCTGTGGGAAAATGGAGGTGTAACTTTCAGTAACAGAGATGGGGGAAACTCGAAGACAAATAAACCTCTGTGAGCTACAGCTGAAAGAGCTCCAGTGACAGCCTTTTTGGTTGTTGCCTGGGGTAACGCTATCCTTTTAGAGCCACTGTTTGCTCTTCCCAGCAACACAGTTCATTTGCCCATGTTCCAGACTGGAGAGAGAGGAGCATTCTTACGGCTCTCCCTGCTCAGCTGCTGGCACAGAAGGGTGTGGGGTGAGATTCAGAGCCTCTCTCAGGCCCCCAAACCTGCTCACACACGCCCAGAAATCCCTTGCCTTCGAGAAGTCTGCACCTAAAAGCTTGTCTCATTTTTCTCCACCACCAGAATGGCAGTGAAGTTTCAGAGCCAGACTGAGTTATCACACTGCCCATGCTGCCTGCTCCCAGCCCCGCTCTGTGCAAACACAGCTGCAGAGCTAGAGCAGAGCTTGGCTGTCTGATCTGCTCTCACCTTCTCAAACACCTCGCTGCTGTGGTAGGCAAAGACACGAAAAGCACCTCGGATCTGCTTCACACCAGGGCACAGCAAAGGCACCACGTTGACATATGCCACGCCATGGAAGGAAATCTGCTTGTCCTCATCTCCCTGGAAACACAGAGCGAGGGACTGAGATGTGGAATGGACTGTTATTCTCTTTAGAGAAATAAGGTCACCGATCCCATTAAGAAGAGGCCATGCAACAAACTGGTGCACCTGCTGAGCCCGTGGCTCTCTGTCACTGGCACACAGCCGAGACAACCTGGACGAATGCACTGGAGCCATTCGATATGTAGAATATAAATTTTATCCCAATCCCTGCAGGGCAGCCTTTCTCTCTAATGCCCACCCTGTGCCATTCCTCAGGATGGCTTTGTGAGATACAGCTGCAAAATGATCAGCCATGTGGTTAGAAACTCAAGTGAGCCCACTAGAGCTGAGTACCTCAGTTTTGGCAGGAATCAGGTAGCTAAGGAGGGCTGAGAGGCTGAGCTAAGAGCAGACTGTGCAGGGTGAGGAAGAAACATCTTCGTCAGATCTGCAAAATCCTGGCACCAGTGAGTGCTGAAAGAGGTTTATAACAACTTATCTGACTTTGGCCTGGAACAGATTAGGAGCTCACACACGACTGGTTGCCAGGATAAGGGGCTGTTTCTTTGCTAAAGCATCCCAGTTAGTGTACGAAAGTGTAACTTATTTACATCCCAAGAAAGAAGGTATGAATTTATTCAAGATGTTCCAGAACACCATTGGCTGAAGATAAGCTCAGTAAATTACCTTAATTCTCAAAAAGCATCACCTCCCTGATCGCTTTCCATCAAGCTACCACAGACCATCAGCAGGAGTTCTGCATGCTATAAGGAAAAAATGTTATCCTTTGTCTATTTAACAGCTCTGCAAGGCTGATTAATCCCTTCACAAAGCCTCTAGCTCTCTGACTCGCTTTGGCTGGTTCAAGGCTGGTTTTGGTATTACAAAGGCATTGAAAGGAAAATGCTCAATAAAGCAATGCTGCTCCACAAGCTAGAACAACATATCCCTCCCCACTTTTACCTTGTCAGCTTTGCTAGTTTTCCCCTTGCTGGGTGAGCTCACAGACACCCTGCAGACCTCCACGGGCCAGTACCGGCACTCCGCAATGCGCTTCTGCAGGCTGAACACAAAGGAGGGCACTGGGAAAACGCAGAAACCAAGCTGGAGAGCCACACCACCCTCCCTTCTGCCCCAGAGCATCCCCCCTCGGGTTTGCTCCTGCCCACCCCCAAGAGATACAGCAAGCACCCTTGGGCCACAGGAACACTTGTGCTTTTGGGGCAGAATTTTCTTCGCAATCTTCTGCTGTGTGCATTTACAGCACAAACAACTATAAAGCAATTGTGAGCATGGCACACTAGGTTTTCTCCCTCCTCTGGTTACTTTGGAAATGAAAGAAATAAGAAAGAACATTATTAACTTTGGTATAAATCCTGAACTGCACAGGGCAAGTGGACCCTGAGCTCCCATTCAATGTGCCTGGGAACTCTGAAACCAGCATGCAGGCTGATGAAAGTGCAGGGGAAAAAAAATTAAAAGTCAAACAAGACAGAAGGGAGTATTTCCACACAAGGAACAATTTGGCTGTGAAATTCACAGCCACGATGCAGCTGAGGCCAAAAATATAGCAGGATTCAAAAAGAAATGGGATACTTATCCTGATCTTGAGCATTATCTGGAGCTGCTAAAGGTGACGTTTATCCAATAAAAAAGCAAATGAAGAGTGCCCACACGGAGTGAAAGGATTTTGATGTATTGGGCATTCAGCAAAACTTAATTAGCAGCTCAGGGGAGAGTTGTGTAGCCCGCCCTACCCCATGTCTGCTCACCGTAACTCTGCTGCCCCTTCCTTCAGACCGTGGAGGGAACAATCACCAGCTCCAGTTGCCAGCAGCATGAGAGAGCATTCACAGCCTGGAGACAGCAACTACAGCTAATTCGCCTTCTCCCACCAGAGCAGAACTAAGCTGTCACCAGCAATTAAAGGCAGTTAGCTGCTCCCTTGCTCCTGTGAGCACCTTTGGCCAACACACAGCCACAGCAGCCACGGGAGGTGAGGCAGAGCCATGGTTTGACCATGTAAGAGATCTGAGAGCACCTGCATATTGCTGCTTCCTGCCTGAGGTCACTCAGCTGCGTGCGTTCTGGGGTGGTTTCTCCCCACCGCTCTGTGCTGGAAGTGAGGTTCTCAGGCCCCTTACGTGACTACTGCAGCAGGATCCAGGTAACAGCGTCTTTCCACGTCCCATACAATTCTCTTTGTGCTCTCTGCTTGCACCCTAAATTCCATGTCCTGTGGGAAACAGCGCACAGTCAGAGCAAAGAAGGCAATCTCCACAGCCTGTGTCATCCCCCAGTTGTTTCCAAAAACGTTCCCTGGGAGAGAATATGAATCAGACAGAGATGTCCAACTCACCATACCCAGGCCATCCTAGCAGAGTGAGTTAGCAGCCCTCCCTGTGGACAGCAGAGCCCGCTAGCATTAAGAGCCCAGCTCACAAGGAGATGATACTGCTCCCAGCCCTGCAGCTCAGGAGCGGGCAGCTTTCTGGGGACCAAACCCATCACACGCAGCCTGAAGAACTCTCCTGCTGTGAGTTAGGATGCCTGCCATCCCAGCGGAACCATCTCTGTGTCTGGACACCGTGCAGAGAACCAACCACCTGCTTTCCTCCCATAAGAAGTCTCTGCAAGTCTTTCTCAGACCCTTCAGTGAGACCTGCTGGTTCTCTTCCAGCCATGACACTGCCAGTCCTTCCTCACCTCTCTTTTGTTGAGCTCTCCATCCTCATCCTCATAGGGACCACCAACGATGAAGGAGTTGGGTATGCTCAGAGCACCAGGGGCCATGATATTAGCAAGGGGCCATTTTTTGGGCCGGGGCAATGGCTCTTTTTCACCAGCAGGCTTCAAGATGCCGTTCATAAAGAGCAAGGGGAATTCTTTCTAGAGAGACATGAGAATGAAAGGACTTGCATTTCCAGTATGAGCAGGAGCAAGTGCCAGCTGCTCCGAGCTGGGTCTAACAAAGCAAAGCAGCAGCGCAGGGATCTGGCTTGGAAAACACACTCCACCACATGCATCCAAAGAACAGAGAAAAAATAAATAGCCATGTGGAAAAAAAAACTGCCAGTTTCAATCCAAATCTTGCCAGGCAGACCTTTGTTTGTGTTAAAGAAACACATCACACCACATAGGTCCTGAGCACTCGCACCGAACGCTGCTGTTGCACAAGCCCAGGAGCTGTACACCCCACGGAAATAGACACTTGTTCCACGGTGCGTAGTGTGGAAGAACAACCCACTCTGTAGCAGTTAAAACCCCTCTGATCATGCCTGGAGCAATCCTCACCTCCCCGGCTGCTGGCACTTGCAAGCAAGCCATGAAGTTCTGTAGGGGTCCAGCAGCAGCAAATGCTTCAGGGACAGAATAAGCAGCCTCCAGCGTGATGCTCAGGAGGTTTCCATCTGAAAGCTGCGTTTCAGAAAGCAGAGGCTCTTCGGTGCACACTGTCACTTCAAGGCCACCCTGTGAGACAAGGATAAAGTAGAACCAGTAACTAGACAATTATAACTCTCCTGCTCTTGAGGGAGAAGCAAGCAAAAACCCAAGGCCAGAATGTATAATGTTATCTTACTCCTCACCTCAGATGTAAAAGAAAACAGACCAGCACAGGAGAGGAATTTCATTATCAACTTGTCTGAATTGAGATTTTTTTTTTGTTGTTTAAATTGGAGCCTGCTTGAGGTATGGCATATGCCCCAAGGGTCTCATAAAATGAGGCAGGGATAAGAGTCAGGGTCTCCTAAAATGAGCCACAGAGAAAGAATATCAGGAATGGAAAATAATTATTTTCCCCTGGTGATTCAGAGCATGCCAAAGCTCGGGCCACACTTTGCCCTACCTCCACGTGCTGTGAGCAGTATTTAATCACCTGTCCCAACCCTAGGTGGATGGTGGGCAATGAGAAACCAGCTGGTCAGCATTTGTTAACTGTCCTCCCTGATGGGTGTCCCTCTGCTTTGCTTACTATGTACCAGCTCTTAAATAGAGAAAAATTAATGCAACATCTGCCCCTCCAATTCACTCCCGGTGCTAACTGCAGGCAGGCTCGGGAGCAAAATGAGTCACATTTTCCCGTCTCATACTTCATTCTCTGCTTTATTCACTGGGTACTTTTCAGGCGCCTGAACGAATAAGGACTTTGCAGGAAAGGCAGCCAGAGCATGTACAATAATGGACTCTGAGACATTTTATCCACAGAAATGAAGACTAATAAAGTCGGGCAGGTAATCCTGCCTTTTTCTTTTTCTGGCTTCTCAGCACTATGCTTTCCATCTTGAATATTTTTTCCAGAGCAATTTTGTAGCTGCACACATTAATATTTCCTAGCACGACCTCACCTATCATAAGTAACGAGGGACAGACGTCAATGGGAGTAGAAAAGTCCTCCAAGCTTGTAACATATAGGGCTATAACATATCCATGATGAGCTTGGCAGCTGAGTCATGCTCGCTTTCCCATTAAAAAGCAGCAGAGAGTTGAATGAGTGAAGGAACAGTTCCAAATTCCACATACCTTGGCCTCTGGCTGAAGGCTCTCTAACGGAGAGGCAGGCACTGCATACAAAGGAGCTGAGACCTTAAATGAACACTGTCCTGGGAAGAAATAGGAATGAGAAGAGCATAAAGTGAGACCATCTGCAGAGAAATCACGTACTAACTCCTAATGCTGAGCTACTGGTGTCATCTCCTCTTCCCCCGACACAGCTTTCTATAGATGCCATGAAGTGCATTTTGTCAGAAGAAGGTGTGTTATAGTCAGGGGTCCGTAAGCGGAGACCAAAAAGTGCCAAGGAGTAAGAAGTGGTTATGGAGCCTGTGAAAGTCAATGATGTTCTACCTTGCAGCAGAGGTAGAAGGTCCACCACAGCTTGGCCAAGAGGCACAGTCTTCTCCTTCTGTTTCTTCTCCTTTTGCACTTCTATCACTGTCACTAGAAAGATAAAGAGAGAGGAGCTGGCAGAGCTTCTCAGACAGCTTCAGACCCACAGTTTAGGGCTGCAAAGGGTCTGTGTCAGCTCTGGCACATGCTTGCACTTCATCTCCTCAAGGCCGACAAGAAGAGTTAAGCCAAGGAGCACAGTCCAACATGAAAGAGGACTCTTCCAGCTGGCAGAGATGGGAACAGAAGTGCTGAGACCCCCCCCAGCGCTGCTGCTGAAGTGCCATTCTTGAACGAGTGGCTCCCGTGGCAGGCAGGCAGAGAGGAGCAGCTGACAGCACCCACCTCCATGGAGGAATATTGAGTGTCAAATACTCACAGAGCACAAGTTTTTGTACAATGTCGTCCAAGGAGTTGGGCCCATTGGGGCTGCACTCAAAGCTGGTCATGAAATTATAGTTTGCTGTCCCGTCTGGCAAAACATCAGTCTGGCAGGAGTCTCCCAAGACTGCTCCGTTGTACTCCACACGCACCAAAGTCACTGACACATCGCTTTTGATACTTTTCTGTCGAAACACAGGAGCACATTAAGCAGCTGGCTCTGCCCATGACCAAAGTTGCCTCTGGCAGGCAGTTCAGTTCAGAGTATACGGCTGGGTATCTTCAGCTGCAGCGCTTGGCCACCCTGAGGCCTCACCCTTTGCTGTCTTTAGGAGGGAAATTTCCTGCTCCACCAGGCTGTGATGCCCCAGGGATTATCAAAAGCTGCTGCTGGAAGGGTGGGAGGAGACAGAGGGGTCAAGATTTCATCCCAGGAAAGGCAATGAAAGGCACATCTCAAGCAAATCCAAAAATTGATATTTTTGTGCTTCCAGGAAGCTTGAGACTTTCGTTGTCTCCTAAGAAGGCAGCTCCTGAGCTCACAGGACACTCGCCTGTATTGTGTGATTGGAGAATGCCCTGAAATCAAAGAGGGGCTCCAGCACCAGCTTCAAACCACTTGCTTTAAACAGAGATGGGGAGGTTAGAATTTTAAAATACTCCACAGAGGGCCTTAAACACAAGTGAAGAGGGATGGTGACAGCACAGCACGTGGCAGCGGAGACCGCGTGTCTGGGCAGCTCTGGCCAGGCAGCAGTGTGAGAAGTGCTGAGACAGGCAGGGACCGAAGAGCCTCCCCACAGGAGAAACACGGTTCACTTCCCCAGCCAGGGAGGAGTAGCTGCTGCTCTGAGCATGAGTACCATTGTATCCAAACCTGGCTTTTCTTTAGTCCTGAACCACAGAGATGCCTCATCTCCATGGGCCTCTCCCTCAGCCTCCTCTCACCGTGTCACTGGGGTAATTAGTTCTATATGGCTCTTGCAAAAAAGAGATTTATTTTATTTGTTTTAATTTTCAGTCCTTCTGACTGTCTCCTTGAGCACATATTCTATGAACGGCTAAACAGAAGAATCCAATTAACCTTTCTCTGTACCATTAATTATCCTAGACTCCTTGCTCATCCTTCTCTACACCACCTCTAGTCAAGCAGATTCCATGCTTCTTACAGTTAAGACTTTTTTTGTTGTTGTTCAGATCGTTGTTCTTATTATCGGACTTTTGCAACCCTCTCTCATTTTGCCATTGCTTTTTCTAAGATGGAGCAATCAGAACTACAAAGCAATATCCCGGATGCAAACACTCCACTGGTCTATTATTTTCAGCATTGTTTTCCCTCCTCTTACCCTCTACTTCTCACTTAAGATGCTGTTTGCTGAATCTATTGGTGTGAGAGGTACTCAAGTACTACAACCAAAAACCTAAAAAAAACAGGCAGGTTCTCTTGGTTTGGTTTTTTTGCTTGCTGCTAGAACAGAAGCAGGGATTTGCATTTTTCTGCTTGCAGCGGTAGCCAGGTTTCTCTGCATTCCCTCCTAAATGCCAGTTCCTCTAGAAGCCTTTAAGGACAGCTGGGTGCATCATGCAGCACGTGGAAATCACAGCAGTCACGTTTTGATCAGAAGCAGCACACAGTCTTGCCCTGTAACTGCACTGGAGCCACTGCCTTTTTAAAACTAGAGTCACCCCTCTTGGCTTCAACATGATTTAAACTGCCGTAGCTGGGAAATATGTCTTTATATCCAAGGTCGGATCATTTTAGAGGCATTTATCTCACTGATACACATTAGTACTGTGTTTTGCTTTAAAAAGCTGCCATTTACATATAGCTAGGCAGAGAAGGCAGAAGGGTACATTTCAATGCAGCACCTCTGGACTGCTGCTGAGGAGGTGCATTCCCCAGTCTACCTGGATCACAAGTCTTTACTCTGTGCAAACAAGCCCTCAGTAGGTGGGGAGGAAGCCACAGAGTAGCATCGCTTCTCACCGCTCCTTCCTATAGCCTTCTCACCTCATGTTTAGTCTTGAATGGGATCACAGCACACAGATTTGCCCTGGCCTTGTTTGTTAAACTGCTAGAAACATTTTCAGAAGAACTTTACCAGGTTCTGCGCCTCCAGTACTGTGACCTGTACTGGTTTTCCTGGTGTTGGTTGTGACTCACTGGGAAGAGCTGCAGCAGCGGGTAAGGCAGAGGAGTCCTTTCTGGCAGGCAGCCCCGCAGGGACCTCCATAGTTCTGCAGGAAAAAGAATCAGGAAAGAAACATGAAACTGCTCTATTCCTCTCCCAGAAACATCTGCAGGACACAGCAGCCGTGGTTGCTAGCATTATTCAGGGCTTTGCTGTCAAAACACCATTAAAAGCACAGGCTTTGTCAGTGACGAATCTCTCACGAGGAACAGAGGGGGGACAGGGAGAAATGTAACGTGAAAATTATCCAGCTCTGTAAATGTAACCCAGCTGCAGCTCTCAGCTCCTCCACACGCATGGGAAGGGTTTGGTGAGACCAGCTGCTCCCAGGAGGGCTCTCCCCAGAGCAGGGCACAGCCCCGGGCTCTGTTCTGCTGCTGCTTTAACTCAGACAGGAGCCTGTGGTGCCCAAGGCCTGTGGCCACCAGCCTGCTCCCGTCGGTTCCCACACACCTAGGGGACCCGGCTCCATCCCACACCACAGCCTGGTCTGTGGTGCCTCCACCCTAGCGGGTGTGAAATCCCTCTGGGGACACCCCTGGGACCCCGCTGCTCCCAGGGCCTCACACTCTGCCAGCTCCAGCTGCCCCAGCCAGGGCACAGGTTACCAGTGTCTGCCCCAAAGCTGGCAGCCGCCTCAGCGCAGCCTCCTGCCACCACCTGCGAGTCCGGGGGCCCCCACGTCCCGGGGTGCGCCCTGCAGCCCCTCACCCGTTACCGCACCGGCCACAAGAGGCCGCCGGGGCGGCAGGAGCCGGGTCCGGCCGGCGGCGGGGCGCGAACCCGCAGCCTCACCTGCCTCGGGGGAGGGCTCGCGTCACGTAACCACGGCGACGCGGCTGCTCCCGCGAGGGTCCGAAGCCTCGCGAGATCTCAGCTCTGGGCCACGTGCTTGGAGGGCGTGTCCGTGAAGCTACTGTCGCCGCCATGCTAGGTGTGGGCAGCCCTTACCAGATCCCTGTAGGGCGCCCCGTGGGGCACAGGGGTACCCCCGAGCCTACCTGTCTCGGCTGGGGGATGCTGCAGGGGCACCATGTCCTTCTCTGCAGCCTGATGTGCTCCTAGGGAGCCCAGCCACTACCCAGCCCCATCCTGGCAGAGGCCATGGTGCCCACCCAGCCACTCACCCACACCCCACTGAGAGCTCAGAGGGAGGGGGGGTTTCCCGGGACAGGGACCTCGGGGAGGGTGTCGATCAAGCCACACAGAGACAGAGGGGAGAGGTGTGGGGCATGGTCCTGGGGACAAGGCAGCCACCCTTGCTTGACCTGCGGTGCAGTGTGGGAGCAGCTCCAGGGCAGACAGGGGTTTGGGGGACCCCACTACCACCACCAGTGGCTTTTGGGGCGGGTGCTGGACCCCTGTTGCGGGTTGGCCCATTCCCTGGGAGGGGATGACCAGAATAGCTCCGCTATCTGATTCCTGCCGGAGGGGCCGTGGCCAGTCTCCTCCGCCACTGTCTCCTCGGGGCTGACATTTGAGCCTGGCTCTCCCTGGCCAGCAGCGGGACGTGTGTCGGGGCCGCGCGACATCACCCAGCTCCTCCGTCCTCCCTCCTGGCGCAGCCGGGGACAAGCGGCAGGATGACAGGCGGGAGGCGGCGTGGGGGTGGTGGACGGCATGGGAGACCCCGGCAGCACCCAGGGACCCACGAACCAGCCCCCTTGCCCACATCCCTCTCTCCCACACCCCTCTCTCCTACAGCCACCGCAGCCCAACGAAATGCAGGTGCTGCCCCCAAAACTGGCCGGCCCAAGAAGCCTGTGGAGGAGCCAGCAGCAAGGGGACCCGATGTGGACTCACTGGGCTTCCAGGCCATGGACCGCAATGTGCCGGGGCTGTCCCACGTCATCCTCCAGAAGCTCAACATGAAGAGCTACGAGGACTACAAGTGAGTGAGCACCCATGGGTGCTGGCACAGGTGTGTGTTTCCCCCTGTCGCAGCCAGAGCATCCTGCATGTCCCCCCAGCTGGAGCATCTCCCCTGGCTCATCCCACCCCACAGCTCAGCCTGCAGGTGGGGTGCTCTAGTGGGGCTCTTGGGTGGCCCCCTCTACCAGCCCATTCCCCAGCTCACTATCCCCAGCCAGCCCGGAGCAGGATGCTCTTAGCTGGAGCTAAAAATCCAAGCAGCCTTGGAAGGAGGACACCAGCCCTGCTGTGACAGCAGAGCAGCAGGGCGGATCCTGCTCACCCCCCCCCCGACACCTCCAGGTCTGCCATGGATGGGAGGAAGAGCGGCAGTGATTTTGGCATCCGGACTTACTTTGACATGTTCCAGAAGATGGAGGACACCTTCAAGTTCTGTGCTGAATGCAAAAAGCTCCCTGATGCCCTCCCTGACCCCAAAAACCTCCGGCGATGCAAGAGGTATGGGGGATGAGGGTCTCTTGTCGTGGGACTGGATCTGTCCCCTCAGTTCCAGCCAGAGTGAAGCTGGGGGTGCCTGGTCCCCACACCCACCTCCAGCTGCAGGGCACCCCCAAAACAGCGAGGCAGCCCTGGGGGGTGGCAGAGAGCCAGGCTCGGCGGGCCAGCTTGTGGCCCCCCCATGGCTGGGCATGCTGCCTCTCTCCACAGGTGCCAGAACGTGTACTACTGCGGCGTGGTGTGCCAGCGTGCCAACTGGCCGCTGCACAAGAAATTCTGCAAGAAGCTGAAGCTGGTGGCTCTGGATCGGCTGGTGGAGTGGCTCATCTTCACAGGTGGGGCAGGGGACACCCTGTGCATCCCCCCCACCAGCCTGCCTGACCCCACCCTGGGCTGCACAGGTCCCCCAAAGGGATGTGAGATCCCTCCTCCCAGCTCCAGTCCCCACTTAGGCTGGGTGGGACAAGCAGCTTGGGCTGTGAGGCCGCTGCTGCGACCTCCAATGCTTCTCCCTTTTCTCCGCCCAGGAGACATCCCATTCCCCACGGAGAGCTGGACAAAACCTGCCCGGGCCGTGGAGGGCTGGGAGGACTGGTTCTCCATGCAGGGGCAGCTGGAGGAGAAGCTGGGTGCCATCCTGGCTGGGCGGTACATGACCCTCCTGTGGGCCAATGCTGGGAAGCCCCGGCCGGAGGATGTGGAGCTGCGTGAATCTGTCCGGCGGCTGGTCACCGACTTCCACTCGCGGCCGCTCACCATTGGATTGGGGCTACGGCTTTTCGGCATCGACCCCCTCGCCAAGGCCCTCACTGTGCATGTGGTGGGGGCATCCCATGTTGAGACCCTCAACACCCGGCTGACGGACTACGATGAGCTGACAAAGATGTTCCCAGGGCACTGGGGCATGGAGGTGGTGATGGTAGGGGTGGACGTGGTTGATGGACCCATCATGAGGCCACCTCTGGCCATGCCAGTGCCTCGGGGAAGGGTCTATCTCAGCAGCTACAAGGGTCTCTACCACGACTTCTGGGAAAGCCACGTGGAGACAAAGCTGGCCGCCCGCCCTGACTTGGTGGTGGGCTTTCACCCAGGTGAGTGCCTGCGCCGTGGAGGGGCCCGGACCCTCACCACCCCACTGCCCTGAGCAGGATGTCCCGGCAGAACAGACCCTGAGTGGCCCAGCACCACTGGACCTCACGACAGCCCAGGTCTTGCCGTGGCCATGCACCAAGCCACAATGGGCCACCTCACACAGCCTGAATGACCCCCAGGTCTTGGCTGCCTCATCCCCCCAGGCACTCAGCATCACCTGCCCCAGTAGCAGGTACAAGCAGCACTCAAAGGGATCCCTGCTCTCAGGTTTTGCTGCAGTGGGTCAGCCCAGGACCCAGAGCCAGGGGGTGTCTCCTGTGCTGGTGGGGAGACAGGACCCTCCTTGCTAAGGGCTGCCAAGCTGACATCACCATGCACTCCAGGGGCCTCCAGCACAGAGCGGGTGCCATTAGAACCAGCTTTCCCTGTGGCCAGGGTGAGACAGGAGGAAGATGGGACACTCACTGCTGTGTCCCCACAGGTTTCCATGCCTGCCCAGACCTTCTGGCAGGCTGGCTGCCCACCCTGCTGCTGCTGCGGGACTACCGCCTGCCCGCCCTCTTCACCGTCTACAGGTGAGCACGGCCCCACCGCCCCCGTGTGCTGGCACAGCTGGCTGGTAATGGGCCCGTCCTCCCCCTCTCCCGGCAGCGAGCAGGAGCTGAAGTCCTCCCTGCAGATCCTGGTGGAGCTGGAGACCCACATCATGGGCTTCGCTGCCAATCCCTTTGCCTCGCTCCGGCCTGAGCAGGTCTACTCCAGCCCCAACAAGGCACCTGTCTACTGCAGCTCCTACTACATCGCCCTCCTGGGACCAGCAGCAGCCATGCCGGGTGCCGAGGAGCTGGAGGATGATGATGGCTGGCAGGGAGAGGAGCCCAGTGCTGAGGGTGCTGCTGGGGACATCACCCCAGGGCTGGGCTGACCCCCTGCAGCTAGTGCCATCCTGCCTACCCTGCCCACCCAAACCCCAGCCCCTTGCTGCCCCATCCCACGATCACATCTCCTCATCCTGGGATTGCTGACCTGGCTGCCCCTCGCCACACGCATCCAGCCCCAGAGGACACAGCACCCCGGCACAGGCACGGCAGCCCTCCACGGAGCCAAATAAACCACCCCTGGCAGCCGGACACTGTGTCTCGAGCTTTTAATTCTGAAAAGACCTTTGTTTTCCTAAAGAAAACAGAGGGGTGAGCCTGCCCCAGTCCCCATTGGGATGGTGAAGGGGACCCCGACTATGGGACCTGCCATGCACAGGGCTGCGTGGCCCCCGGGGAGCCCCAGCCTGGGCAGCTGGCTGTCACTGTCACACACGCTGTGCCGATGGTGCTCCAGCATCACTTGCCGAGCCCTGCAGCTGCTCAGCCCGGCACCAGCACCCAGCCCATCCATGGCACATGGGCACCGGCTGCTGCCCCCCCACAGCTCACCAGCCTCGGTGGCCCCTGTGGAAACCAGGGCGGCTGGTGCTGAGTGAACCAGCCCCTGCACCAACGCCCAACACTGCCGGGGACCCGCGCCGGCCTGGCATCCTCTCCCCATGCAGCCAGCAGGTCCAACACGGCGATGGTGGCAACGTCCTGTGTGGGCACCTGTGATGGCTTGGGGAGGCTGGTACCCCCCAGGGCTCCCTGCGCCCCGACGGTGGGTCCCTCTCCAGGGTTGGTGCCTGTCAGAGCGGCTGTGGCTGGCAGCGGGGCTGGTATGGTCCAGCCAGGGAGGTGGCACAGTGTGGCACAGCCAGTGTCACTCAGCGTCAGCACGTTCCCGCAGTGCAGGCAGAGTCAGGGTCTCCGGCGCCGACTTCTTGCGTGGACAATTCTTAGGGGGAGCGAGGAAATCGGGGGCCTCATCACTGAGAGGGGTGGAGGGGGCGCTGGCGGGGGCTGAGTGTGTGGCCGTGGGCTGCCCCACCTCGCTGACTGAGATGGTGGGTGCCACCAGGCCGATGAGCTCGTTGGTGGCCTCCTGCGTCTCCTTCTCGTAGCGCCGCACCTCCTCCATCGTCATCCCTGCCGAGCACAGCTGGGCTTGGGGCCGCTCGGCACAGCCACATCCTGCACCCCATCATCCCGGAGCAGCCTGCACCCCCGCACCGGCTCCCCACCGAGCTGGGTGCTGGGGAGGTGACAGGGGCTGGGGACGGGGGGACAGCAGGGAGGGGGACGTTGGGCAGTACAGCCAGCCCCCCACTTGGGCACCAGCCCACTCAGCAGTGGGGAAGGGATGGACAGGTAGCGCAGGCACCACAGGCAGGGGACATGTGGGGATGGCAGCAGGTGCAGGGGGGGCTTGGCATGCCCTGTACACCCCCCCTGCCTGCACCTGCCTGCAGGCAGTGTGGCAAGGTCTGGGGTCTCTGTCCCCTGCAGGCAGCGCACAGCAGGGCTGCCTGTGCAGTGGGGTCAGGGGTGCTGGCTCCCCAGCTTTTGGTTTGTTGCCACTTGCATCTGAGTCTCGAAGGCCCGGACCTCTTCCAGGGACATGTCTGGAAGGCAGAGAGCCGCTCACCGGGATGGCCCAGCACCTGCTGCCATCACCCACTGCCGGCCATCGCCACACGCGGGGCTCCCGTCCCGTGTCTGCATGCAGCAGCTGCCTGCAGCGCGTCTTCCTGCCAGAGCGGGGGTGCAGGCAGCACAGGCAGTGATGCTGGGACTCCTCTTGCCCACCCCATGCTTCAGCCAAGCCTTCCCCAGGTGTGCAGCAGAGCAGGCAGCGTGTGGGGGAGCAGGCAGCATGTGGGGGTGCAGGCAGGAATGGGGACAGGGGGAGCGAGCAGAGCAGGCAGAGCAGGCAGTGCAGGCAGCAGGGGAACCGGATGAAGAGCAGGAGCTGCCCGTGGGGTTAGTGGCCTCGGCGGTTAAACTCACAGCCCTCTCCCGCCCTGGGGACTCAGGGCCACCTCAGGGACCGTGTGTCCCCCCCTCACCAGCAGTGCCAGGGTGACCCCACAGACTCACCGCACCACTCGTCCACCCAGGCAAACGCCTGCCGGTGCCCGATCAGCAGGATGTCCCGGATCACCTGTGACACACCGTGGGGGTCAGCACCATGTCACTGTCCCCCAGTATCCCCCCTGGACATCCCCCCCTGCTCACCCTGGCCTTGGCCCCCCCCTCACCTTGTGCACAAACTGCTCAACCCGCGTCTGCAGCCCCCACACCTCGAACTTGACGTTCACCAGCTTGTAGGAGCACATGATGGGCTTGGTGTGCTGGCGCCAACCCTCTTGCAGCGGCCCCCGGCCTGTCTTGGCTGAGCTGAAGAATCGGGGGTCCTGGGGGGAAAATCAGGGCCATAAGCCCCCCCTGGATATAGGGGACAAGGGGGTGACCCTGGGGACCTCACTCCATCCCCACCCGTGCTACCTCCAGGCTGCGATAGTAACGCTCGGGGATCTCGTCAAAGGCAATGTCCAGGAAGGAGACCTCGTGGTCACCTAGGATTTTATCACTGCGGAAGATCTGAAGAGGGGAAGAGAGTGAGAGGCATCAGCAACACATTTATGTCACCCCGCAATGAGTTTGCCAGGTCTCAGCTGCAGTGCAGACTCACGTTCTCGCTGTCCCCGCAGTTGTCCTCGTACTTGGTCTCGATGTAGATGGAGAACTTGGGCAGGAAGGAGCACTGCAGGGAGTGGCTGTCAGCGGGCCCGAAGGGACACCCACCACAAGGACACCCACCCCCAAAGGATGCCCAATCCCAAGGATGCGAATCCCCAATGGGTACCCAGCCCAAAGGACACCCAGCCTGAGAGATGCACATCCCCAAGGACACCCACCCCAAGGGGTACCCAACCTGAGGGATGCTCAGACCCAAAGGACACCCACCCCTAAAGATGCCAACCACGGGGGAGACCTGCCACCAGGAGACACCCACCCAAGCCATACCAAGTGCTGGGCAAGGGACCAGGTGCTCCCATGCTACCTCCTTACCGTGTACTCTGCAGGGACACCATGGCACGTCAGCATCATGGGGTGGCATCACCAAGTGGCACCACAGGGGAGAGAGGGAGCGGTGAGACTGGGAAGTGGCCATGGCCGGGCTTTCCCCACCCTCTCACCAGAGAGAGACAGGGAGCCCGGTGGTGTCCCACTACCCGTCTCCACACCCTGCCCAGGGCTCACCGGTGATGGTGTAGGGGTAGTAGTTCCAGGCCTTCTCCGTGATGTAAAAGATGCGGGGGGTCACCGCCCGGGCCCAGCTTGGCAGTTTGCTGCGGGGGACCACGGCGGCAGAGAGCGGGGATCAGCTTAGGGCAGGATACGGCTGGTGGGCACAGCCCTGCCCAGTGCCACCTGGCCCTGCTCTGCCAGATGCATCCCCCTACAGCACAGCCCTGGCTCTGGGCCCCCATCCCCTCCCCAGGGACCCCCGTTACCTCCCCAGGACCCTCACCTCTACCCCAGGGCCCACATCCTCTCCCCAGCACCCCTACCATCCCCCCAGGCATCCCTAACCCTTCTCCCCAGGGACCCCTACCCCCTTCCCCATGACCCCAAAACCTCCCCAGGGCCAGGATCCCACAGTGCCTCCATTGCTCCCAAGCACCCTAGCCCAGCAGCCCCTGGCTGCCCATGGTCCCAGGGCAGGATCAGGCCCCTCAAGGGAGCCAGAAGGTGGGTTTTGATTAATTTATAAGTGTTATAAATACCATCCCCGAGAGGGGAATCGTGAGTGCTGTGGCTAAAAATAGCTCGTCTCACGCCAGCAGCTCCCCAGTCGGGGGGGGACAGACGATGCCCGCACCATGGCATGCCGCAGCTGGCAACGGGGACACAGGGACAGCAGCGCCAGTACGAGCCGCTACCCAATGGGTGCTGGAGACTGCACGCAGGGACACCCCCAGGGACCAGCTGAGCAGCAGCCTGGGCATCCCTGCTGAGCCCTGCACTGCAGCTAAGGCACCCACCGGTACCCAGAGATGGGGGCCCAGGAGGAGAGGGTTGCAGCCCCTGGAGAGGGGTGCAACCCCCAGGGAGGGGTGCACCCTGAAACATGGGTGCGTACCCTGAAGATGGACGCGCACCAGGAGATGGTTGTGGCCCCTGGAGAGGGGTGCACCCCTGGGAAGATTGGTGCACCCTGTGAGATAGCCCCCAAAGATGGATGCAGCCCCCTCACATAAGCGCACCCCAGGATATGGGTACATGCCCTGAAGACAGCTGCATCCCAGGGAATGAGTATAGCCCCCCACAAGATAAGTGCAGCCCAGGAGATGGGCATACCCTGAGAAATAGGTGCAGCCCCCAAAGTTGGGTGGAGTCCCCAGAGAGGGGTGCACCCCTGGGAGGCAGGTGCAGCCCTCGAAGATGGGTGCAGCCACACTGCAGGGTGTCAAGGACCCGGAAAGTATGCTCCTTGCTAATTTTGGAGGGTGGGATGGCACCACCCCAATGCCTGCCCCCACCCCTCACTGCAGCGCTACCCCATGGAGCTGGGGCGCTGGGGGCCCCTCCCCATGCAGCCCCCCCTTGCTGAAGTCACAGCCTCACCTGGAGAGGTGGACGCGCTTCTCAGTGAACTGGCCAGGGCCATGGATGGGGTCCTCATGGGGCTCGTTCTTCACCACCTCCACGCCCTCACCCTTCTCGCTCTCCTGGTGACTGTGCTTGCTGATGGTGTAGAGCTGCCCCACGCGGTACTGCAATCACAGCGCCCGGCCTCAGCACCGCCACCCCTGCCTCAGCACCCTCCCAGCCGAGCTGGCACAGTGCTGGGCTCCTCTTTGCTGGGCTAACAGGTTTCCAGCCGTACCACTGAGTGGGGAAATTGAGGCACGGAGAAAAGAGATGATGGACCCTGAGCCGTGCAGCAGGCAGCGGTCTCCTAGGGCACTCTGTTTCACTCCCTCTGCCCTTGGGCTGCTCCAGAGCCTGGGTGAGGGCCAGATCCTGCCCTCCCTGCTCTTCTCTGGAGCCCAAATGCCTTGTGTAGAGTGCCTGGAGGCTTTCTGCTCAGCAAGCTACTTGGGAGCCAGCAAAAACTATGTATATAAATATATATATGTATGTGTGTGCATATTTCATGAGGCAGCTGCGCAATAAGTGTCTTATTGTTCCGCTGAGTATCCCATCCATCACCGCCAGCGTGATCTTATCACCTCTGTCCGCCTAATTGGAAACCTCCGCCAGGTGCAAATACAAAGCAGTGCCTGGGGAGGGCTGGTGCTGCGCAACGTGGGCACTGTCACCACAGCTCCCTGCTCCCCAAAAAGTCCTTCTCAGTGCCAGATGCCCACAAGTGACCTTTGGCTGGGGATGCCACCAGCTGCTGGATATCACTGGATATCGCTGCTGTTTGCCTGTGGGGCAAACAACCCTAACAGCTCCCTGCCAGAGCAGGGGCTCAACCCGTGTGCCCCGTGGGGGCAGTCACCCCCAGCACCACAGTGCCACAGGCACCCAGACCCCCGGTGCCCTTTGCTAGCCAACTCATCCTGTGATCCTGGGGCCAGGATGGCCCTGAGCAGCCCCCAGTGCTGCTGATGGACTCCGTGCCCCAAGGCCACTATGCCCAGGGATGGGATGTGCCCCTTGCCTGCACCCCAAAACACAGCTCAGCACTTGTGCACAGCACCCCAAACAAAACGGCTGTAGCCAAAGCACACCTCGGTGGCTCAGCCAAGGCAGATGGTCTGTGCCATGAGGTGACAGCAAAAAGTACCGCAGCATCCCCCAGCCCCTCTCCAGGCATGGACCCGACCCCCTGGCACTCCACTCCTGTGGGTACAGGACCCCCACCTACCCCTTCCATCAGTGGGTCCTTGCAGCCAAGCTGACTCTGGCACCCATGGCAGGGTGACTCAGAGCTACCCTGTCTCTTCACCCCACTTCCCAACCGACACCCCCCGTTCCTGCCTGGCCCCAGAGGCACAGGCAGCCCTGGCCCCACACTGCCCCCGACTCACCTCCTCGGTGGTGAGTGGCATGCAGATGCGGTACTCCTTGATGAGCATGGTGGCGCGGGCAGGGCAGGCAGGGGTCAGGCGGAGGCTTCGATGCTGATGGAGGCACAGCTCATTCTGGGGGGATCCGGGGGCGCAGTGAGAGTGGGGAGATGGTGCTCGGCAGCCTCTTACACTCCCATCCCATCACTTCATGCTCGAGGCAGCCGCCCCGTTCCCGGCACCGGTGACTTCATGAGCCGTTGCCATGGCAGTGGTGTGAGGTCACCAGTGCGAGAAGCAGCCTGGGTGTACCCAGCTGGGGACACCCTGGCACCCCAAAACCCTCCCTGGTGTTAACCCCTTCCCTGCCAGGCAGCTGTCTTGAAGGACATGTGTTCCCCCAAAATAAGGTTCCATCCCTTTGGGGTGCCACATCCACACCTGCTCACAGTGGCCAGCACAGCAAGAGGGTTGCAAGGGACACCAGAATGGGATCAGACTTGCTGGTGTTCACACGGACCTATTCCTGGGCACCCATGCTCTGGCCTGGCCCAGGGGGCTGCTCTTGGTGAGCACCCCTGGTCCTGTGCCAGGTGTGGGATGTCCCTTCCCTGGGCCAGAGACCCCCACTCTGGGTTTGCACCCAAGCACCTGTCCCAGTGTGCAGCACTGCCAGGTTGCCCTGCTCTCCCCCTGGTCCTGCTCCAGTGAGAGCTGGGGATGCTCAGAATGGGTGATGGAGCAGCACAGGGGGCTCCTGGCCATGGCCCCCAGCCCCCTGGGGCCAGGAGGGGACGTGAGCTCCCTAGGCACTCGCCCTGAACGGGGGATCAGGCCTTGGAGGGGGCAGATGGGGACTCACAGGGGTCTTGTCAGGGGTGCAGCTTGTCCAGCTGGGAGCACAAGGGCATGCCTGGAGGCTCAGAGGCACTGGGGGACACAGGAGCATCCCCGGGGGACACAGGGGCATCCTACTGACAGGAGAGGGCTGGGTGCTGGTGCTGTGTTGCAGGAAGCTGTAAGCGCCCCCGGGAGGCTCCTCATCCATCCCCGGGACCCCGCTACCTCGGGCTGAGGGGCAGAGGCAGCCCCAGCATGCGTCTGGGTGCGGTGCAGGAGGAGACACCTCGGGGACCCACGGACCTACGGGACACCCCCGGGCCACCGCATCCCCCGCCCCATCCCGGCACCTGGGCAGCTCAGACCGGCCCGGGAGGTCCGTGGCTATCTCCAGGGAGAGACGTCCCGTCTGGAGCGGGGGTGGGCTCCGGGGCTGCCGAGGCTCCGGCCGGCCGTGCCACGGGACAAGCGGGAGATGCCCGGGCCGCGGCGGGCTCGGGGCACCGCGGGGCCGGGACCAGCAGCACCGGCACCGCTTCCCCCGGTCCGGGCNGCCCGCTCCCCGCCGCCGCCGTGCCCCGGCCGCCCCGGGCCGTGCGCAGGAGCGCACCGCCTCCCGCACCGCCTCCCGCGCCGCGGCACACCGACCCCTAGGGGGAGGAATGCACCGGCACCGGGACCGGGATGGGCGTTGCGCGCCACCGGGACCGGCATCGGCATTGGCATTGCACCGCACCGGCCACACACCTGTACCGCATCGCATTGACAGCGGCACCACAATAGCACCGGCACCTGTACACCGCACAGGCACCAGGGCTCCCCAGCACAGCACGGATTGGCACCGGGGTCCCGGCAGCTCCCCGGGACACTCAGCAGCTGCCGGGAAGCGCCCTGCGGTCTTGCCCACGCTCAGACCCCCAACAGTGCCGCCAGGCCTGGACTTTCCTGCTGGGGTGTTCCCTGGAGTGCAGTGCAGGAAGCCCCCAAGCCTGCTCCTGCACCCCTACACCCACCACCACCACCACCCAGCATCCATGCTGCACCCCACTGCCCACCCAGCCTCCTGCACCCCACTCTCACCACACCCCGTGTAGCAGCATCGTCCATGTACCATCCACAGCCAAACGCATTACTGGCACGAAGCGCCACGCCTCACAACTGGGAACAGCCACTGCCGTCACGATGCTTCCCCTTCCCCTTTTCTCCATGAATTTCAATCAACCTGAGCACTAAAAATAGCCACGCTCGGCTGCTGGGCAGGGCTGTGCCCAGCCAGTGTGGGTTTTGCTTTATTTGCTCCAAAAATTCTGCCTTGGAGGCTGCAAGCGGCTCCCATGGCACTGCCTGGAGGGCGAAGGCCAAGCCGTGCCACTCAGTGTGATTGCAGCACCGCAGCACGCTCCAGCCTCACTGCCCGGGGTGCAGGAGGGACCAGCCCATCTGGTGCCAGCGTACAGCAGTCACGGGGTGGTGGCCACCATAGGGACATGGACTGGGTGAAGGGGATGCCCACCAGGCAACCCGTGGCACTGTCATCACGAGCTGGGACCCACACTCTCATCATGGTGGGGACCCCTCTCTGTGGCTCGCAGCAAGCCCTGAGGCAACAGGGGTGCCCCAAGGCTGTGGGTAGTGCCAGGACAAGCAGCGGTGGAGGGAGCAGTGCGAGCTGGGGACAGTGGCCCCAAAAGCTGCTGGGGTGCCCCACAGGGTGCCCGTCCCACATCCGGGAGCACCATGCCAGGAGCTCTGCCCGCCGGGCACACCTTCCCCTGCTTGCACTGCTCTGCTGCCTTCTTCCTGGTACGCCGGTCTACCGTGCCACTGTCCTCCCCACGACACGTCTCAGCACCCCCAGCTGTGGCGGCACCAGGTGACAGCCACCCTGCAGCCCTGTGTCCCCTCAGGGCAGGGGACTCGCCAGCAGCCCCCAAGGGGTAAAGCAGCAGACATAGGGATCCTGCCAGCATGGCCGGGACCAGACCCAGCGGGGCTCCCACTAGGGTGACAGAGGTAGAGATGAGGACCTGGTGGTGCTGGTGACAAGGGCCTGGCGGGCTCAGCCCCCCCAGCAGCCACATTCCTCCCAAACCCGTTTGTCAGGGTCCTGTGCAGGTGCCAAAGCAAAGGCATCCGGGCTGGTTTTTTTCCTGGCCATGCCCTGCTTCACTCTGGTGCAGAGACAAGAAGGAGGAGAAAAGTAGATTTCCTGAAGCCCAGTGCCCCCATGTGCCACCGCCAGTGCCCCCCTGGTGCTACCAGTTGCTCCCTGGTGCTACCAGTGCCCCCCGGTTTCTCATTCCCAAGACTCCCGTGCTGCTGGGGAGGATCCCACAGAAAGCCAGGAAGGGGAAGAAAGAGGAGACAGAAGCAAGTGAAAAATGACCCAATTTAATCCCAAAGCCCCCCCCAGCTCCAGGGTTTCGGAAACACCCTGTTGCCCCCATCCCAGCTCCCCAGCCAGGCACCCCTGGGAGAACCCCACACCTCTCTGCTCCAGCGCAGGGAGAAGGAGCTTTCCAAGGCGTTCAGCCTCTTCCTCAGCTCCACCAGGAACCCCGCACTGGCACCCAGCCGCGTCCCACCACCCCTCTCCCCACTGGGACCACCCCGAGCCCTTAGGGAGGAGCCCTGATGAAGACCATTCTGGTGGAGTAGACCAGGTCCACCAAGTAGGCAATGAGGTTGAAGATTGTGAGGAAGGTGATCCCCACGTTCTTGTCCCACGTGCAGCCCCTGCCACAGGATGCAGGACGGCTTCTCCCCCTGAAGCTGTAGAGGGGCCAGAGGACAGTGGCGGTGAGGTACATCACCAAGGCCAGGGCGTTGTAGCCCACCAGCACCTTCTCCAGCGGGCAGGGCATGTAGCTGAGGCACCGGCCGATGGTGAAGATGATGATGAGGAGGGTGATGATGAAGCAGATGGAGTAGACGGCCACACACCACTGTCGGCCAGCTTCTAAATTGTAGGTATCCAGCAAGCTGAAGATGAGACAGGCCACGTAGGCTTCAAACACCTTGAGGAGCCCGGGTACGGTGGAGAGGAAGCTGCTGATGTCCCCCGGCTTGGCACGGGTGAGCCCCACCTCGACGGCATAGGCAAGGAAGCAGAGGCAGGAGACGGTGGTGGCCACGGCCTGGCGGGCACACTTGCTGCCGCTGCAGGGGCTGCTGATGAAGATGGCGGGGAAGACCACTGAGGTGGTGAAGACCATCAACGCTGCCAGCATGGAGAAAGCCGCGGTGAAGTCATCCCAGGAGAGTGGCAGCTTGGGGTAGAGCTCCAGCAGCTCCAGAAACAGCACCAGCAGCGTCACAGCAAAGCAGAAGCACCAGGTGAACATACACCATGTCCCATAGGGACCCCTGAAGTCCCCAGTGGAGGCCACCAAGCTGAAGGCGATGCAGGACAGCACGACAGCAAAGAGCCGGGCGATGCCCACCCAGGAGGTCATGGCACGGAGGTTCACCGTCGCCCTGGCCATGGTCACGGCCGGCTCTTCCCCTCACGCCACACGCCGGGAAATGGGTGCTGCCGGCAGCTGCTCTTATCTGGGTGCTGGGACGGAGGGGTGGGGCGCGGGCCAGGGAGCCGCCGGCCCCCCGAGCTGCGTGCACCGAGGACCCCCAGCTCTGTGGCTGCCACCACGGCGACCGCCACGCACGGCTCACCAGGGCGGCTGCTGGGGGCTGGCGGCAGTGGCGCGGACGGGTGGATCATTAACGCGGTGCTGGGCGAAGGTGCTGGCACTCGCGGTGACACCAAACAATGCGGCAGGGCTGGGGTGGGGGGGCAGGGAGCCGCTGGTGCTGCCGTCCTGGCACCACCCCTGGGCCTGCCCACGGCGGGAGGAACAATGGGGCCTTTCATGCACCCCTGGAGCAGGGGGGGACTGCCCCGACACCCCAATCCTCACACCGCTCACACCATGCCGGGGCCAGCAGCCAGTGGGGCAGCACCCGTGGGGTCTGCCTGAGGGGCTTGAGGGGATGCACCCAGTGCCAGGTGCCCCTGACAGGGGGGTGACACAGTGGGGAGCAGCTGGGAGTAGCCCCCCCACACCCTTGAGGGTGGCACCTCCGCACCCCTCCCGGCACCTCCGGCACACGATAAGTGGCTCAAAGTCCATCTGTGCCACCTGTCCTAACTGGGCAGGATGGGTGGGGCGACTGTGGGGAGGGCACCCACATCCTGCCCGCCCCGGCCACCCATGGCACCACCAGCACCCCGCTGTAAGCACCCCCACCTCCCCAGGGTGCCCAGCCGGTGCTGGCATGGGGCACCCCGGCAGCACTTGTTGGGGGAAGGTCTTGCCCCATGGCCCCAGCAGCCAGAGCAGCACAGGAGGGTGGTGGCACATCAGAAGGGTGGGAGGTCCAGCAGAAGGATGGTTATGGTGAAGGCTGAAGGCTCCGGCTTGACCTTTAGTGCTGTGCAGGGTCCAAGAGGTCTGTGCCCATGGCAGAACTTGGGGATGCGGAGCCAGGGCAGCCTGGCACTCTCGGGGGCTCCTCACCCCAGGCAGGGTCCGGGCACAGCCACTGCTGGTCAGGGTACAGGCACTGCCATGGGGGTCCAGTGACGGCTCTGGGGGGAAACCTGGTGGCTCAGAGGTCATTGCCACCCTCGCCCTTGCCAGGCAGCCCATTGTGGGGGCTCGGCCCCGGCCGGTTGCTCTCGTTCAGCCGCCGCACGCGGTAGCTCTCATAATGGACGTTGTGGGTGATGTCCTTCAGGTCCTGCAGGTGGGATCTGCCCAAGGTGGCAGTGGGGAAGAAGGACGTCAAGTCACTGTCCCTCTGCCACACTACGCCCTCCATAGGGTGCTGGTACCCCCTGCCCCATCCCCTGCTCACCGGATCAGCAGGTCCCGCAGGAGGGGGAACTCGCAGTGCGCTGGGTTCTCCACTGCAAAGCAAGGCAGTGCGGGCAGCACGGGCAGCGGGGCGGGCAGGGTGCAGGCAGGAGGGCAGGGTGGCAGGGGGGTGCCTGGGGAGCGCAGCTCGGCAGGCTCTGAGCACCACTGGAGCATCGGCACAGCTCCACGCCACCATCCACACCCCGCCAGCACCCACCCAGGCAGGGATGAGCCCATGGGTGCTGCTCCCAGCACCTCCAGCACAGATCCCCTCCCATACCTGGGGAGGGCTGGGGGTACAAGGGGCTCTGCTCACCTTCAATGATACCCCACTTGGTCTTGCGGCCCAGCACCCGCTTGCCGTTCACCTGGTGCTCCTGGTCCGCACCCACCACGGCGAAGGGGATCTTCTCCTGCCAGCACAGAGGGATGCGCTTGCCCCAGGGTGCTGCTGGGCCCCCCCGGGACAGCAGCATCGCCAGCCCCAGCATCCTGGCACTCACCCGAATCAGGTCGTTCAGCACCCTGTCATCCGGGTCCTGGTCAAAGTCCTCCTGCGGGTACACGCTGATGGCATGGGCCTTCAGGTCCTCCTGGATCTGTGGGATATGGGACTTGAGCTGGGGTTGCAGAGGGACCCAGGGCACCCCAGGGGGCCTACTGGGGACATGCCCTCACCCGTTGTTTGAACTCTGCCCGTTCCTCCAGGGTGAGCGTGTCGGCTTTGGCGATCACTGGCACCACATTGACGATCTTACTGAGCCGCCGCATGAACTCCAGATCCAGTGGGCGCAGCCTGCCAAGGACCACCAGCACTCCAGGGTGACCCCACCACCAGCACCCCAGAGTGACCCCACCACCATTACCCCAGGGTGACCCCACCACCATTACCCCAGGGTGACCCCACCACCAAGCAGGGAGCACCTATGGATGCTGTGAGTGGGGACTCACCAGTGACCCGTAGGGGGGATGAAGTAGACACATCCATGAACCCGAGTGTCTGGGATCTTCCTCTTGCGAGTGATGAGGATCTCCTCACGTAGGTACCTCTCATACTGCTCGTTGATGTACTTGATGATGGGGTCCCAACTGAGGATGAGGAGTTGGGGGATGGCATCTGAGCTCAACCCCTCACCCCAAACTGCCACCCACTAAACTGGGATGCTGTACCCCATTGTCTCCTACCAGTTCTCATTGTTGATCTGGTCCCCGAACCCTGGTGTGTCTGTCACCGTCAGCTTCATCTTCACACCCTTCTCCTCAATGACTGTGAGGCAGAGATGAGTGTCAGTGGGAACAAAACATCAGGGAGAAGCAGGGGACTGGGGGATATCTGAGGCCACAAACATGTGGGACACAACCACATGGTGGTGACCTTACCATGAGTGACAGACTGCAGCTGCACTGTCTTGGGGATACGTTCCTCCTGGCCAGGCTGCGAGGCTTTGCGGCTCACCTTGGACTTGAAGAGGGTGTTCACCATCGTTGACTTCCCCAACCCGCTCTGCCCTGAGGGGATACCGGTAGCTCCAGTTTGTCCCCCTCTGTACATTAATTTCCTCAGGGCAGTAACTCCTCAGTCTCCATTTCGGAGCATCCCAGAGGTTGGGATAACTCCAGTTTGTCCCCTCTAATGAATTTATTTCCCAGGATGGTACCCATTTTGGAGCACCCCAGAGATTGGGATAGTCCTGGTTTACCCCCCCAATAAATGTACTCCTCAAGCAAATAACCCCTCAGTACCCATTTGGGAGCATCCTAGCAGTTGGGATGAGCTCATGCATCACCATCGCTATGTTACAGTCTATGGGATGTTGCTCCTCTTTATTACTGCTTAAATCCCTTAAAAGCACGATCTCCCTTGGCACAACAGCATAACCAGGATTCCCACCCCAACCAAGACCAAACCCCGTGGCAGGCGCTCACCCACAACCATGATGTTGAATTCAAAGCCTGTCTTCATGGTTTTGATTTTCATCTGGTCGAGCACGGCTTCGATTCCGACATAACCAAAGAGCTGGCAACCCGCCGGGCTGGGCGCCACGCTGAGAGGCATCATCTCCTCCTCCGGCACGGCTGGCGGCTCCATGCTGCGCTCCTCGGGCTCCAGGCTGCTCCCTGTGCGGGTGGGCAAAGCTGGCTGAGCCCGGACCCCCCCAGTGCCCACCCCTCTGCCGGCACCGTTACCCCAGCAGCAGCCGCCCTGGCGGGGATGCAGCCCCGGCACATTCCTGGCAGCTGCTGAGGCTCGGCATGGCAACGCGGCATTCCGGCCCCCCAGCACCCTGCTGGTAGATGGGGACAGGGAGGTGCTATAGTGGCATTCTCGCGGCCACCAGGCAGCCCTTCCCATCCCCCGTGATGCCACCACCTGCTCTGCAAGGTGGTTGCATCGGCCACTGCGGCCACCGCCAGCACCCTTCACCCAGCCCACGCTGCCACCCATGCTGAGGCCACCTCCTGCAGCACCCGCTCCAGCCCCAGCGCACCTGGGGGGTTCCGGGCTCGGGGCAGGACCTGTCACCCCACATTGTGCCCAGACACCTGCCTGCGGCCCTGGGGGTGCTGGGGAGGGGACCGCAGGCACCGGTGCAACCCTGAGCCCCAGAGACATGCAGGGTTTGCCCAGGGCACTGTGCCCAGAACATGCCCCAGCCTGGGGGCCACCAGAGCCCTGCACCCACTCCAGCCCTTTGTGCAGCAGCTTGAGGGGCCCCCGAGCTCTTTCTTCCTCCTCCTCCCCGGCACAGCCATTGTTTGAGTCCTACCTCAGTGCTGCGGTGCCCTCGCTCAGCACCTCGCTACGGTCGGGGTGCTCTCCTGGCTGCCATCAGCATCCCTGTACCCATCAGTGCTGCAGCCTGGCCCCCTCCCCTCCGCCAGCTTCCGACTGGCACCAAACCTGGCTCTGGCGAGGCTGACGCTCCAACACATGGCGAACATGGCAATGTCCCTCCCCCCGCCCTCCCTCTTTTCCTCCCTCCCTCCCAGCCCTCTCCCCACCACAGCCAAGCCCCTGTGCTGAGTCTGCCGCTTGCCTGGCACAGTGGGGAAGGCACCCACCTGGCTGTGCCCACCTGGCTGTGCCCACCTGGCACATGGCACTGCCGGCCTCCAGCCAGGCCAGTGCAGATGAGACACCAGCACAAGGATGACCAGTCCCCGCCATGGCACCCACCGACCCCATGGGTGGCTGTGGCGGCACCAAAGGGGAGTGGGCATGCTCGGCTGTGGGTACCATCCCCACTGGCACCCACCAGCTCCCTTGTGCTGGGGACAAACCTGCACAGGGGACAACCCTGCACTGTGCCCCCCCGGGAGCACCTGTGCCCAGCCATGGCACAGGCACAGTGGGGTGAGATGGGGGTGGTGGCCCTGCCACCCGCCCTGCTGCCGCAGTGCCCCACGGCGCCTGCGTCCCCCCACGCCACAGCCTCCCTGCCTGCTCCATATGGGCCAGCCGGCTCTTGGCATCACTGAGGCTCGAGTGGCAGCTTGCTGACGGCCCAGGCTGCCGAGGCGGCCGAGCCACCCTGCCGAGGCTGCGGCCATCTGCCATGCAGCCTGGGGATGAGGGACACGTGGGCAAGGTCAAGCCTAGTCCAGCCCTGGGGTACCAGATGATGGAGCCAAACATGCCTGTTACTGTGGCAACAGCATCCTGGGGAGGGGGGGCACCCAGCACCCTATGCCCACGGGTGGGTGCAAACCTACTGCCTCATCAGGGCAATGGCAGGATGCCCAGAAAGGTGGTGGGGCTGGGGGCAGCAGTGCCCCACGTCCCAGCTGCCCCCGCGCCCCTGTGGGTCAGGGTGTTCCTCAGAAGTGGCAAAACAGCCAGGGACTTCCTGGTGACAGCAGTGACACTCTGCTGGGGGGGGAGGGCAGGCAGGGTGGCTGCTCCTGTGGGGACCCACCCACCCAGCAGTGCTGGGGTGCTCTGCAGGTAGGCGGGAAGGTGGGACCCCCCAGATGCTCAACTGGACGTCACCACTCCCGAGGGACACCAGCCCGCCCTGCACCGCTGCCTCGGTCCCTGCCAGCCCCTCGCCATGGCCGGGACAGAACCAGAACCAAGCGAAGCAGCCACTGCCTGGAGCCGGCCACTGCGGGCAGGGTGCAGGCAGGACGTGGTGTGGGGGTCAGCTCCCGGCATGCAGCACCCACGCAGGGGCTCAGCTGGCAGCCCTCACCTTGTGCCCTGCTGGCAGCAGGGCTGAGCAGCTGCAAACAGCTGGACAGGGCAGCGGGTGGAGCTGCAGGGCTGCACTGGGTGTTGCACCCACAACGGCCTCCTCTGTAGGGCAGGAGCCCCCCGTGTTCCTGCCCTCGTGTCCCTGCCCTTGCTGCTGAAAAGGCCCATCGGCGACAGCCGGCAGCTGGGCAGCCTCGTGGAAGCTCTTTGGCATCACCAGGCACCTCCAGGGCTAATGTCTCCTGCAGCCAGACCTGTTCCAGGACTCGTTAAAGATGCTCTCATTATCCAGGCAGGGCCAAGTAATCCCAGGTCCATGGCCTCCTCCACGGATTTAATTACTGATGCAGGGCTAATTGGCCAGTTCCTAGGGAAGCCTGTAATAAGGCTCCAGGGGTGGATGATGCTGACAGAAGAGCTCCCGGCTCGGCCACTCGCCGTCGCACCAAACTGGCCATCGAATAGGGAGAGCATGGCTCCAGATCGGGTGGGGACAATGGAGCTGGCCCCTCCAGCAAAAGAATGGAGGATTTGGGGGATGCAGAGGGAGAGGTGCCTGTGAGGAGCTCACTGCAGCTCTACTCAACCTAGCTGAGCGTGACCCAGAAACGCCAACACCTTTCCCAGCACCAAACACAAGCCAAGGGGGCAGCGGTGACAATCCCCATCCATGGCCGGGCCTGGAGCCAGCCCGGCTGGCTGCAGCGCAGGCAGGAGCCATGGTGCAGGGCTGGGACCACAGGGTGCTGGTGGTAAGCAGAAGCAGAAGTGAGGCAGTGGGTGAAACCCTGTGCCTGCCCACAGGGGACAGAGCAGTTCGCCGTGCCCCTGCAGCAGCACCCCCCTGCCCGCACGCCGCCCTGCCCAGTGTCACCGTGGCCATTCCTACCTGGACAAGCCGACCAGAGCTGGGGTTGCTGCTGTCGAGAGCTGGTCACTGGGGCCAAATGGCTCCTGGGGTGCAAGGCGGGGAGGACGGCTGCAGCCCACAGCTCCTCCTCCGCTCCTCCTCCTCCTCCTCGCCCGGGGCCCTGCGTGGGCGACCCGGGCGCCCGCTCGGTGTGGAAGTGAAACGCAGCAGCCACTGGCTCGCTTGGTGCTTCCTCCCACGGGACACGGGACCAAACGTGCCACACTACCTCGTGGCCACTGATGGGTGCCACCAGCTGGGGGCTGGGGTGGCCTCCCAGGAGGGGAAATGGCACATCCCCAGCTCTTCCTGGCAGAGAAACCACTGTGCCAGGCAGCGCCTGCCAGTCCCCTGTCATCTGCAGGGCAGCCAGTGCCCATGCACTGCCCGCCAGCTCGCACCCCACTCTGCAGCCTGGGCACTCCACACTTGGCCGCGCTGCCAAACCCCAGCTTGGTCCCGAGTACCATTCCCCAGCGTCCTGTCCTCATCACTCCATCTCAGCCCCAGCCACTGTCCCCCCATGTCCCCTTCACCCCAGCTCAGCCCCAAGCACTGTCCCCACCCCTGGCCAGCGGTAGGGCAGCCAGGCTGGCTGGGCAGTGCGGCCACGGGCATTGCTGGGGGATGATTCACTCCAGCCCACAGCAGATGTATGGATGCCTTTGCCGGCGTCAGTACTTAGAGCCCGGCGACGGCGGCTCTCATGACACCCCAGCGAGACGGGCAATGAGCCGCAAACACATAAACAGGGAGCACCGGCGGTGGCGGCCGTCTCCTGTCCACCCCAGCACCCTCCAGCCTTTCCCAAGGGGCACACTGCGTGTCCCCTGCCCTGTGCTTAGGGACAAGCACAGGCTCTGCGGAGCCCACGCTGGCACAGTGGGAGCCGCGGGAACAGCCATGCCAGGGAGCTCCGTGTCCTTCCCCCAGCACGAGGTGTGCGTTGAGCACACCTGAGTGCACCTTGGCCCCCTGCCACATCCTCTGCCCCCGCGGGAAGGGAGAGACAGGATCCGTCCCCGTGCCAAGACAAGGAGGGATGAGAGAGGAAGAAAGCGCTGGATGCGGGACAAGATCATGGCGATAGCCGGCACGCGCAAGGCCCCAGCACTCGGCGCTGCTGCCGATGGGGCACATGTGTCCTGACCTGTTTCCCTGCACCAGGGAGAACGATGAGCGCCGGGGCGGTGTGGGAAGCTCGCCAGGCACCCCAGGGCCGGGCGGGCTGGGAGTCCTGCCAGCGCCGTGCTCAGCTCCGCACCACATGGCCCCCCTGCCGCTACGCACCGCACGCCGTGCTGGGTGGCATCCAGCGTGCCCCGCAGCAACCCCAGCACCCGTGGGGAGGGAGGAGGGAGCTGGTGGGGCTCATCCTGACTGTGCTGTCCCCAGCATCACCGTGTCCTCACATCAACACCCTCGCTGGCACCGGCAGTGCTGGAGCAGGTGGAGGCAGTGGGAGTCAGGGAGGGTTTGGCAACACCACCATGCCCAGCAAGGGGGTCCCGGTGGGGAGAGGGGATAGAAGCAAGTCCTACCGTGCTTTGGCGTCACTGCAGCCCAGCCACCATCTGCAGCCTCACCAGGAGCCACCGCCGACACGCAGGGTCCCTGCAGCCCCACTAGCCTGGCACTGGGGGGGTTCGCCCCGGCTCCACTGGGTGCTGCCGGGGTCCCCAAGGTCGGCACCAGCACCAGCCCCCCCAGGAAGGCAGGCTGGGAGCTCACTTGCACTGTCTGCGGCTGCGACACCAGCTTGAAGGGGGCAGCTTGGGGGGCTGGCAGTGGTGGCAGCCCCTCGGCCCTCCCTGGGGAAGGGGCCGTGGGGGCTGGCGATGCCTCTCCCTGGCCCCGGGGGAGTGACGGGGGCCAGTGGGCCAGGCTGGAGTTGGCACCCAGGCTGACCCTCAGCTGCAGCCGGGGAAGTGCATGGGGGGCCACATCCCCAACCCCTGGCAGCTGCCCCCGCAGCCCATCAGGGAGCATGGGCAGCCCCGGGGACACCTGAGTGCCATCACACGGGGTTGGGGAGGAGGAGGAGGGCTGGTGGGTGTGGAGCTGGGTTGCAGGGCTCCGGAAGCCCCATAGCGAGGGGTTCAGTGGGGGGGTCCCCATCCCCGGCTCCTCAGCGATGTGCAGGTCCAGCGCCGGCAGCGAGCTGTGGCTGGTGGTGGCCATACGGAGGGGATGCTCCAGCTCCGCTGGGAAGACGCTGCCGTGGGATGGGACCTTCTTCAGGCCAGGGCCAGCAGCTGGGGGGGTGCCTGGCAGCTGAGGGGGAGCGGGGCTCTCCAGGCTGGAGGACGAACTGCGGAGGCTCTCGCCGTCACTGCCCGGCCCTGCGGCAAAGCCCCGGCGGGTCTGAAAGGAGGCGACGCGGGTGATGCCGGTGCTGGCGGTGCTGTTGGCTCTGCTGACAGAGAGGTTGGTGCTGAGGTGGCTGCGCAGCACAGGGCTGGGAGCTGGGCTGGGGCTGGCAGCGGTGCCCGAGCAGGGCGGGTGGCCGGGCTGCAGTGGCTGGTGGCACTCGCCAGTGCCTGAGGGCAGTGGGAACACCGGTGGGGAGCCAGGCATCTCGTTCCCGTCGTCTGCCTCAAACGACTTCTTGAGCGCTGTGGACGGAGAGGGAGAGATGGTGGCATTAGCGTGGCACCCAACGGCACTGGCTGGGCTTCGCCCTCTCCCCAGCTGACCCCACGGCCACCCCCATGCACGGACCCCCAGCAGTGCCGCCCTGTGCCAGCACCCGGAGGTGCCCCCCCTGCAGCCGCGTGCCAAAGGGCCAGATGGGAAACCAGCTCAGTGCCGGCAGCCCCATGGCGCTGCTGCATTGTTCACCGTGGTTTTTATCATTCTTCCCCGCAGTTTATCTGTGCCCGGCTGGTCGGTGCTGCTGGCTCCTCGCTCAGCACACTGCCCGCTTTATTCCACCTGTAAGAGATCCGGACCCAAGTAACTGGATCCCCCGCCTGACGGTCTCCCCCTGCATCCATCTAAACAGCCATGCTGGGAAGGACTCCTCCCGCCCCCCCTGGCATTAACCCTGAAACCTACTGATGGCAAGGCAGGCCAGAGCTATAGCTACACTCAGCAGCAACTTTATGGTCCATGGGGGCAGAAGCAGCCATGCCACCTGTGCGGCTTCACAATAGTGACAACAACCGTGAGCCCACGCTGTGGCCCCAGGGCTGCTGGCAGTGCAGATGTGCCCCCCGTGGACCACCCTGCTGTCCCGTGGGCACTGTTGCTCCTGGCGAAGCGTCCTGCTGGAGCAGCCACATGCTGCTTGGCAGTGGTGGGGGACCCTGTCCCCACGGGCACCATGGCCTGGTGAGGCACTGCTGTGGCAAGTGTGGGCAGCCAAGACCCCCACGAAGCCCCCACGGGAAGCAAGTGCCTTCATTGGGCAGCCATCCCTCCTTCCCTCCCGCCAGGGCGCTGGGCTCCCCGGGAGCCACGCTCCTGCCAGCTCTGCCAAAGCGGCACCGTTTGGTGCTGGCAGCCAGTTCCCCAGCCCCCGGGAGAACATGGGGGGCCCAGGCCCCTGCCAGGCAGCCTTCTTCGCCCCCGCTGCACCCCGCTGCCAAGCAGCGGGTGGCTGCTGCCCGCAAGGAGGCTGGGGGGCACAGCCCACGCTGCGCCACTTCATCCCTGCCATGCCAGAATGGGCCCCAGCCTGCCCCGGCATGGCACCCACCGACAACCAGGCCGCCCTTGCCCTCCTCTTCCTCAGCCCCATGGCTGCTGCTCTGGCTTGGCCACAGTCCCGGCAGCACTGGGGGCCGCAGGGCACTTGGGGTCCTGTCTCCATCCCCTCCCCAGCTCATGTCTGTGCCCCGGGCTGGGCAAGGGTCAGGGGTCGGGGCGCGGGTGCCGCTAATAACAGCTCCCCCCGGGCAGGTTATTTCTTTGGCCAGTCCTGCTCTCCTCCAGCTGGCCAGGCTGCCGGGGGCCATGGGGACACAGGGACAGCATCCCCCTCCCCACATCCATCTCACTGCTTCGGCACCGCCGGCGGCACACTAAAATGCCTTCTTTCATCCCAAACCTGCCCCTTGCCCCTGACCCGTCCTCACTCAGACCGCGTCCAGAGTCACGGGGGGGCGAAGACACAGAGGCGGGGGAAGGCAGGGCGAGGTGGGGGATGGCAGGGGGCGTGGAGGGGGGTGTCAGGGACTGGTGGCAGGGACCGGGGGTGGTGGCAGGAGGTGGGGGTGGCCCGGCAGCGGCAGGGTTAAGGTGCCCGGGGTAGGTGCACACATTCCTCCCCGGCGAGGGCAGCAGCAGCCCCGGGGTCGGGTTTCGCTGCCCGCCCCTCCCCACCGCCCCCAGCCCCTCCCGCCGCGGCGTCAGGGAAGCGGCCGGGGACAATCGCGAGTAAGAGAACGACAAACGCATCCCGTTCCCGGCCCCCCCGCCGCAGCCCCCCAGGCGGCGGAGTGGGGAGCGCAGCCGCGGGTCGGAGCACGCACACGCGGGGAGTGCGCCCGCACACACACACACGCACCCCCCACCCTCCCGGGAGCGCTTTGCAGTCCCCCCCACACCTCCTACTCCGCCCACGGGCGCACCCTGCCAGGCTCCCCTTTGAGGGTGCGCCCCGTCGGGCTCACCCCGCCATGCCCAGACCCCGGGGAGCGGGGGGAGCAGCCCCCCACGATACTGAGTCCCTGAGGCAGCATCCCAGTCCCCTCCCGATGCGCAGCCCCCCACGACGCGCAGCCCCGGGGGGACATCACCCCCACGATGCGCAGCTCCCATGAGGGGAACGCAGCCCTCACGACGCGCAGTCCCCGGGGAGCATCCACCCCCCGCCCCGACAGCCAGCCCCCCGGCAGGGAGCGCAGGCCCCCACGATGCTCAGACCCTGGGGAGCATCCCATCCCCCCCAGACGGCCAGCCCCAGCAGCATCCCCCCCAGTAACCTCTCCCGGGGGGCATCCACTCCCCACGATACCCAGCCCCGAGTGGGGGTCGCAGCCCCCGAGGATCAACCGCGGGGGATCCCGCAGCCGCGGCCGCACCTTCGAAGTCGGAGAGGATCCCATCCAGGTGCTCTTTGACGGAGAGCCGGGCCATGCCGGGGCGGCGGGGGGGGCCGGCGGCTGCTGCCCCCTCGGGACACACGCATGGGGAGGCGGCGGCAGCACCGGGCGGAGCGGAGCGGAGCCCCGGGACGGGACGGGACGGCGCCGGCTGATCCTCGGCGAGGAGGGGAAGGAGGAGGGGACCGGCGCGGAGGGAGGGAGGAAGGGAGAGGGGGGAGGTGCTGCCCGCGCCCCCGCCCCGGTTGGAGCCCCTCCGGCTCCCCGCGCCCGGCCCTCCACCAGCCCCCTCCCACGGGCCCCGCTGCTCCGTGCCCGCTGTCTCCCCCCGCCAGGCCGGGCCCAGAGCGCTGGGATGCTGCAGCCCCTCGCCCCCACACCGGCTCGGGACACCCGCGGGCACTGGGGGAGGACGGAGCCCCCCCCGCCCACAGCCACCGTTGCCTGCCCTGCCCCACAGCGAACCCCCTTCCAGGGGTGCACCCGGCTTCTGCCTTGGCCCTGCTCACTCTGGGTGCTGCCTGTGTCCCCACCATGGCTGGGGGGGCCTGGGCAGGCTGGGGGGTCCCTGCTCCCCCAGGGATTCCCAGCTTGGAAGGTGGAGAGGAGAAAATGTGCTGGTGCAGACAGGGCTGCTTGTTGTTATCTGGTGTCTGGGGCGTTTGCTGCGGTAGCTGCCAGGGGTTGTGTCCCACATCTGAGCTCCTGGAGCATCCCTGGGGACCAGCTTCAGGGGACAGTGCTTCCCATGAGCACCCCGGGTGGTCCTGCCTGCAGCAAATCCTGGGTGTGATGCAGGAAGCACCCTAGGGTGAGCGTCTGCACCAGGGCTGCCCCTCTTGGCCCTACAAGATGCTCAGAGTGGGGGGCATCATCCATTCCCCTCCCATCCCAGTTGCCAAGGGTTAACCCCATACCAGCCCCATCCCGGGATCAGCAGCAGATGTGGAAGGGGTAGGAGCTGGAAATCCCTTCTCCAGCCAGTGGTCTCTGCTCTTCACCACCCTCCAGCCCCCTGGCTGCCAGTAAACACCCTCAGCTGGGGCACATTCCTGCACTGGGCCCCGGCCCCGCTGCAGGGTCCTTGCTGGGGGATGCAGGACGTGTCTGTGGTCTTGGCCAGGTTTCGAGGATGTCTGAAGGTGTTTGCTGGCTCCCTGGGGAAGGGGCCCTGTGGCTTTTTGGGTGCAGGGTGGCCTGGGATGGGAGGGCGCTGCTGCTGCCCTGGGGGTCGCACATCCCACCATAACCAAGGGAGAAGCTGGAGCTCATCAGCAGCGTTTAGAGCAGCATTTCAGAAGCAGCTCAGTTTCCCTGAAGGGTTTGGATCTACAAAAGCTCTACAAATCTCTAACCCTATTGCAGATACATTTATTTAAATGCATTTAATTTTTTCTAATAAATAGTAACTCCGAGCTGCCTGCAGCTGCTCAGAGCTTGCCAGCACAGCACCAAGCTGTGCAAGAGCAGCTCAGATCAGCTCTGGAGCTGTTCTGAAGGATGTGGAGATCTTCAGAGCTTTTAGGGCTTTTCTGGAGCAGCTTAGAAGGGGCTGGAGAGGTTTCAAGACATTTAGAGACCTTTTCAGAGGGCGTGCAGAAGAGCTTGAGCACTTCTGAGCAGCAACAAATATTTTTCAATGAGGTTTAGAGCAGCTTTGGAGCAGCATGGAGCTGTGTCAAGGTGGCTTACGCCTCTTCAGCGTCGTTCAGAGGGGGTCTGGGGTGGTTCTGAACTGTTTGGAGACGCTTAGAGACATTACTGGGAAGTTTTAACACCGCTGAGAGGTGCATTAGAAAGGTCCAGAGGAACTTCAGGGGCCTTTTGGAGCACGTTAGAGCACTTGAGGCATTTCACAGCCACACAGAAGAGGCTTAGAGTGCTTCAGAGCTGCTACAAGATCTTTTTTAGGATCCATTTTGAGCTATTTCAAGGAGCTTTAGAAGAGTTTAGAGGACTTCTAAAAACTACTTTGAGCCGCTCTAAGCAGTTTTAGCATCTTGGTGTGCTTTAGGGCTGGTTTGAGGAGCCTGAGAGCTATTTGAGCAATTCAAGTGCTTCAGAGCTGCCCGAAGGTCTGTCCTTCCAGAGCTCCGAGCTGTTCGGAGGTGGTTTACAGCTCCTCGAAGTGACCCAGCACCACACGGAAGCCCCTGGAGCCATTAACTTACCTGCTTTCTAGAGCAGCTTCATGCTGCTGGAGGCTGAGCTTTTCAGAGGAATTTTTAAAGGATTTTTTTAGAGGCATTTAGGGAAATCTTGGTGCCCACTAGAGCTGCTTAGAGGGGTGTAGAGCAGTTTAGAGCACCACACAGGTGTTTCAGAGCAGCTCAGCGCTGCCCAGAGGAGCATGAAGCAGCCTGAAGTAATTTGGGGTGTTCCAGAGAGCTCAGAGTGTGCAGGGGCACTCAGAGCTCCAGGGCTGCTCAGCGGAGCTCAGAGCAACAGTTTGGAGTAATCCAGAGGGTATTTTGCACATTAGAGCCCTTTGGGCAGTGTAGAGGGGCTGGGAGGCGGCAGAGGGAGCTGAGAGGGTGTGGAGCAGCTTAGCGGGGTGGGTCACAGCGTTTAAGGGATTTTTAGAGCAGTTCAGAACTGCCGAGTGCTCGGAGGGTTTGGCAGAGGAAAGGGAAAACCCTCCGTGTCCTCGCCTGGAGCAGACCCAAGGGCCAAACCACAGCCTGGCCCTACCTCAGCCTCCCCAGACCCTACAGAGCAGCAGGACACCCTGGGGGGGCACAAAACCACCTCCACAGACCCCTCACCCCACCTGGGCAGCCAAGGACAACCCCCAGGGTCCCACCTGAGGGCTTGGCCAAGAGGGGGGTTTTGGCTCCCTTGGCCCTTTCGGATCCAGCCAGGTCCGTCCTTCCCCCCCCCCTCATCCGTCCCAAATCAGGGCAGGGGCATTTCCACCCTCACGGGATGCTCTGATGGGCAGAGCCCACCCCTGCAGAAAGGAGGTCTCTGGGCAGGAATAGTAACAGCTTTTAATCTGACAAGAATTGATACATCATTTAAGACAATACCATTTTTGCCTCTTTTTTGGGGGGGACTTCCTTCACATACCGGTGGGGAAAGAGGAACATTTTCGGGAAGTACAGTTTTTGTGTGGTTTTTTTTTTTTTTTTCATAGGGACTTTAAAGCATGGTGAATGTGCAAGTCAGTGCTTTGTTTGCTTAAAATTTTTTCCCGGTGCTTATTTACAGTTACAGTACCTCTTTGTGAGCGACAGGAAAAAAAGACGATTGTTTGAACTGGGGATCCATGATCCCAAGTCGAGAAAGGCAGATCTCCAATATTTATATATTTATACATATATATATATATGCTTTTGTGTATACACAGATACATTTCTCTCTTCTTTAAAGTATTAAAAAAATGATCAACCTTCGTTCTATAAAAATACCTACTCTACAAGATAGAAAAATTTTCCCTCTCCAAGTATACACTGATTTACACCCAAAGCTTCTCTGGAAAATGTACATTACGTGGCTTCTTCCCGCGGACTCGGGGCAGGGAGGGGAGCGGATGCCGGGGAGGGCTGGGTGCCCCCCTCACCCAAGGTTTTTGGGGCTCGCCCCCTGCCCCGCTGCACCTCGCACAAGGCCACGGGGGAGTTGAGCACCCAGGGGCGATGCGTTTGCAGAGCGGGGGCCACGGCAGCAGTGGCTTGGCCAATTCCCCCAGGGCCAGCAGCGCAGGGGACCCCCACGAGGCACCGGGGACCCCCCAGCAGGGACTAAGGCTGCGGCAGCTGCCACCTCTCCCGGCCAGCGGCACCTCCAGGGACAAACGCTGAGCTGGTTCCTCTGCCACCGTGGGAAGAGAGACGTGCCGCCTGTGCGGAAGCATTTTGGGGAGGAGCAGGCACCCCCCCCCGCCACCTGCGGCCAAGGGAGCGATGTGGCTTCTGTTTTCAGGCCACCCTGGCATTTCTAAAACCTGATAAACAGGACAAAGAAATGCTTTTCAGGGCCTGGCAGACTCGGGGAAGCCGGGTCCTCGGGAGGTCGCTGGCCGTCTCCTCCGGGAGCTGGAGAGGAGCAGGTCAGGTAAAGCGGCTGCTCCCCCGGGTCCTGCTGCACCACAGCCGCTTGTGCCAGCGAGCCAAAAGCTGTCTGATGTAAACATGGCTTTTGTTTCCCGGGGAGCTGCTGTTGTGTTCTCTGGTATCCTCTCCCCAACAGCACAGAGATTCCAGGCCCGGGGCTGAGAAATGAGAGCGGCTGCTCCATCCCCTGCTGCAGCGCAGGGGCAGCAATGGGGAAAGACGGCCAGAGCGGGGGGCTCTCCCTCCAGGACTGCAGCTATCACCAGCAGAGCCCTGCTCCGGTGGAAACGGCACAGGCCACTGTCCTGAGGCCAGGGACCTTGGGAGGCCACGCAGAGAGCTCAGCCCTCTCCCCTGCGGCTCCTCAACCACCCCTGGCCATTCTGTGTCCCCACGCCAGGCCAGGTGAGTCAAACTGGGATGGAAGAGGTGGCCAGGACCAGCCTCCAGTGCAAGTTGAAGAGTCGCAGCCTTTCCCCAGTCCCTGCCGGCTGGACAGACAGCACCCGTGTGTCTGCAGCTGGGGCCCAGGGGACCTCTCCTCCCAGCGCCACCCGGCTCAACAGACACCCACAGGCAGAAGAGCCAGGAGCAGGAGGAGGAGCCGTGAACACAGAGATGTGCCGGCGGTAGTGAGCCACAGACAGCAAAAATAAATAAGGAGGCAGGTGACAAAGTGCGCTTATGCCCTGTCTCAAAAACAGCGGCTCCCCTGCCTCTTTCTGTCACCAGCGAGTGAGGAGCCAGCTAGCTCACTGCTCGCAACCCCTTCCCCAGCAGAAGCGGCAGGGTGAGGATTAACTGTGCCAGCTGAATGAGGACATTTGCATTAAGTTAATGAAAAACAAAACAAAACAAAAACCATCTCTACGAGTCCAGGACATGTTTCCCTCCTTCCCAGATCTGCCCCAGTGAGTGAGTGTGTCGTGGACACTTTGGCAAAGCAGATACTTGGGCTGGACAGGGCTGCAAGGGAAAATGTCGGCTCCGCCGCTTCCTTCTCCGCCCCGTTATCCTGCAGTTCAGAGAAACCCTCTCCTGACAGCTCCTGTTGGCGCCCCATGTGCCAGAGGGGCCGATGCTGCTGTTGGGACGGTTCCCAGATTCACGCGTAGCAGGGCCGACATGGGTCCTTCCGTCAGCTGTCTGTTGCCTGTGTTTCTTCTCCATGTTCCCTTTGACCCCTCAAAACCAGAAAGGTTTAAAAATAATGGAGTCAGACAACAAAGCCTTGCTGCTGGTTTTCTTTTTCCCTGGTCCGCTGGCTAATTCACCCACCAATCTGATGGGATGCTTCCTTGTGTCTTCATCAAGAGCAAAGATGTTTCAGGTCCCTCTTTATCCTCTCAGAGCACCAAATCCACACCCATTGATGAGCACGCAGCCGGCAGCTCTTGGCTGCCCTTACTTCACTTCCAGGATGGAAGGGTTCGTCTCCATGATGGCCACGATGATCCTGTCAATATAATCCTGCAGGCGGAAGTTGATCTCCTCTTGCTTCTGAATTGCTTCCATGAGCTGCAAGGGAGGGAGAAAGGGAGTGAGCGACCGCTGCCTGCCGCTGCCCAGGGACAGGAACAGGGCTTCTCATGGCTCTGTGCACTCATGGAGGTTTCACCCCATCTTCACTCTGGCCTGGGATGTTCTTGGCCACTTCTAAGTGACCAGAGAAAATGCCTTCAGTTGCTGGCTCTGCCTCACTCTTGTCCTTCCCCAGATTTTCAGCCAGATGGGACCCTGGAGAAAGCAGGGAGCATTGCACATCCCTTTGGCCCCCAAAACATCCAGGTGTGTTTCCTCAATTCTTGGGGCCTGAAAGATTTAATTTTGATGCTTATATAGGCTCACACGCCAGATTCTGGGGTACAGCCATGGAGCAGGGACAACATGTGCCAGAGAAGCCAAGATCTCCAGGGCAGATGTCCCAGCTTCCTGGGGTTTTAGGACAGCTACAGACAGACAGACACAGCCCGTGCTCACTGTCCTGTCCCAGGAAAAGGAAAGCTGTCACAGCGCAAGCAAAGCGGAGCTGCCAGGAGCAGCAAATTGCAAGGGAGCAGCTTCCCCTGTTCCCAGGCAGGAGGGCTGGCAGGCAGGGCAAGTCCTGCCAGCTCTTCAAAGAGCTGCTTGGGCATTTCTTTGCACGTGACAGTGAGCAAAGTCAATTTTGGGAGTGAGCTGTAGCACAGACAGAGCCACATTGGCTCCTCGCAGGCCCCCAGTTGGCTCAGAGGAAAGAAGATGCACCAGCCACCCCAGGAAGATGTGATTTGAGGTAAGCAGTACCCTGTGGCACATACCTCATCTCTAGAGACTGAGCTAATCTCCGCTGCCAGGGATTCAGAGAAGGAGGCTGAGAAGAGGTTCTTGGCTCCTTGGATGCTCAAGTTAATGATCTGTCCATTCAGTTCATCATTTTGTTCCTTCAGGTTCCTGTTATCCTGTTCACAACAGACAAACATCAGACACTGCTGAAGCACATGGTGTCCCCAGAGCAGATCCGGCCAGGGAAAGCAGGGGCAGCAGCTCACACAGCACTGGGAACAGCACAGAGTCTCCTGACTCCAATTTGGAAGAGCCTGGAGAACCTCTGGAAATGCGGTATGTGCTGTGGAGATCCAGGGGACAAAGCAGAGAGAAGGAATCTTGAGTGTACGTGCTTGCCCTTCAGAGGAAGGAGCCAACCCCTCCTGTCCCTGGGCAGGAGAGTGAGAAAGCAGCGGGCTGCCGGATCCACAGTCAGCTCCTCGTGAAGGAGCTCCCGGGCCCCTGCTGACCGCTCCTCAGTGTCCTCGGTGTCACCCCTTGTGCAGACCGAGCAGCCAAGACGCTTCCCTCCCTGCCCAGCCCCACATACCTGCTTGAGCTGCTTGATCTCTTGCTCCAGCTCCGTCTCCCGTGTCCTGTTGTTGTACTCCTGGAGCCCCATGCTGCTGCTCCTGCCTCTCCTCTGCTCAGCTTCCAGTTTGAAGAGCTGCAAGTGCTCGAGCTGCTTCCTGAGGTCCTCAATGAGCTGCAGAGCAAGGGAAGAGGACAACTGAGTGCTGCATGTCCTCCAAGCGTGGCAGCTTGTGCTGGTTACGACTGGTGTGGCGGATGGGCTGTGCTCCAGCTGGGAACAGCCTCATCAACTGCAGGATTAATAGATCCTTTCTGGGGGTGCACATGGCTTCCCCATCCTCCCCCAGGCCTCTAATGAACAGGAGAGAGGAAGCTACTTAAACACACAAGAGCAGCGCTGGAAAGAGTCTGTTGGAGCACCAAAGATGCTGGCTATGGGTCTGCAGCAGCACAGACTCACTCCAGAAACAGGGGCACCTGCTTGGGCAGCTCCCTCCTGCCACAGCACTGTGAATCCTCATCTCACCTGATGGCTCTCAGCATTGCCAAAATAACAACAATTTCCACTTTGAGACCCAAAGGTCCTTTCCTACCACAACAGCAAGCCCTGCTTGAGCCTCCAGCTGGAAATACCAACCAGACAGACACTGGGAAGGTGTCTGGGGGGCTGTGTTTCCACCCCCAAGCACACAAGAGCTGGCAGCTCTCAGTCAAGCAGCCTTGCACCCTTCTCCTCCCACCTGCTAATGCCTACTGGCTCCATAGGCCATCACCACCGTGCTTCTGCCACCACTCCTTCCACGCAGGAGAGAAATGGGCCCCACAGGAATGGGTCAGAGTGGCACAGCCCCGCTGGGTTTGCCGATGCAGACACGCTTGGCTGAGTTTTAATGCAGGCAAAAGCGACAGGAGTTATCTAGTAAAGCTGCCGTACCACTTCCTCTGCCCAGGCAGGACCAAATGCTCCAGTTATACCTATTTTTGGGGAGGCTGCCAAGGCCAGCTTACCCACACAAGCCTAATGTGGGGGACCAGCAGGACAGGGCTGTGGCAGCCAACCAACCCTACTCACCTCCTGCGTCGACTCCTTCTCCTTCTGAAACTGGTGCCTCTCCTGACTCAGCTTGTCCCCCATCTTCCTCTTTTTCTCCTGTTCCTCTGTGAGCTGCACAGTGAGGTCTTCGATCTCATCCAGCAGCTTCTGCTTCTCCTGTAACGACACGGAAGGCAGCAGTCAGAGAGCCAGTCTGCACTCGGCACTGCCAGGGCTCTTCCCACTCGCTCAAGGACACGGCGCACGCTGAGCACGGCGGGGAAGGCTCTTCTCGCTGACGCATTCGGATGCTCTGCCTGCTGGGATTTCATTTGCTGTCTGAGGGCTTCAGAGCCCGAGCACTTTGGCAACAGCAAGAAGAGCCACACACCAAAAATAGCACTGCTAGGAGAGAGGGATACAAGAGATGACTTCAGAATAAACACAAACAGGCAAATATCCGCACTTGTGCAGCTTTTTGGGCAGTGTGGTGCTGGTGTGGGACATGGCTTGGGTGGAACTGGGACCAGCACAGGGACTACAGGCCAAGAAGAACATTAAATCATAAAAGGCTCCTTACATCTGAATTTCAGAAAAGCCAGGAATCCAATATCTTAAGCTACTCTAGGGATGCTCACTCTTGGTTTCAGATATGAAATAATTCGAGGACTGACCCAAGAAGGAATATGAACAGGTCAAGCCAGGAAGTAAAACATCCAGCCCAGCTCTCCTGCTCTGTCCCCTTCTTATATTCAAAGCCTTGACTGAACATCTGAGGTTGCAGGTAAAGCTTGTCACTTGGTGATGACAACTTGGTGCCCAGGACACTTCCCTGTACAGCAGCAACCTTGTGCCTATGACCAGCTCATCCCCTCCCCAGGCTCACAGCTTCCAGCCTGGCTTTCTCCGTGAGGAAGGTTTTGGCTTTCAGAAAGCCAAAAATGGCACAAGACCCCAGCCAATGCTGGTATGGGGTGGCTATGCCATGAGGAGCAGCTCCAGCTGCTGGGTCTGGGTGCCCTGCTCCACAGAGCAGAGCACCAAAAGCACCACACCAGCAGGAAACACAACACTGACAACAAAATCCTACATTCAGACGCTGGACAAGACAGCAGCTCATCAGCAGGGCTTCCCTCCTCAGCAGGGATGGGCAGCAATTGCACCTCTCACTCCTCATTAATCCTATTAACTGTGGAGAAAAGCAGCACTGCTCTGCACAGAGATTAACGACCAAACCCAACTTTGTGTGGCTGAAACACAACCAGGCAGGAAATTTACCCTCAGACTCACCGTGGTTTTCCTGCCCCCAGTCTCACTGTGCTTACAAGGTCTTGGCAGACGAAGACCACTTCATTGTGGCCACGTCAGGTAGAGATGGAGCTCCGGGCTCAAAGATTGTGAGCAGACAAAATGCACAGAAGCTTGCACAGAAACTAAACGCAGCCTCTGTACCAGATGTTACAGCTGTAACCCACATTCATTCCCCAAAAATGAGGATCTTGTCCATCCCATGGAGACCATGGCACCTTGGCAAGCCTTCTGCCCCGGCCCTGTCAGCAGCTGCGCAGCCCTGAACCCTGAGCAGGGCGAGAGGGGAGAGGATCTGGGAGATAACACTGGGAGATAACACAGTGCTTTGAAGACTCAACACGTAAATCCCAGCGAAGGGACATCTGCCTGGGCAGGATGTGGAGATGAAACGTGCCTGCTCCTCTTCCTCCCTCACAGCAGGACTGTCCCACTGCGGGCTGAAGCCGCAGGGATGGGGTTGAGCTTTCACGAGAGGGCACGAGTGGCATGAGAGGGCACATCCAGGACAGGGCTGCTACTACCACACGCTGCAGCTCGGCTTCCTGCAGGCTGCACTGTCAGAGAGAGATTGATGAGGGGGTTTGTTAATCCCAGTTTCCAAGCCAAACACTGGGAATCTGCACGGATAGCGGTACGGGATAGCTCTGGTACGACGCAAGGTCTGCAGGGACTGGAAGGCAGAAGCTCTGAAAGGATTTGCTTGTTACATTAAACAGATCTCCTGTGGGCCCTTTGTGCAGACAAGAATTTCAGCTCCAGTTACGTGAGGCTGCAGGTGGGAAGTCAGAAACACAGCTCTGGCTTGAGCACCCCAAGCACACACGGTCCTCACCTCCTCAAGTCTCTCAATGTTGGCTTTTAAACAAGGGACGCAGGATCTCAACTCGCTGTTCTCATCATCCAGTTGCTGCAGCCTGCAACAGTAAAGAGACATGTAAGAAACTCACCCAAAGACCCCAAGCGTAGGAGACTTGGTTGAAACATCTCTAGGAATATTAAACCAGGACCTGCTGAAGGCCAGCCAGCAATGAATTATCTTTTCAAAGCAAACCCTGAGACTTCCATGATTTCTGCTCCTAGGGGAATAAGAGGGACATCCACACAACTTCTGGCAAATGTGCTGTCCAGTGCCATGCCCTCCTCAGCCAGGTCCAACACTATTCTTTAGGCCAAGGACTTCATCAGTCCATGGGCAAGCCTTGGCACAAAGCACCAGAAAGCACGCATTAAAGTGGAAAACATCTGAGCAAACTAAACATCTGAACAAGCACTATCAAACCGCCTCTCCATTCACACACCATGGGGCAGGTCCACGGATGGAGAATGTGACCTAAATCTAAACTGCATCAGGGAAATTCAAACAAAGTGTCTGAGACCAGATTCAAGGAGCTTGACTTTGGAACAAAGGCAGGCGAAGCAGCCAAAACTCAAGGTTTAAAGTTACTTTAGTTACACCTTTAACCAAGCTAAACTCACTGTTTACCGCACTTTGTCCCTGCCAAAGGCTGGAGCTACGAAGTGCCAGCCTGTGTGCATATTCCAGGGTCCAGGAGATCTGCCACCACCCAGCCCTGCCCCAGCCCCACCTGGCCTGCAGGTTCTCGATCTCAATGCTCTTCTCCCTCTCCATTTTGCTCAGCAGCTCCCTCTGCTTCTTGATCTCCTCCAGGAGAGTCTGGTCAGCTCTCAGCTCCTGCTCCTTCAGCTGTTCCTCGAGAGCGTTTGCTCTGTGGAGACGAGAGAGGATTAACCATTCCTGATGGCTCACGCCAGCACACTGCCATCCCAAGGGAGGGGTCAAACTCTTCCCAGCCTTTCTCCCGCCCCACAGAATAACTGGGAGAAGCAGGCTGTAAAACAGGGTGACCTTTCAGGGAAAGTGCACCCATCACCGTCTCAAGTAGCAGACGTGCAAGGGCTTCACTTCATCCCAGAAAATGTGTTCGGAATGCAATGTGGTCCATGAAATCCCTAAGGACACCACGGCTGACCAACACAACAGTCAAATAACACAAGCCAGGTGGTACATGCTGGTATTCTCTCCATCTAGTTTTTGAAGTTTCCAGGCTGCATCAAAACTCTTTTTAAAGGGGAGGCCAGCAAGGGGGTGGGGTAAGGGTAAAAGCACGGTAATAACTTTATAACCCAAAGCCTGTGGGTCACAGTCACAGCATCACCCAGAACAAGCTACTTAATTAGAATCTCATCCAAATCTTCCTCTTTTTCACTCTCTCCTGTCTCTAACAAAAAATACGGGATCTGCAGGTCAGCCCTCTCTGTGTGCCAGCAAAACAGCAATTTCCATGCGTTCCCGAGACTGTGACGGTGCAGGCAGCAGCCGTGTTTGCTCAGGCAGGGCAGAGGTCCGTGCCAGCACACCTACCTGCCCTCTGGAGCAGGCAGGGGCAGCCCGAGCCCCGCGCTGCAGTAAATCCCCAGCAGCAGCAGCGGTCTGAGAGCCAAGGTTTGCCCAGAGGCCGGTGGGCTGGAGTTTACACAATAGCTGTGCATGGGCAGGTGGGGAAGGCTTTTGCCAGAGGAACCTATTCTTCAATCAGCAACAACTACGCTAAGGGATTTACTTGATTAAAAGCTGACTGACGCTTCTGGGCCAAGCCGCTAAAGTGAAAACATTTCCCTCCGCTGCAAAGTTTATCAGGGCTTAGAGAAACCTTTGTTTGAATTGCTCAGTTCCCTGACAAGATTGTTACTTAACAGTCTTACAGCCCTATAGATAAACTCCTGCCAGGTTTATCTGCAGAAGGTAAATACGCTGCTGGAAGGGAGAAGCCTGCCAGATTAGTTAAGACGGTGATTACATCAAATGGGATCCAAAGGGCTACACCCCAGCCAGGATCCAAGAGCAAAAGGATCAAGGCTGGCTGTAGGGAGCATAGAAGTAGGTATTATGGAACCTGTTGTACCTTCCATCCAGACCTAATGGGTGAAAAAAGGGCCAGAAACAGTCTATACTTAGTGAGTATGAAGTATATATCCTCCCTGAATGGGACGCTCTCCAAAAAGCATGAGCCCCCTGCAGTCCTCTGAGCCAACCCCTGGAGCTCCAGAGCTCCACAGAGACCTTACAGGATGGACATGTGGGGTGGGGAAGCACATCAAAGAGAATAAAGAGACACAGAAAAGCCCATGCAGGGTGTCCCAATCCCACACACAGCCCTTGTGCAGAGAAGGCAGCCTGAACCCCAGCTGGATTTAATCACAGCTGCCCTGTGCCAGGGTGGAATTGAATCAGCAAGGGTAGAGCTGTGAAGTTTTCCTGCTATTTTTTTTCTGCCCGTCTGTCTCCTCTCCTGCTGCCTCCTTTCCCTGCACGCTCCGGTGGCACCAGAGCAGCCCTGCCTGCATGCAGGCAGTGGGCTCACGGGGAAGGCGCGGGATGCTGCAGCACAGGCCGGGGGAAGGAAAGGCAGCGCAGGCGATGCTAAGCTGGATTTTGGCCGTGGCACAAGCCAGGCTCCCTTACCTGTGCACGAGCTGCAGGTTTTCCTGCTTGAGGCGGCTGTGCTGCTCACCATTAGCGGCTGTGTCCTTCTCCAGCTCCGTCACTCGCTTCTCCAGAAAGATGACCTGTGCGACGGGAGAGAGGAGGATCAGCTGTCCATGCTTATGGTGCAAAATTGGCACGAAGTGCCGGAGCAACTCCCACCACCCCAGCACATTGTGCCCATGCTCATCACCAAGGGCTGCCTTGTTTTTTTGTACTGATTTAGAGCCGGTCACCCTGACACAGCTCCCGGTGTTATTTGAGTGCTGCTTTTCGCCATGCAAGGCAGGCTGAGCTGCAGGAGCCATCACTGGGACTTGCTCCCGGGGCAGCTACTCAAAACTGGATGGTTGCCACAGGAATCAGGTAGCCGTGATTTAAAACATCCCTTTAAAACACCCTTTTACACCCTGGTTTCTCAGTTTTTTATGTCTCCCATGTACCAATACAGGGCCAAACACTTTACTCTTTCCTTTCTTCATACCCTTCATAATAAACACCTACATGGAGGTCTTGAGGGATCCCAGCTGGATCACCAGAGCTCTGCTGCCCCCAAGTGCAGCCCCGGGGCTGGGGATAACCTCCCACTGCCTGGAATGGGACTGAAAGATCCTGGGTTTCACAGCCAAGTGTAATAAAGTCACGTAGGAGGAAACAACGCTAGCTGGTGGAAAGGATCAGAGATGAGTATTTTCTCCCCGTACCTATACAGGGCTTATTTCAGCTGTATTCACATTTTCACTCACTTTCCCTAAATAGTGCACAGCTTTGAACAGCAAAGGGGGCCAGGAGTGCCCCTCTGCTTCCCACCCAAGCAGGAGTGGGGGTGGGTGGGGAACTGCAGAAGGACAGAGCTGGTGGTCCCAAAAATCCAATTTATACCCATAAAAGAACAATCATAAAATAGAGGCAATTAGGAGCATGTCTGCAAAACCCAAACTATCGCCCTGGGCAGAAGGGCAAGCAACATGCAAGTGTATTAAAAAAAGAAACACGCAGAGCACAAGGCCTTTGCCAGAAGCACATACACGTTTTCCCAAGCCAGATGCCTCAGGGAACATGGGTGTTTTATTCATCTTTCAGACTTGGAAAAATGTTGATTTTTAATTGTTTCTTAAAAGTCTTCTATGCCTTATAATTATATCCGAGTGCAGACACACACATATGTATTTCTCTTTCACAAGCTGCTCCATGCAGCTCTCTATTTGTGATTCCAGAATTAAAAAGCCATTTTCAAGGAGTTTCAGGACTGCAACAGGCATTTACACAAGCTACAACTCCCCTATCTTTAACAAAGAATAACAGGTTGGAAGGAACTTCAAGGATCACCTGGCCTGTCTTTCCCTTAGCAATTTTTAGCTAGGGTGCTCAAACAAAAGCTTTCTTGTGCTCCTGCCCGCTCCCATCTTGCCCGACAATCCTTTTCTCGTAACACCCCAGTAAAGCCCAACAGGACCAGAACAAAATCAGCTTTACATCTTCACGGCACGAGCAGCAGCAGCAAGAGCGTGCCAAGGAAAGGAAGTCCTTGTTTCACATCAGGCGAGTTTGCTCATCTCAGAAAAGCAGAATCTGAGAACATGTTACGTTAAGAAGAAGTGAAAACACAGCCTGCAAACAGCTCCGCCCTCCTCCCGGCGCGCTGGAGGGATTGCAGCCTCACCACGAGCCGGGCAGGACACATCCACCCTGGGAAAAGGCACCAGTGCCACCTCCTGACTCAGCACAGGCCCCAGCCAGCCGACTTGGAGCTCTCGTTCTCCATCCCTTCAATGCGAGAGCTTTGCATGTTCCCTGGTGCCGATCTACCTAGTGCCAGCTGCACAGCAAGAGAAGCTTCAGCCTAACTCCTGCCTGGGGATCTCAGAGCATCACAAGCCACTAATGCTCCAGGACGATGCAGACAGCACCGCTCTTACCTTGTCTGTGATGTCCTCTTCTAGACACTCCAGCGTATCCCGGTAAGACTCCTCCATCACCCCCACGGACAGCGTGCTCGTCTGATGCAGCTGTCTATAACAGATACAAACAACCACAACCCCCAGGAACACGAACATTAGAGCAAACATCGCAAGGCATGGCGATCTCAGATGACAACGGCTACTGCAGAAGACAGTCCCCTCTCTCCCCTCCTCAGCTGCCACCTCCTTTTCCAAGGGAACCGAACAGCACTGCTCCTTCCTGGGCTGCAGGATTTACGACAAAGGGTGGCGTGGGGCAGGTCCCTGGCAGAGCAGCGGTCCTTTGCACCACCACGCTCAGCAACTCCGCGTGCCTAGCCGAGGGCTGAGCGGGTGGCTGCTTACTGGCTGAAGGAACATGCCCCGTGAGGGAAGCGCACACGTGGACACAAGCTGCTGGGACTTCATACTATGATCACTTGTTCTTGCTCTTTGGAAAGGGAAAAGATAAGAGCTCCCTCTTTCTACTTTCTTTTTTTATGAATGTACCAAGGCTGTGTATTATCCAGCAGAGGACAGAGTACTCTGCTCCAGCCACCGATAAGGTTAATAAGAAGTGGTGAGGCAGCAGGTGTAAGGAGAGGGAGGGGAGAAAAACCCCTGAACCTTTTGTGAAATATCCCAGCCCACCTTCCTGTGCCATCCACAACAGCGAGCTAATGGTTAGCAAGGCTTTGTGACATCGGTGTCCCCAGCTTTGCGAGGACCTAAAGGACCAGAACGCCCCATGGAGGGACTGATCTGTGCTTAATGACTGCAGATCAGCTCCATCATCTTGGGGCAAAAGAAACTGCTATTGCCCCAGGGAGGGGTGGTTGTATTCCAGCTCTGAGAACCCCAGGCAGATGCTGCCTGGAAAAAACCACTCTGCTCTCCCACGAGGAGTAGCCTGATCTGCTATTGAAGCCAGCACTTCCTCAGTTTCCCTAGGAATTTGTAATGTGGGCTCTCAAATTCACCCCGCTACACAATATGCTCATGCAAAGACCCAGGGAGCATAACTGGCATTTACCAAAGAGACCAGAGCTGAGTGCCAGCCTGGTTTTGCATCCTCACCCTGAGCATATATTTAGTTTCTGAAGTCTTGGGCACATTTGTAATTTAAATCATGCCAAGCACAACAGGGCCTAAGCAGCTGAGTTTTCTTGGCACAAGCAGAACCCAGATAACAAAAATCAGGAAAGAGCCCTTACAAAAATAAAGCAAATTTCCTAAAAGCAAATGTTTTGGTATTATTCAGTAACTACAATATTTGCAACAAGGTCTTTCTTTGGGTTCATCTTAAGGATCTGACTCTACACTGTTACTTCTATGGTTATCACAAACTGAACTCAGCTACTCTTGAATTAGCTAATATTTACCTAAGCCCACAAGTGCCAGTCTCAGAAAAGCATCTTGCAAATGCAAAGGGTCAGGAGGGCTCTGTCCCCCATAAAACAGGGCATCTCCATTCCAAAAAGTTTAATGTGAATTTCCTCTGCCAGACACGGGACAAAAACTAGTCCTAAAACAGGAAACGTGGGGACAAGCTGCTCCCTTCAACCTTCTTTCCTGCCAGTGTTTTTAACAAAGATCTAGAAAGTAAGATGACTGGAACTAGGAAATGTAATATCAAGGGCCTGCTTCCTTGCCAGGAGGGGAAATCATGCCAGGGGAGACTTGCTGACTGCAGGAAAAATAGAGAAGGGAAAGGTGTGAGAGCACAGCCGGGAGGGAGAGGTGCAGAGAAGCTGCTCGGGTCAGTGCAGGGAGCAGACGGAGTGCCAGGGTGCAGGGGTATGAGCATCACCCAAATCAAGCTGCCAGTTCCTCTGTAGCATCCCTGCCTGCTTGGAATCGAGCACTGCAGAGGGCAATCGCCCTCCTGAGCAGGGCAGAGGCAGGCAGGACAGCTGAGATAAAAGAACAACAACAGGGGAATAGGAGGTATGGTAAAGCTGGGAAAGGAAAGGTGAGCACCAGGTTTCATCACGAGGGGACGGACCCTCCACCGCAGCAATTCAGGGCAAAATCTGCAGCTTCTCCTGTGCAGGCAGAGATAAAAATGCCCACGAGGAAAAGGCAACTGGCACTACATGAGATGGTCCCACAGGAGAGGAGCAGCACAGTGTTAAACCCCAGCTCCCCACGATGGGTCAGATCCGAGCAGGGGGGGCTGCTCCAGCAAAGTCACACACTGAGGATTCCACTGAACACAGCAAAACAGAACCAAGAGAGTTGTCCAGGGTGGCTGCTTTTTAGGAGTGCTGGAGAAACCCAAGGGGGTGCACTGACTGGGCCGGTCTTCTAAAGACTCTAGGGACCCACCATGGTGACACCAGGGAGGGGACAGCCCAGCCAAGCCATCAGAGGGACATGCCCTTCTAGAGACTCATTCCCTGCTCCACATGCCCCCTGCTAAGGCACTGGTGGGATGGAGGTGGCAAAGCACCCCTACTGCTGTCCTGGAAAAACATCAGTTGGCACCAGCCTTCAGCTGTGTGCACGAGTAAGAAACTCCCATTTCAGAAAAACAGCTATTGCAAACTATATCAGAACGAAACCAGCTTTTCCCCAGCGCTATGCAACGTGTCTAGAAGTACGACACTGCAAACTGATTTTGACAGCCCTCCTCCCGCGGGCCCAGCACCCCTCTCACCAAGCAGTAACATGAGCATGAGCTTACCTTGCCACTTTCTTGCTTGAGAGTCTTTTATTCGGACTGCAAAATGAGGAAAATACAGGAAAGAGTTAGGAAAGCTGACAGTGGAGAGCAAGGGAAACAGGAAACTGGAAGCGCTCGGGGCACATCCTTCGCTATGGCATGCAGCACCCGCGCAGCCCGGCCAGCCCCGGCAAAAGGCAGGCGAGGAAACCGCTCACGTATTTAACAAGGCGGCGATAACGAACCGAATGGAATAACGTCGCAGAAAACCTCACCGCCTCCAGCAATGGGATCTTCTCACCGGCGGATCCCTGTCCTGAAAGCCGATCCCCAGGGAAAGGGCTAAGAATAGCAGTGAGTTTGGTGGGGTTCAGCCTGGAGCCGACAGCAGCCCCAGCTCCATCTCCTGCCCCCCCCAGCAGCCCCAGTCCTCCAACAGGCACTTCCATCCTTCTGCACACTGGTTTGCACTTCTCAGAAAGATTATTCTCACTATTTGGCTCTGGATCACCAGAGAACTGCTGCCTACGTGTAGCTCAGATGTGGATCATGTTCCTTTCTGGATTTTAAGAACAAGCACCATTATAATCACCGGGGACGGGTACGAGCTCTCCTTTGCACAGATAACTGACAGAGATCACACACCCTGGCTCTGAGTACGCCTGAGCCAGCTGCCACCATACCACAGCGGTCAGGATTTAGCTAATGCTCAGCATGACCCACGGTACTAACAGCCAAGGTCTGCATGACCCTGCTCTTCAGGACAGGGCTGCAGGCTCTCCCTGCTGAGGAAAAAAGCCCTTTTTCAGAAATGACTACTTGCCAATATGCTCTTTCCAGTCCTTCGGTTGTGATCAATGCAGCTGCATATGCTAATGAAGCAAATGGGGCTTGGATCTCACTCCTCATCTTCCACCCAAACACACGCTGTTGTCAAACAGACGCCACCGGGACACATCGCTGACACCGAATCATCGCTGAACGATGACAGCAAACACCGCTCTAGCCTGAGCGGAGAAGCAGCAATTGCATTCCCTGGTGCCTAGCTCAGTTTAAAGAAAAAAATAAAGAAAGAAAATCATCCGGGAGTTCATTCCTGCCTAGAGCTGCAACAATTATATTAGTTCTTAGAAGGAGGAATTGGAAATAGCTGAGGACATTTTCTTTGTACAAAAAGCAATGATCGACCAGGGGCTGTTGTCAGGGTTACCAGCCCTCATGTCAAAAGTGCATCCTCAAACCCCAGACTTCCAAGGAGCGCAAGAGCCGCTGCTGGCCGGGCTCCAAGGCCGCTCGGCGCCCGCCCAGAGGAGGAGGTCAGACCCCCGTGTTTGCCAGCAGCTGTAACCGGCCATGTATCTCCCCAGCACTGGAGGGAGAAAAAATATTTTTCTCTACAAACAGCTCATAGGAAAGCAGTGCTGGCACCTGCAGTTCTCTCGGGGTGGGGAAGAGACAAACCACTGCTGCTTCAAGGGCACTAAAACAAAACGTACTTGCGCAAAACCAGTTCATCTCGAGCTTTTTATGGATTTCTTCCCTGCCTTCCTGTGCCGTGGGCTCAGCCAGCAGCGACCCAATGCTGGGACCAGGCTCCCCGCCTCATGCCAAGTATAAAACACTGTAAATACACTCACAGCCTTTCAGAGTGAGGCTGTTAGACGGCGGCCTGGGCTCCACCCCAGCTGCCAGCATCCTCTGGAGCAGGAGTCTTCAGGCTTTGCCTGCCAGCCACGGTGTGAGTGCTTGGCCCAGATTTAGGTCCAGCTCCTGCTGCTCTTTTCTCCTGCAGCCCAGGACTTGTCCCCTTCAGCGAGGGCTTCGTATGTTGCTGGTGTGGCTGGGAGCAAACAACAGGTCCTGCCACGTCCCGCACAGGGACACCTCACACGTCGTCACAGCAGACAGGGTGGGCAATGCCCCTTCCATCGGGTCGGTGCGCAGGGGCACCTGGAACAAGTTTCCAGCAAAACTGCGCATGGAAAACCCTCAGCACAGATGGAGGAACCACACCTGCTCGCCCTGAGCCCAAAGGGCACATGTTAAATCAAAAGCTATGGAATTCCCGCTGTGACACCACAAAGCCTCCTCTGAAAATCCCAACCTACCACAGGAGGCTCTGAGGTGTTATTTCAGCTTTGAAGGTAAATTTGGTGAAGAAAGCCTGAAATAGAGTGGGGCTACCAGTGCATCCAGGGAAGTCCACCATTCTCCTTAGTAACTGCATAATGCGAGATCCATTGCTGACCCTCAAGGCCTCCAACAGCAGAGGCAAGTATTTACCCAAGAAAGGAAGACAAATACTTTTTCCATTAAAAAAAAATTAAGGTCAAGCTCCTAATTGTTTTCCAGTGCTCTTCCCATAGCTAAATAGCCCAGGAGCCCACACTGTCCCTGTAGAGGACAGGCAGAGATCAAGAGTGTGACCAAAAACTGGGCTTGAAAAAGCACACCAGATGTAAACAGAATGATTACCATTAATGCCATCATCCTTCTGCCCAGCAGACAGCAAATCGGTCTGAAAAAACAAATAGAAATCCCTCCCCACTCGTCAAATCTGCAGGTCCAGCTGCTGGCTGGTAGATCTCCAAACATTACATTCAACAACTCGGGAAGTTTCTACGCACAGGCCCTGGTGTCTATCATGTGGTGGCACACTGGTGGGCAGGCAGCTGGTGGAACTGGGTGAAACAGGATTTTCCTGCTGCAAAGCAAGTGCCTACAGGAGAGGTCCCAAGCCCCAGAGAGCAAGCTGATGCTTTCAGGTTCCTGCGGCTGCGGGAGGACGCGCTGTACCTGCAGACAGGCTGGACCAGCAGCTCAGCTGTGCCCCCACGCTGGGCATCGCCCGCCAGAAGATCTGGCGGTCTTTTCCTTGGTGACAGAAATACTGTACACGATCAGCTTACGGCTTCAAGTCCTGATGCAGGGACTGCATTATTTGGAGTATGTAGAAGCCCCCACCACTCAGCAGGACATGCAAAGAGGCTGCCCAGAGCAGAAGGGAAGGCTCTCCTTGTCTGCCAGCCTCTGTGGCTCAGATTAAAGGAAACTTCTACTCACCCTCCATAATGTTATCCCAGCCTTTACCACCTGGAGAAGTTCACCTCAGTTGGTGAAATCCATCCCCTTTGGCAACCAGGAATCAAGCAATGCACCAGCAAAGGAGAGCTGTGCAGGACAAAGAGAGTCTTCCCTTCCAGAGCATCATTCCCAACACTGAAATGGCCACACACAAGCCCAATTACCTATTCATTTCAAGATCATTCAGGCGAGCAGAAAGATCCTCAAGGCGGTTGATTTGTTTGTGGCACTGGCTACAGTAAAACTCAAATGCTTCATCTGCAATAATGCTGTGCAGTTTCGCAGCGAGAGGATTGGTGCTAGAGAAATCACAAGGGTCATTTCAACAGGACAGAACAGACAGGACTGATTTTCATCCATGGCTTCCACAAGCTGAGCGTATATTGGGGCAGGGGAGCTTTCGGTGTGAATTGCAAGACTTGCAATTAAAAACTTTGAGGCAGACTGGGTCACCCCCCACTCAGTTTTAGAAGCCAAATGGCAGCCAACAGGGAGTTGCTATAAATTAGCAGGACTTCTGTTACCCTCCTTCCAGAGACTTATAGCAGCTGAGTTTGGCTCACGTTTTCAAACCTCAGTGCCAGGCTGCTCCTGTGGGAGACCCCCTGAGATCCCTGGGAAGGCAAGGTGCCCACTTTCCACAAATCTACACAACTACATTTGTTTTCTGCCATGATTTTCCAAGCAACCTGTCTCAGGAGGGTCTGGTAATGGTCCTGGTTTGCCTTGGTAAATGCAGACTGAACTCACACACTGCCGGACTGGGTGCCATGGCCAAGGGTCACATCCTTCAGTGATTTGCATCATTTTCCAATGGTATGGTTTAAAAATAGAGCAGCTGTGGACCCACTGTTAGTAAGGCAGAGTCAGATTTTCATTGCAAAGAGCTCTCCTTTGAAGCCAAGCTCAAAAAGGTGTTTGTGATTCAACTGCTGTTTCCTACAAAGTAAAGCACATAGAAGCTGAAGCAGCAGCTTTGCCTCATTGTAGGGATATCATTTGTCCATGGGATATGGGAGTCTACAGGACTTTAACAGCCTGGGGAGCTAATGGGTCTGATCAGCTTTTCATTTTCAGCAGCTGATGTGGAAAACAAGGTGCCAAGGCATCAGCAACACTGGCAAACCAGGGAGCCAACTCCCCCACTTGACAGGACATGTGCAGGACAGCATTTGGCCAAGGAATTCTGAACAGCAAAGAGTTTGTGTTAATTTGAGGCCAAATATATACCACAAATCACTTCTGTAGGGAAACGTGCTTCTGGAAGCCACAGACTTTAATCAGAGAAAGGTTAATAGTGAAAGAACAAAGCAGTTCAATAAGACAGACAAGTAAAGGTGTGAGCAAACACAAGCAAGCTTAAAACCAGAAGGCATCTGAAAGGGCTGGTCAACCCTGTGATAGAGATCCAGGCTGGCAAGTCCTGGCCCAGGAGATGCTGAAGGCCCAGGACATTCCGGGTGGGGGGGTCCTTTGCATAACCCCTCACTGACATTTTTCAGTGGCAGTGGGGTGTCAGCAGCCCAGGGTCAGGCCTCTGAGAGTCTGTGCCATCTGTACAGTATTTCTGAGTCCCATTAAAACAGGCAACTGGACAGTGGTAAATACCGAATTGCTTCTCTCTTCCCATCCCCAGAAAAAAAAAAAAAAAAAAAAAGTAAAACATTACCCCTAGCCTCTAGAACAAGTTTGGACCCACCAGTGGTCAGCTGTTGCTCAGGCTTTGTGCAGGGTAAGAGGTGACAGAAGCTTTGTGGCACCTGGAAGAAGCGATGTGCCCTTTCCTGGGCTCTACCCCATGCCCAGCTGCACATCAGCCCCATTCTGTGAGTCCTCACCCCTGCTGGGAGGCAGAACAGCTCACCTGGCCGGGAGCATCCCTGCGTGAGGTGTGAACCCGAGCCATTAATCGCAATGGGAAAAGCATAAAGGAGAACCCGCAGGCCAGCATGGCAACTCTTCGGGCGTGTGCAGATAGACTTGGCCTCTGGCTGCGCTGGTTTCTTGCCTGTTGAGTGGGCGAGAGCTCAGCCGCACTGCGCCTCGGGGCGTCCTCACCTACCCCTGGTGGCGAGCTGCCACCTCTGCACCACGGGCAGCCTCCCTGCCTCCATCTCCTGCCTCCATCTCCTGGAGCAACGTTCATCCTCCACAGGTCATCAGTAATCACCAACTCAGCATGTTGGCAGTCGACATGGGTGCATGCGAGGAGGCTTCCTTTCAGGCTTCGACAGGATGGATGTGCTGGGGAAGAGGCGGCAACCCAAAGGGAGGGGTTGCAAAGGCACACGCAAGGACTCAGCAGGAAAATGCAATACCCCATAGTGTTCTCTGAAGGCTCTTGGATTTTGCATTGCCTTCCTGGTGAAGATCTGGAGCTGTGGCAGGAAAATTTGTCAATGTTGCTCCTGTTTAAAGACTCTCGTAACATGGAAAGGGTGCGTGGTGGTGTGCCCATTTATAAACGATACTGTTCCTTGTATTCAAACCACAACCAAAAAAAAAAAAGTCAGCCTAAACCAGTGATATCCTGTAGTTCTTTAAGATTTCACTATATTTAAACGCACTGAGGAGGCAAGGCTTTGTTCAGAAAAACAGCACTATCTCAGAGAACGATCACCTAGAGACTTTCACACACGCAACAATAACCCAAGGTAAGGGCTAGACCTGAAAGACATGAGGAACTCCTCTGTTTCAAACAGAGTCTCATTCTTTACTCTGGAGGTTTTGCAGGGTTTCTCTGCAGCCTGGCTCCCCAGCAAGCCCCAGCAGTGAGTCTCCCGCATAAACCACCACGAGCCGCGTGGCCTCGTGCCAAGAGAGCACCTCCCAGGAGGGGAAAGATGCTGCAGAGCATGATCCTGTGGATGAGATCCAAAGAGACAGAGCAGCAGAGGGGAGACAGTGCCCTGACAGAGTAAGATATGAAAGCTGGGAGCACAGGCAGCCTGGGAGCTCCAGACTGCTATTAAAGAAAAAAGTTCAACTGACTGCAAAGCTCTTTTAGCTAAGTATTTGCTTGCCAGGAGCCTTCTGGACTAGGTTGGAGGCCCATCCTCAAGGAGAAACTCAGAACGAACACCAAGGCTGGTTTTCATCTGAGAGCACTTCCTATGCTGCAGCACTGGTACTGACAGACATACTTGGCATTTCTGCACGGTGCAAACGAAGAACAAGGGTGGATGAGTTACACGTCCCTTCCACGGCATGGTACCCCGTCACATCAACACTGGAGCACTGATTTCCTGAAGGCATGGGTTAGGAGTGCTTTACAGCAACACTCTCCTATGGCAGGTTTCGTTAACATCTTCAGAATAGGTGCTGTACCAGCAAAAAAGAAAATCAGCCCTGACCTGCAGCAGAGTGCAGGTGTGGAGATTTGACAGTAGTTCTTCCCTGTCAGCCCTGTGCAACCAGAATCACCCAGACTCTAGGAAGGGCTCCACATATCCCATCGGCTGCTGTCTACCCCAGAACTAGGACAGCTGCCTGGAAAGGGAAGGGTGCCGCAGCTTGTGCAAATCCAACCACGCACTTTATCTGAGCCAAAAATACAAGCAAAGAAGAGAAAAAAAAAAAAGTAATCCAACCAGACAATGGACGGTTTTCTCTGCTGGAAGGGTCTGCGAGGAGCCATCTCCCTAACAGGAATGGGAATGTGGTGCTCTTCTGGGTGCATGTGAAACACACACTGCCCTTAGACCTGCTGCCGGGCACAAGTGCCTCTGAATGGGAGAGAGGACACTGTTCAGAGAAAGAAAAGATCAAGGGAGGTAACTCCTCTTCTACTTCTGAGCCGATTACCTCCTTGTATCCAAATTTTGCCAGGAATCCCCTCCTGCAGGCTGACTGGTATGCAGACCCAAAGGGAACAGCTCACACACACAAAGCCAGGCGAAGGCACTAAGCAAGTGAAATGAGTTAAAACATCGCAAGTGCTGTGCTGAGAGTTACCTGGGGGAGAGGAACGTGGAGCTATTAAAGCTGCTTTCCCCATTACACAAGCTGTCGGAGAACAAATCTGCTTCATTTCCTTCTCCGTAATCCTCAAAATGCTCCTCTCCACTAATGACCGTGACGATGGAGTGGCTGAGGTCCGAGCCCAGGGGCAGGTCGTGCGGATGGGACCTGTGGGAGCAGAGAGGAGATGTTAGAGCGGCCACCGCAGCAGCCTTTCCAATTACATCTGATACATTCACTTGCCACATCTTGTCACATCCCCCATTTTGGCAGACCAGGCCAGCTCTTCCTTATAGTGCAATTCACCTTATACCTTGAACATTGAAGGGGCAGCCCAGGCACCACCAGGAAGTTTGCAGCAATTTTTTTTTCCACAACAAACCAGTGTTTTTTCACACAAGCTCCCCTGGCAGCTGCAATGTAGGATTTGGGGGTAGGACCTGCAGGACAGCACCCAGGGTTGGCTGCAAGCCCCCACACAGCACGGGCACAACCAAAAGCACAGCAGAGAAAAAGCTCGGCACGTCCCAAACACACCCTAAATATGTTTTGAATTACATCATCAGCCTCCATGCTGGGCTCACGCTCACTTGGTGCTGTATAATCCTATCAAAAGCCCAGCAGTGGGGTTTAACACTGTAACCTCCCCCCATGACACAAATTCCGGTGGTTTGCAGGCGGCTGCCTAACCCGGCAGCAACAAAACCCCTGGCAAGACAAAGGAGCCCTTTCCCTGCTCCTGCTGGGAAAACACTGTACGCAGCCGTGACAATCTCGGAGGGGGAGGGCACGCTTTTTCATGTGTTTTTGACACTGGATCCAGAAAGCTGTAGTGTGTTAAGGCTCAGCCTAAACCCTGAACACACCCAGCACAGGTCCTGCAACACCCCTTGCTTCGGAGGGGACGCAGCTCCGCATAGAAGTCATTGTTTCTGTACGTGTCTTTTCACATGTGCAGTGTTGTGCGAAGCCAAGCCACCACAGCAGTATGTGTCCACTCTTGGAGGACTTTCCTGCTCAGGACTGCAGAGCTTTTAAAATCGAGCTTGGGGGTGTTCCTAAGAACCAGGCTGTAAAAGGAGCCCATGTGTCTATGAGCCACAGGTATGTGTTTTGGGGGACTAGCACCGCTCCCCTCTCCAAAATTCAGTGCTAAAAAAATAAATAAATTAAAAAATAATTTTAAAAAAATTGCATTATTATAAAAACTGGTATTTCAGGCTGTGCTCCCATCTACATCCACTTGCTAGGAAGTGGATGTAGGAAAATGCTAGGAAAATGGAGGTATGACTAGATTGCTTACTAAATAAGAAAGAAAAAAAGATTACAGATAAGCCATTTATAACAAAAACCTGCACCATCTGAAGGATTTACCCTTATCCTGTTAATAAAAAGCATGTCAATTCTCCAGCCAAAACAGCGGCAGATCTCTATTTAACCACAGATGAGTCCACTCCAGCTTGTGGGCATCTGCACATCTTCCCTGTGCGCTCCGAAATCCCGTTATTCCCGCAGTGGGATCTAGCAGAAACCCATCCTCCCCGGCAGTGAGTCAGACACTGCAGCCAGCAAACTATTGCCAAAAGCATCGGAAATCTCTCCAGAAATAGAAGGCAGGGGGTGGAATTTCTAACTGACAAGCAAAATCCAACCCCAAATCTCTAAATTTGGGGTTGTGGTTTGACAAGCACCACAGAGAAGCAGATCTGATCGGGCACCTGGAAACCCTCAGCCAGGGATGCTTCAGGCAATAAATAGTGAGAGTATTTCATATACACCTATTGGGGGCTCTATGAGTTTTGAGATCCAGAGTCCAATTAATCTTTACTACACATAGCCTAAATAACCACTTAAGTTCAAACCATCTAAGGTATATTGAGCTTTAACAACTACTGAAAAGCAACACTGATGCTTTGATTCAGCCCACCAGCTGTGTTGCTCAGGTTGTACTTACTCATTGTTCCATGAAAAAGCTCTGGGCACTTGTTGTCCTGCTTGGTGTTCGATGGCACCAAAACCAGCCCTCAGCAACCTGGGAACAGACCTCCAGAGGTTTCTGTCTCAAGCCTTCCAAATCTTTAAGCCAAAATAACTTTTTTCTTGATTTTTTTCTTTTGCCTACCTGGATTTTGTGCACATTTAACACACCTGACAACAGGCACCGCTGCGCTTGCGAGCACCCAAAGGACACCCGTCCTTCCCAAGCCCACACCGGAGTAGCAGGCAAGCCTCAAGAACAACCTAACCTTAAAAGAAATTCCACGGAATTTTGTACGTACAGGCAGGTGAATCCAAGGCACGTCATTTTCCCCAGAGGACGAGAGCGCACACAGGCTGCCATGGCCCCTCCAGAGAGCCTCTGCTCGCTGCTCGGGGAGCTCAGCAACCGACCGTATCCCAATTTAACTGTCACTGAGCTGAACATGCTGGGGTGAGGAGAGCCTAGCCAGATAATCTCATTTATTCTCTAAGCCACAGCACCCTTTCAGCCCCGGCACCGAGTGCCCAGCAGCACTGACCGCTCGCTGCATCTCTAATGTCCCCAGATGTGATTTTGGGGCGAAAGGGAAGCCCAGTGCCTTCTAAAAGCGATAGGAACTGTAAGTACTCACCAGAGCACCAAGCCTGGGTGATGTGGTTTTGGCCAAAATAATTCTGTGCATTAGCAGACCTTAAGCGATGATGGTTTCAGCACAGACCAGTGCTCTTTGGTCACTATTAAATTACTTATTTCCTCCCCTCCTGCCTGCCAGCATCCCAGTTTCACCCCAAAAAAAACATTTTTCCTGCAAAATCTAGAAAATGAGGCGGGCCCAGGAGCAGTTTTGCCAGCAGCAGTTCAGACCCGGGGAAGATCATCTCAGCTCACACTTCTGCGCTTCAGGCACAAGTTTAAAACTAGTTATTACAGGAGGTGGTTGCACATCAAAGGGTGCACACATGTTTAGGAAAAACAAGAATATGATGAGTTCCCCTCCTGGCTTGAAAATTACATGTTGTGTTTCTGGCTTAAGCAATAGATTAAAAACTGCAAGTATTTCAGGTGTTTGGATCATCTGAGAACTTATTTTAGAGGTTAAAGATGCTAATGAGGGTACAGAAGTTCTCCAAAGGCAAGCAACAATTAAGTCAAAGAGATTGCCCAGCCGAGCTCCAAAACAGCCTACACATGGTATGGTCTAATTATTATCATTATTCTTAAAGAAGAGCTATTTTGGTCTTGGACGAAGTTACAAAGACAAAGAACAAGCCAACCAGTTTCAGCAAGACAGACTCGGCCCACTTTGTTTTAAATCCTCAGGCTGCATCTCCCTCGGTCCTTGTCTGCTCCCAGTTTGCTGGAGTTTCCTGCCCTGCACGGTGAGTTTTGCTCCTCACCATTCCCACTCACCCATGCTCGGGCTCCTCGATGGGGTCGGTGAACTCCGAGTGCACGGTGGAGTCGATAGCACTGTCTGTTTCTACTTCGTCGTGCATCTCGTGATGTACTAGTGTGCTGGTGTCTTCATCCGTGAAGGTTTCGCACTCGCTGTACGTGCTCTCTGAGCCCATGTAAGCACTGTCAGTCACCTCATTTGCCTGTTAAAAAAACACAAGGGGAGAAAAAAATAGTATAGAGCTGTGCCATTTCACTGCAGAACAGGACAAAACACGCATGGGCAGCTAATTACTGCTGCCTTACATTTCTAAGCACAGGACACCAACCTCCTAAAAGCAGCGTGAGCCGTACCCCACATCCAGGTGCTGCTCTGTCTCCAGGTCCAAGGACTGAGCACCCCCTGGGGTGCCCCGTGGCCTTTGGGCCATGCATGCTTCATAACAGCAGTGTTTGGAAAGCAGATTACGGAAATATGCACTAAATAAGAGTTGGAGGGAGGTTTTGTTGTGAGCAAGTATGGATTTGTCGAGTCCAGGAGGGATTACCCGCTGCTTACTCAGCGGTTCCAATCACTGTCGCTTTCACCCACTCCATTTTAAGAGGACACATTATTAATCTGAAAAAGCACCACTCAAAACTACCAGTTAGCCCTTAAAGGACTTTTTCACCCCCTCTAGTAACACTGGGGCACCTTCCATCCCTCTACAGAAAATAAGCCGGTTTATAAATCTTCATCACAGCATCTAGCTTGCAGGGACTGCATCAGCAGGACACTCAAACCCCTGCACTTCTGCTGGAAAAGCACCTTGAATATTGTGCACTACTTCCCCAGATCTGCTACCTGTGGCAGGCTCTAGGAAAGCAGCACGATTTGGTTTTTAAGACACTACGCTATGAACACGAAGAACTGGGTTTTCCTCCCAATTCTGCCCCTCAGGCAGGCGGCTGGTCCTGCCCCTTTGCTCATACGTGTGGGCAGGGTGGTCCCCCCGGGACACACACGGTGCTGAGCCCAGAGCCATCCCCTGTTCGGAGGAGAGCTGTGGGAGCACTAGGAGAAACACCCTGCTAGAGCAAAATCTCTTGATACCCATCAAAGTGCCAGCTCATTTCCCAGCATTGGTGGGATTTCCCCTGCGCACCTCAGAACAAATCATTTGCCTGTTGGCTCTGGGATCGCAATCATGGTGGGATCTGTCAGCGCTGGTGCTGAGCTCCAGCTGATCCCCGGTCACTGGAGGTGTCGAGCAGAGGGGCGAGAGCCCTCCTGCCTGGCCTCAAGAGAAAACGATGCTCATGAAAAGCCATTTGCTCCATGTGAAGTTCACCCAACGGGATCAAACTTGCTCCGGGACTGGCTGCATCCCCTCTAGCACAGCAGCAGGGCAAAGCAGTGGCAGCGTTTTGAATGCAGGCACCAACATTGAAGCAAAACTCTCTTCCTCTGCCGGAGAGCACACAGAGCAGCTTTCAGTGCTTCTTCCAAGGATTTTCAAGAAAATGAGATTTCTCAAAGCCCCGTGTTACCGCAGCTGGAAAGAAAACACACAGGCACACTGCCCTTGTGGCAGCAGAATGGAAAGTTACATTGGGGCTGTTATTCAAAGCAGGGTGTGTACATGGCAGGATGAAGAGCCCTGCTGCAGTTGCCCTCTGGTAGAAGAGCAGCTTTTAGGGCACGTGCTGGATTTGTACAGCAGGAGAGCACCAGACCAAGAGAGACAAATGTCTCACTGCCATTCTGCTGCCTGGACTTTGCAAACGCTGCTCTTGCCAGTCTGATCCTCCTCTTTTGGGTAAGTACTCTGCAGCCCAAAACACAACCAACACCTAATTTTGTTTTACCTACAAATTCCCAGGCTGCCTCAACACGCGCGAGGCCAAAGAGAGACAGCAACAACCTGTACAGCTGCTGTGAAAACCTCAAAGGGACAGAGGGAGAATTGTTCAACAGTGATTCCTATGTTACATGGACATTCAAGGAGCAAAGCAAAGCATCCAAGTCAATGCCATGGCTTTGCTCCCTGCTCAGTGCTCTTAACAGCTCCTGTGCCACCTGACCACACTCAGCTGGCTGATGGATGAGACAGACAGACAGAAGCCCCTCCTGTAAGGCTGGCTCAGCTTTCACACCCCCACGCTGAGCTACGGACACCAGCATCTCTCTGGGACACCACCCTGAAGTTAAACATGACACAAACCTCCATAAAACTGAAGGTCTTATGTCAGCACCAAGAAAAGACGGGTCTGTTCACGTGATGTCTGTTCTAACAGAGGAGAAGCTGCTGCAGTGAGCGTCATCCCAAGCATGGGAGAAGGTGGCTTTTCACTGGCCTTTGAGAGAAAAACAAAAGCCTCCTAAAACTCCCACCCACTTTAAAAAGCATAAATCCAGCAAGACTGCTTATATACCTAAAGCTGGGCACTTGCTTAAGTGCTTTACTGGATTTATGTGGCACTTTCTAGAAATGCTGTTCAGGCTCCTAATGCTCGAGCAGAAGGAGGACGAGGGCGATTTGGGAGCGGAGGCTGGGTCTGCCGGCCGGCTCGCAGACACGTGAGGACACGGCACCATCCCCGAGAGGAGCCGGCAGCTCCCCAGCCTCCAGAGGACGGGGTGCTCGGGCAATTCCAGTGCTTTTCCAAGCTGTTTGTAGAATACACCAAGTTTAGGAGAAGCCAGGCTTCAGCGTATCGAAGTCGTGTTGTAACACTGGTTATATTTCGCTTTGTGGGATAAAACCCATCTTCACCCTGCACCGCGCGGCCTCAGCGCTTGCAGTGGTGATGATGCTTCGTGCTGGAATGGTGGGTGGAAGCAATGGGAACCCGGTGCAGCAGAGAAGGCCCAAGAAAGGAGAGCAGCCGTCCACATCTGCAGACATCCCCGCACGTTTCAAAGGGATACTTTCTGTCTGTTTGAAGAAGGATTTAATGCCAAACTAGAAATAACGTTGCTTGTAGACTCCAAAGTAAATGCTGCAGGTTTTTAAAAAGCAAACAAAAAAACCCAAAACATTCCCACTGGAAAAGCTTGAATTTAAGCATACATTGGACTTCGATAATGCGCACAAAGTAAAGACAACTATCACAAAGAAACAAAACAAAAAAACCCCAAACATGCCACACACCATAAAAACCACAAAACCAAAGAACTCCAAGCCACAAGGAAATCATTAAAAACCACCCTGTTGTGGTTACCATTGCTGGCCCTCTCAACATGGAGCACAACCAGGAGCTGAACAGCTCACAGCATCAGAACATCCCAGTGCCCCTGGTTAGGCAATTTATCTAATAAAAGGGTTACGGAACATCTTATTGATGGGAAATACCAGTACGGACAGGCTGAATAACAGACCGAACCTTTACAGCTAGAAGTAGCCATCAGAACAACACATTAACCCTCCTCCTTCTGCCACACTGAGGATGTGCAGTGATTTATTTATTTCTTTTTAAAGATGACCTGTAACACAATTTGCAAACTTTCTTTGTATTTAACAAAGGAGAAAAGTTTTTACCTTGTAATATTAGCCTAGATGACATTTCAAACACAAGAGCCCTATTAAAATTAAACTACATGGTCAACGAATTAAGAGGCAGTTGACACCGTAAACAAAGTCCTTCTCCTGCACATAAGCGTGGAGAACTTGGCTTTCTATTTGATCATAGATTAAGTAACTAAACCTCAAGGAAAGATGCAGGAAGGAGATGGGGAGGACAAGGGGACATAGGTAACATATTACCAGATGCCTGATGCAGCAAAGCAAAACCAAGCCCCTGTGCCCTGGGCAAAGGTGCAGCCGCAGGTTGCAGAAGGCTTTTCGGTGGCCTCACGAGCAGCTGGTTTGTGCACTGACCCTTCAAACCTCCCGTGAGCAGGCAGAAAAACACTTTTTCCAGACTAAAAAAACCACCACAATACATTTACAGCCAGTCATTGGCTCAGGACAGTCAGGCTGCAAGTGCCTGGGGGACTCGCCAGGAATGTCCCCACCACGTTCAGAACAGGCCTGTGTCACCAGTATCAGTGTATTGTAAGTTTTTAATCAAATAAAACACACCCTTAGACACTTCAGGTAAACCTCAGACCTCAAAACAGGGACATACACCCAGAGCCCCTGAGCTGACAGGGGGTCACGGCTCAGCTGCAGCTCCCAGCCCTGACCCCGGCCCCCCGGGAGGTGCTTCCCCCACGTCAGACCTGTTTGCCCCAGCAGTGACAATATTGCCATCAGTCACTCAGGCACATCTTGGACCATTGAAAGGTGTTTGGGAAAACGCTGGGGATCTGAAAGCCCAGCAGTGAGCCCTCCTGCTTCGAAAAGGAAATAAACGGATGAAATCTGCATCAGGGTGACGTAATGTGCCCTGATAAAATGGGTGAGGCGATGAAGCACCTTCAGGAGATTTCTCCAGCAGCAGCTCATCTGTTCCAGGCATTTAATTACACATTTGAAGAAAGACGATTTGATCGAATTTTGCAAAAGTGCTGTAAAAACCACACTGATTGAAAAAAGAGCCATTTGAGCACAAGGAGAGGAAACAAGAGTATTGGGAGTCACCTGCCAGGTCTGGGCAGGGACAAGCTGAGCTTTGATCTGTGACGGACAGGAGCTGCCCTGCAGAGAAGAGCGAAGTCTGGCTCCCAGGGAAGTTCCTCCCGGGCATTTCCGGCAGGGTTGGTCCCCTGCTCGTCCCCAGAACTGTCCCAGCACCCCAAAGTCTGCTGTCCTTGGCCACAAGCACTCAGAACCTTGGGAGGGGAAGCTGGCGGGGAGAGGAAAAGGCAAAACAACTCTGTTATCCCAGCAACATGAGCCTATTTATGATGAACGCCAGCTCTGACTGCGCTCAGGACAGACGGGGGAGACACACCAGCTACCAAAACCACCCTCCAAGGACACCCTCCCCTGCTGGCTGCGGCCAGGGCCCCGGTGCCAGCGCCAGGCTGGGAATGCTGCCCTGTCTGGAGCTGACCCAAGGAACACCCAGAGACCCACGGCTGTGGGACAGGCTCCGTCTGAAAGGAGCAGAGGGGAAGAGCAGCCTCATGGCTAATGGTGCTGCCAGGGACACACGTCTGCCCAGCCTCGCAGCAGGCAACCTGGGCTTAGACTGGCTTTAAACCAGTTTAAAGCTGGGGAGAAGGGAGGTGAGCTGTGTTTACAGTCCCACCGGAGCCTACGCTAATACAACCACCCCATGAAACACTCCAAGGCAGCTCAGCCCCTGAATGCTGGCAGCCAGAAACCATCACGCCAATGAGTGATCCCACACTAGAGGTTGCCACCGGTAGCAAGGCAGTGACCTCTTGGCCATAATATTTTCCTCTTCCTGCATATTCGAGCAATATCTGCTTTTCAGAGAAGCCAGAGAGCCCACACTCAGCCTACAGCAAAGGCAACTGCTCCCCTTTCACAATACAGCCTCCAAAATTGGGTTTTAAGGCTGCTATGCTTGGTAATATCCCTTGAGGCTGGGCAAGAGAATCATGCTGCAACTGTCAGAGCAAATTGGAAACACCTACTGAAAAAAAAACCCGCAACACCAAACACACACACACATTAAACACCACCAAAAAAACCTAAAAAACCCCTCCCAACCAAATAAAAAAATCCTCCAGCCAAACAAACAACAGCCACCAAACCAAACACAACCCAAAGCCAATCAACAAAAAAATAAAAGCACCAAAACCAAAGAACAACCCACAAGACACTGTATTTGGTAGGCTGTCCTGCAGCCACCATCCCTCCTGGTCCAGTCCCCCAAAGAAGACTCAGGCAGAGACGACTACATCATACACACACACACCCCACGGACTACAGTGAGGAAAGACTGTTCCTAATGACACTGCATACACCAACATACTCGTAAGAGAACAGCAAGAGGCTGAGTTGGGCAGACGCTCAACCTGCCTTTGCCTGGCACCTCCAGGGCTGAGAGTGGTCCCAGGGCTGGAAACCTGCGTCCCTCTAGGAACCCAACCATCCTGATGCTGTGTTAACGCCCCAAACCCACCTGCGGACACATCGCCTCCTCGCCACGTCCAACCCGGCTCCAGGAGCACGAACCGCCAGGAGCTGCCGGCTGCTTCTGCGAGGCAGGAGGGAAGCAAAGTCCAGGAGCCGCCGTGCGCAAGGCTCGCCGACTCCGTCCCGAACAGAGAGCCTTTTGTTCCGACCGCGGCGATAAGGAGAGGTGAGCTAATGCGCGCTGCCCCGCCGTGTGACCGCAGCCCTGCCGGTTACGGGAGCACCAAAATAAAAGCACGTCTTGGAGCCCCACACCAGGGCCAGCCCCGCTCCAGGTGCGTGCGCCGCCTTCTCCCATGAAACCATCGCCAACTGAAAAGGTGAATTTTGAAGACGACCTACAGAGGCTGCTGCTTACCTCATCCTTCCTGATATTTCTGGTGAATGTTTAAGCACTAAATGACAAATTCCTTCCTTATAGCCACAAATAGAAAAACGAATAAAGCTTGCTTTGCTTGCTAGGAGATCAGGAGCACTTTGCTACTGATAAGCAATCGCAATCACCGTTTGGGTGAATCAGATGGCAATTTACCATGTGCAATGACAACAGTGCCCTCAAAAAAGGGCTGGAGCTTCAGTCATCAGTGACAACCAGGTTTACAAACACACCGACCCCTCCTTTGTCCCAGCTCTGCATCCCGCTCACCCAGCAGCTGCTGTCTGCAGATACAGGAGCCCCGGCAGAGCCAGCGCCGCAGGGTCACCCCATCCACAGCATCCGCAGGGTCACCCCATCCACAGCATCCGCAGGGTCACCCCATCCACAGCATCCGCAGGGTCACCCCATCCACAGCATCCTCCCTGACCCACGTACAAAGTCCTCGGCAGCACGCAGTCTGCAACGCACTGCTCAAACCCAGAAGTTGTGAGGGTTTTGTCTGTTTTCCTATTTCCTCTCTACAGAAACTTCACATTCTTCAAACCTCAGTCTCCCTCAGTCATGCCCGTCTAGCATAAACAAACTTGTTTCATTCCATTACCTTCACGAATCACTATTTCTCATTTTCTCCGGCTTATCCTTGCTCCCCTCTGGGCCACATCCTTCCTGAAGCACAGTGCCCCAAGCAGAATCTACTACTCAGCAACACTGACTGGAAGCATCTTGCACCTTGATAACCAGTTGACCTTCTGTGCTGAGTCCAAAAAAAGCAAGGACTTCTGGTAACGAGCAGGGCAGAAGTGGAGTTATGCTTTAACCCGAGCTCTCTTCCTGGCTCTGTCTGGATATGCTACTCAACAAGCAGGTTGTAGCCCTTTTTCCTCTCCCAGCTCCTCTGTGTGCACTGCAAGACCTCAGGAAAGGTCCAGCACCACTGCGAGGAGCCCAAAGTGAGACACCCCTACAGTAAAGATAATTAGGAAAACCCAACCACCACCAGCTTTATTTTTCAAACTCACATTTGCTTCCAAGGCTGCTCGTCCCGCTCGCAGCCTCCCGACGCTGCTGTCACCCTGCCCGCTGAGCTGCCGTCCAGCTCCCACGTTTCTCAGTCCCACGTGCTGCACTTGCAGTTCAAGATAAGGCTTCAAGGTCTTTGTTTTTCCAAACTTCTTCCAACTGATCTTGCACAAGGCAAACACTACAAATACGATGTTTTCTTACCAGCAAAGAAATTTCTCACCATAACCCCAAATTACAGTCTTGCCTTCAGGTACATTTGTGTCTGATTTACACTCCAGTCCTTTCCTCGAAACAGTTCTAAGCCAATACAATATATGAATTTCCTTGGTATTTTCAGGCTTCTTGTTACAAAGTTGTCGCCATGGACTGGTTTTGGAGTTAGTCCAACAATTCTAGCAATTTAATTAGTGTATTTTCTTGTGTCTAATACGTAAAAATACAGACTGTTCACTTGTTTGCTGTGAAAAACAAGTGTGAACGGGATGGGCAGCTCCCTTTGCCTCTCAGTGCTGGGGAACAGAAAGGCTTTGGGGACAGTGGGGACATTGGTCACGGCTCCATGTGCTTCCCCAGGAGACAGATGAACGGATGTAAAACCGCATCCACCACATTTCACAGCACTGCAGTGCTGGCCACCTATGAGATTTTTAGCGCAGTAGCTGTTGATGACAAAATTAACCCCAGCTCCAGCAGGCGACTTGGAGAGGGATTTGTGATTTTCTTTTGCTTGGACACGACAATGTTTTTGGGTGAACACTGTGCAGAGGAGCCTGTTGCGGACAGTCCTTCCAGTCGTGGGAATGGCACTGGGAAGGAAAGCCTGAGCCCAGGGCTGGAGAGCTGCAGTCTGCCCATCCCCATTGCAGTGGGGCAGCAGTGCTGGAGTGGCCAAGCACTGCAGACCTTCAGATCTGTGGTAGGGTGAGTGGGGAGCAGCCCACAGAGTCCCCAGCAGAGCTGGAGAGCTCAGGCAGCTCAGCTTAGAGGCAGGTTGCCTTTGAAGGCTGCAAAGCTTAGCTCTGTCATTTCAGACCAGCTGGCCTCTAGCAGACACACGCCTGCTGGTAACAGTGGTATGGAGAGGCAGAGGAGGAAAAACCTCACTGAACTGCTAAGGATCACAAAGCAGGTCCACCGCCAAGGCAGAAAACACGTACTCCAAACCCTCTCTCTGCTCAGGTGGCACAGCTCCCTCTGCCTTCAGGGAAGACAAACAGCTTCCAGAGGAGTCTGTAATGAGAAAGGGGGGCTCAGAAGGTCCACTGGCCTACCAGGAGTAGAGACAGTGAGTCTACAGCAGACTCATGCAACCACCCCACGTGGGCTCGTTGCAAAACACAAGCCATGAGGAACAATAGCTGCTGTTCCCCTAGGGTACGGCTCCTGCACACCCGAGTTGTGGTACACCACATACCCTCAGCAACAGCTTCTGCATTGCCAGTGCGCAGCTGGAATCCTACACGTCTTCAGTGCCCTTCGGAGTAGCTGGAAAAATCCAGGAAGGTGGATTTAAATTGCCTCACTCTGACTTTTGCCTTTCAAGAAGCATTAAATTCAATTGCTCCACATGAAAAGAAATTCCAGCTTTAACAGAGACAACAGTTCTTTCAGTAGCCGCCAGCTACATCTGCAAACAGGCAGCCTGGAAAAAGCCATGAATATTCCCTCCTCCCAAAATTCAGAAAACTAGAAGTGGGACCTCACCAAGGACCATCTTACTCCCCAGATCCACCCCTACTGTGCTGTACAACTTGCTACAGAACACTCCGCTAGAGGGGACATGCCTGGGGAGGGAAGGCTTGCAGGGTGCCCCCGTGCGTGCCCGGTGGGCACCGCTGTGTGCCTGGGCAGTGCCGCTGTCCCAAGAACGCACAGCGCTCCTCTCGCAGCTGCGCGCAGCTCAGCGCGGTGCATCTTCCTGGCCGCTGTCGAGGAGCCGCGGCGGCCGCCCAGCAGATGGCAACAGCCCCGCACAAGGCGCGCAGCACCGCACCCCGCGCCCGCAGGAGTTCCGGCTGCCCTGCTTTGCAGATCTCAGAAAGGGCCTTCCTATGACCTTGCTGGCACAAAGCACAGGTTCCCAGGGATAAAATCAGGATTTGTGCTATTTACTGTGCTCTCGGTCAGCCTTTAAGGAGCACGGCCTTGCATCGGCTCTGCCTCTCCTCCAGCCCACTGAAGGTTACACATCTCCATGGCAATCCCAGCCTAGCTCTGGCAGCACACCACATTTTTGTGGCTTGCTTTCATCTTGAGACAGTCACCCTTCTTGCTCTGCATTGCTCAAACGGGCTCATCTGTCCCCAGGAGCCAGGGCAGAGGGGACAGAGAGCCCTTGTCCTAGAGCAAGGCACAGGGGGCACCAATAAAGCTAACTCCAAATTCACCTTCACCCCCTTCCCCACTGCAAGGCATTGCAAACGAGCCTGTGCACCTCAGAACTGAGTCACGAGCTTCACGGAAGCTTGCAGGGGAGGTGAGGAGAACTCCTACCTTCCAGTTAGTCACCAGCAAAGCTGCACTAGCCCAGCCTGGGGGAAAAGAGGCCAGGACTCAGGTGTCTGGACAGACACACTCGAGGCTCCCTTTATATAGCTTTTACAAAGCAGGGTAGGCAAAAACACGGTCATTATTTTTCAGTGATGTTTCCCTGCATAAATAGAAAGCAGTAAGCTTGTCACCACCCACCCTGCAACCATCACACATCCACCTTGGGCAGGGAGAAACACAGTCCCTGGGGCTGCAGGCAGGTGGGTAACCGGAGAGGTGATGCTCTCCCTGCTCTGGGGCGGGCGGACAGGGATGAGATTCCTCTTGCACTCCTGACAGCGAAGCTCTAGGGATCGTGGTGAGCCCCCTGCAAGCACAGCTGGGTGCACAAGAAGCCACACGGCTGCAGGAAGCCAGGCTCCAGCGTTTCCAAACCCCTGTGAGCCGCTGTCTCAGCGGAGCCCTGCAACCAGAAATCCTCTTTGAAAACAGTTTAAGAGACAGACCTGCCTGCTGGACAGACCCGGCAAGGTGCAACAAGAGCCAGAAGCTCTGCACCACATCAGGAGCCACACCAGTGGCTGAATTATGGAAGTATCCAACATTACAAAGGTCCCCATGTGAAGCGTCAAAGTTCAGACCTCTCCCCCTTTGAGAGGCTTTTATGCCTTTACTAGAAGACGCATGTGTTGGCTCTTCAGTCTGTAGAGCAAACGCTGAAAGCCACCAGTGCTGGGTACTCAGGGTTTTCAGCAGATGTTCAGCTCCCTCTGATGACAGGCACCAGAAAGGGAGATGAGTCACCAAGAAGAGAGCAACCTTATTAACAAAGAGAAGACATTTTCATTTAAACTGCTTAAAGCACTTGTTTACACTTGTTTGAACAAACATTTAGGAGAAAAGCTCTCTGTCAAGGCCCCAACACTTGTAAGAGCCAAGCACTCAAGCCACTGCGATTTTGTGCTGTCTAAGGGGGATGAGAGCCAACAGTACAAATCCAGCAACCACAATGACTCTCAGCACCCCGGCCCAGCAAATGCTGCACCTCTCCTTCAGTTCACCTTTCAAACATCCTCTGATGTGACATGAGAGGCGAAAAGCTAGCTGTGCTCCCTCGCCCCACAGCCCTGCCAAAGCAAGAGGGGCTCACCCCTTGTCTGAAGTCCAGTAGTTGCATTTTGGGGGCTGAAAAAGAAGCCGTTGTGTTACAGAAGCTGTTTAGCTGTCTGGTGGTCCCACAATAGCAGCAAGTTTTAGAGCTGTGTGCTCGCTGTGCACCATCTTCCCAGGTCTGAAACGGGGACATCTCAGAATACAAATTGCTTTTTGGTGGTGTGGGAGGTCTGCTCAGAGCAAAGGCAAAACCTCTACTTTTGGCAGGGTGCTTTTTTCCCCCCTCCTCTCTTCCAGGTGAATCCAAGCAAGGTGGAATATACATCTGGAAAGGCCACTTATTCTGTTTTCCATCTTAACCATTTCCAGAGCAGCTCCTGCTGCACCTAAGGGAGAAGGACCTGCCAGAGCCCCTGCCAGCAGACAGCTCTGCCAGGCAGGGCTGCACCGTGCTCTGCTGAAAAACACTCATTTGCTGCTCCCAGCAGGTTGCTTGGTACAACGGCTTCTCTCATCCCCACTCCTAAAACAGCTCAAGCTTTCCAAGGTATAGCACTACAGGACATGGTGAATAAAACGCACGTTGGGAGCTCACTGCTCAGCTGAACGAGAACAAAAAAACACATGCCCCAAGACACCAATTTATTTTTACACTCACAAAACTGAACGGTATTTCTCAATCATGTTCTCATTTGATGAACCTCTACGACATCCTTGCAGGCTGGAAATTATTTTGAATCATGTATCCAAGACAACAAGGGTAATTCTTACCCAGCATATTAAACATAGATACCGCCAGAGCTCTGATCTTTAGATGATTACTCTGAATTCAGTATAAGAATCCATTTACGTATTTCTGAAAAGGAGATTTCAGGATTCATCACCTTTTTCCTTTGGGTCACCTTGTTGTTTCAAGGGAACGATGGCCCAGCAGCAGAAGTATTTCATCCCAGCAGGGCACACACCCGCCTTGTTGGTATTCCTGCCCAGAATAGCTTGCAGCACTGACAGAGCTCATCTATGTTAAATTAGCCCTTAGAAAACATCCCTGCTCTGAATCTCGGAAGATTGTCCCTTGACGCAGGTCTGAGAAGCAAAAAGCAAAAGCCCTTGCCTGCACAAGCACTGCGACATGGACTGTCACACCTCTAAACCATCCAGTCCAGCGGTTAAAAAGCACATTTGTGACCTCGTACCAGACAGAAAAATAATACGAAAGCTCATCTCTTTTCCTGCCCTCCTGTCCCCCTTCTATTCAGCTATTACTGGCTTTTGTAACTGTCTTTCAAAAAGGTAAAATAATGTAATATTCAACAAGCCCTTGAAAGCCTTCTGGGGAGGAACCCAAGATCACAATCTCTTAAGGCTGTGTCCGTCCGAGCAGTCCTAAGGGAATAAGGGACTTTCTCAGGTGACAGTGCAATTCTGTTGACTTGATCAAGAGCAGGAGCCAGCAAACTGGCTCAAGAGAAAACCCGTGCCTGGCGGGGAAATGAGATGATGACCTGGTTGATTGTCAGGCATGAGTTGTCAAAGTGAGAGCTTCAAGCCATCTCAAGCGATGGACCTGTGCCTCTCGCTAACATGGGGAAGACCAGTTGCCCAACACCCAGTTTATCATTATGAAACTCAAAAGAACGGCTTGAGCCTTTTATCAAGAAGTCACATGGCCAAAATAACCTATTACAGACTATACAAAGCAAAGGCATGTATATTTGAATGCAAATACAAAGGAGGCTTGGAGTCCCTTTGCAGGTGATAATTTGTGTGATAAAAACATCCACAGCACCAAGACATCAGAGTAAAAAAACTGAACAGGAAAGTTTGGAAAAGGAGAAGCAGAAGGAAGCTATTCAGTCTCCTGTGCTAAGGAATACAGAAAGGAAGGGAGGGATGGAGGCCACAACTTAAATAAAAGGAAAAAAAACCCAAACCGCAAACAATACATGTCAGATAAGCCCAAGAACAGAGAGAAAACAAACAAACAAAAATACATATATGCATTTTTGACTTCTGCTCTGCCTTTTACTGGCCCAACAGCATTGAGCGCTGATGTCCGACTGCTCCACTGTGCCCCTCCGGTAGGCTCCGGGTTGGTACATCTCAAAATTGGGCTCAGGTTCTCCAAACTCAGAAACTCCAGCAACAAGACAAACACAAAAGCAGCAGGCACCCTACCCCCATTGCTGGTGTTTTACCACAAAAAGGATTCCCCTCTTTCAGCCAGGGCACTGTGCTTCGGCATTCTGCGTGCTGAGACAGCACTAGCTGGGGTTTTTCGCTTGAGCACCAATTTTAACTTAAACACCACCAAATGCTTGGTGCAAATCCTCTGGGCCAGTCACCCACAGAGAATCCAAGGATTCATCTTTACTACATGTTGAGCATCCCTGAGCCCTATCACAGCAAATGCTCTTCTCCCTCAGCCAAACCCTCCGTGCTCGAGTCTCACGCTGCACACAGCTGACATTTGCAGGAGTTAACACGCTCATGCTCACCTCAAACGTGACAAAGTCGTCAAACTCATCAGGACAGGGTGGAGATTCCTCCTCAGGGGTATATCCCATATCATACAACTGGCTGTCAGGATCTGCAGAGGAAAATAAAAAACAAAAATCACCAAACGGAAACACGCACCCTCAAATGAAGAGAGACAAGACAGCAGAAGGACAAGAACTTCCTCTTGCACGCACCGGTGCCTTCAGCTTTCAGAAAGGACCTCTGCTTCCAGGCATCCCACCACCACCGGGGCTGGAAGGCAGCTGGCAGAGGTGCTAGAGGCCCATTGCCGCTCCGATGGGGCTCGCACCTGCGTTCATCCCTACCCTGCCATGGTATCTGCTCCTTTTCCTGGTTTCTTCCCTATCTCCGTTGCCTGCATCCTCTCAGTCTTCTCCCAGAAGGCTTTAATCCTGCTGTGGGCAGGGAATACGTTAGATCTATGTGTGACAGCCAACTACCATGGGAACCGCAGAGAGAGCAGCCTGCACTGAAGCTTTTGTCATCTACTGCTCCTCCCGTGGCCAGCCATATCAGGAGTCCTCACAGTGGGACAGGAAAATAGGAGGTTTTCAAGGAGATTTCTTAAAAAAAAAAAAAAAAAAAAGGAAATATTACTCCTCCCACCCCCAAAACCCATCTGCAGCAGAGCGGATCGGCATTTCTCCAAGCCCTTCCACCGAGGAAAGGAGCATAAATTCCCTGTGGTCCTTCAAGCCACAGCTAATGCCTGATCCAGCACACGACCTAGATCACAGGCTGGAAACACCAAATCAAGATCAGATGCTGCAGTCCTAAAATAAATAGCAGGCTCAAACCCACATGCCTTGGAGCTGCAAGCGTTGCGGCACCAGGTTTGTCTGATGTTGATAAACTTGGCCAGGCACAGGGACTCGTTATGTCAATGCTCCTAGGAAAGCTCGGCAGCCACCTGGGTTTGGAGAGGGATGGGCTTTCCTTTCACGGCTGCTGGAGGCTGATGAGAGCAGAGCTACAAAGCAGGGTCTGCTCCCTGCGTCCTTCAGGCTGGTGGCTTCCCAGCAGGTTGGCAGTGCAGCCAACAGCTCCCAGGCTCGAGTCCAGAGCAAAGGGGCATGTAATGCTCTGCTGCAGCTGAGCGGTACAGCCACCCAGGCGGGATTGTACGCGGCCTCCCTCAAAGGGCACATTCCCTATACCGCCACAACCAGCACTCCTGCTTTGGGTCCATCTCCAGTTAACAAGAAAGGCCATTTTTCATTAAGAGATCTGTACCTCTAGTACAAAGTCAGGGATTGGCGTGTAGGACAGAGGAAGGAGTTGAGCTTGCAGCAACAGCCCTCCCTCCCAAACAGCCTCCTCAGTGCCTCTTTGAGGTAACTGTTAAATGTAAACGCAGTCAGGGCCCCAGGAGATACTGGAGCCACTGACCCAATGGGTACCGGCAGCCCACAGGGGTGGGAGAAACTGAGCACATGGCACCGAAAAACGAGCCCTACTCTAACCCAGGTCTAGGTCTCCCAAGGGTTAGATTGTAAATCAAAACCAGGAACAAGCCAAATTGCTTTTCCAGAACCCAGCATACGATACTGTGCTCTACAGTAAGCACATGGAAGGGTCATGGCTTCATGGGCTGAAAGGTGCCCTTGTTCACAATTTATGACTCCAATATCCCTGCTGCTCTCCCCGCTCGCGGCACCAATGCTGCTGGGAGCTGTGCTTCCAGCTGCTCGGCTCCTGTGTGAAGCAGCCAGGCACGTGGAAACGCTGCTGCCCGAGCACACTGCTCAAGGCCGGGCGGCCTCAGGCCACCTCCTGCTATAAAGAATGCATTTGGTACTGAGGCATATTCAGACAGTGCTCTCCCTCTCCTCAAATGTTACCCTGTCCCCACCTGCTTAGCTCCACATGCAGGTCTGAGCCTTCAGCTGGAAGGAGTTTACCCAATAGTTTATCCTTGTCCATATTCCAAAATTTGTGAGCATCCTTGCTGCCAGCAGGGAGGACTGAAGGGACAGGGGAGCGAACTGCTTGCAGCAAAGCCATGGGATCACTTGAGAGTGGGGGTCACCAAGAGGACCCTTTGCCCACTTCTGGGAAAACCAAACAGTGCTCCCAGCAGGCAACCCCTGCCACGTAATTAAGACAGATGGGACAGACAGCCATGTCTCTTGCCGACTACAGAGCACAGCGTGCCGGCAATGGCCACCTCCAGAGAGGTGCCTGTGATGTGCACGGGAGCGGCCCCAGAGCCAGGTGAGCTCGCACCTCTGCTGGGCACAGCCATGCGCCCCGACCAGGACCAGCCTCACCGGTGCCCCCCCTGCGGGGCCATCTCCAGTGCTGCTGGTGGCACCCCGTGGCAGCCCCGGGAACCGCAGGGCACCCCCAAGGCAGCAGAGCCAGGCGCAGGCTGCTTCCTTCTGCTTATTCCTGTACCATTTACTTTCCTCCCGCTCCAAGTAGACACACAAAAGCTGCCTGCTTTTCTACAGGCACAGATAAAGATATTTATTCCGCTCATTCCTTCCAAAGGGACTTGAAAAGGGAGGATTTACAGTCAAGCAAAAGCTTCCAGTTCCCTTCAGAAGCGGGGGTATAAAGTGTGGGCAGACAACACACAAACAGCTCCCCAACATCAGCTGCCTCCTGGAGAGCTCTTGCCCAAACCAAGGGCTCCTGGAGCCTCCCCAGCTCTTCAGGTGTTTCTTGGTGTAGGTGCAAACATGAGACTGGCTGCTCCATCTGTCTGCAGAGCACCCAGCCCAAAGAGGGGGTCTCTGTGCAGGCAGGGCTTATTTTTACAGCAAGCTCCACTGTAAAAAGCAAGGAAAGACCATTTGAGAGGTCACCTGCACCCTTGCTGGTGGCATGGCCAGCAGAAGCCATGTCCAAGAGACAGCACCCCGTGTTCCCACCTCCCTGTGCTCCACGTCAGAGTGCAAAGACACACACCACCACAAACAAAGGTTGACTTTTCTACTCGATTCATTCCCTCCCCCTCCGAAAAAGCCATATGGTGCTTTGTGTATAGGGAGAGTTGCCATGGAGAGCTTGACTGCAAAGTCTTCCAGCACAATAGGCTGCATTAAGCTTTCAAATTCCTGTCCAAAAGAGCCAAAAAAAAACCCCAAGAGACCTTTGCTGCTCAGCTGGCCCTCCCCATGTGAGGAGCACCATCCTGCGAGTGCAGAAAGAGGAATGTGGTCGGAACAGGAGGGCTCTGCTCACTGTTCCCCCATTGCACCACGAACAGCACAGGAGGGTGGCCATGGGCCACCAGTCGTAGCACCACACAACCCTGCTCCAGCCGCACACCGTGAGCACAAATTCCCTCTGCTCTCCCCCTTGGACCTCAAAGCCAAAGCCCAGCTGATGCCTTATTCTCCTTCACACCTCCTTCTCCATGCCCCTTGCACCATAAAGCATTTGTTCATATCTTACACCCATCCCTGATTGCACTTGACCTCTTTCCTTCCCTCTCTTCAAGAGCTGACGTGGTCAGCACACGTGGGATCACCTCTTTCCAATACTGCTCAAAATCACAGCTTTTGCTCCAAGATGCAGATGTCACTAGGGACTGTTGTCTGTCCTCACACCTGAGTTCCCACAACCAGCTCTATCCATCACTCCCACTGTTAGCCCCATTACATCCATGCACAGACAGAAATCTCAGAGCTAAAAAAAAAAACCAAACAAAAAAAACCCCACCAGACTCCAAGAGACCCTCCAGGGAGCCCTACTGCTCAGCAATCTCCCTGCAAAGAGGCTATAAGCTATATGCTAGGTCTTCTTCCTAAATTAATTGCACTAATTTATTTGACTGGAATATGCAGGCAGGGTACCAGGCATCTGGATAAAGCTTCTGTTGAACTATTGCAGCAGCGCAGTTTTACCAGAGAAATGCGGCTGATGGAGAATTTACAGAAGTAATTGTAACCAGTAAAACCAGGCATGTGTACTATATCACCCAGGGAAATTACAGTAACTTTGGGGAGAAAAAAGAGAAAAAAAACAGGTAAAAGGCAGATTAAGTCTCCTGTGAGGCATCTGCTGCATCCCTTTGACACCTTTTCCCGTCCCCACCTTGCAGCTCCTGTTGCCCAGCATGTTCTCATTCAAACCCCACTGCGATCACCACCTTCCAGGCTCACTGCACCAACCACACCACTTGCTTGGCAGATGCAGAAACGCCATCACACAAATTTTTGCCATGAGTCCAGCACTGACCAGTCAGCCACAGCTCCTCCTTTTCCCCCAGGCATTTGATTTTCTGCTTTCCCCAGTGCTGCCCTGTTTCTCGCTGGCTGATGCCTCTGCGCTAAATCCTGCGCCTCCCTCTGAAGATGCCCTCATTCCTCCCAGCGTTTCAAAGAGTCATTGCCCAAACACTGCTGTGTACAGCTTCTGGTGAGGACCATCTCTGCCCAAGCACACTCTCTCCCACTGACGGAGCATTTGCTCGTGTCTTTTATGCAGCCCGCAAGCCAAGGACAACCTCCATCCAGCGTCCACTGAGCCTTCGGAGCCGCTGGCCAGCTCAGAAGAGCAGCAGTGCCAAGAGCAGCCACGCTGCCAGCCACACGGAAATTCCTCCTGGACGTAGGGCGCACACAGCCAGAGGACAAGCAGGACAGGTCCCGGGCTCTTCAGGGGACGAACGCCTGCCGAGCCCCTGCAGATCACCATCTCCACCATCCCGCTGTGCCGACAGGAGAACTGCTGTGCTTCAAAAGGGCTTGGACCTGCAATAGTAACCTGGGCTTTTCAAGAAATGCAACAGAGTAGAGCTACGGGAACAGAAGTCCCGGGGTACAGAAGGCTCCTGAAATAGATTCTAAAAACTGCTTTGAGAAGACAAGATTTCAGTAAAAAGGCACCTTGAGTCAAGAGCTGTGGGTATAGTAGCGACACACCGGTCAGAAACAGAGCCAGTTTTATCAGCTTCTTATAGGAATGACCTAGAAAAACAGAGCCTTTCAGAAGTATTTAAGTCATCTGCCAACACACACTGTACATACTGCTGCAAGCCACAGAGCCACAAACTCAAAGTGATTCAAACAGTATGGATTATGTGCAGCTAACAGACCCGAATTATTCAACACAGGAATAAGGCTAGGAACCTGCATGAATGGCACAAAACAGACCCTCAGAAACAGTAAGATGAAGTTATGATTGGCTTAAGAGAGGACAACTGGTATAAACTGACCTCCCTTACTGGGCACACTGTTTGAAAACAAGGTGGCAAAAGACACACAGCAAGTACTAAAAAAAATACAGGCATTTAGGAGAATCTTACATTCAAAGCAGAGAAACAGTGGGGAAGCCACTGTCCAGTACTTCCAGAGGCAGCTCAGGGTCTTGTGCTTTCCCTGAAGCTCCAGCACCCATGTGGTGTTAGTCACTGCAGGATAAAGCCAGCACCAGCCCAGCCATCCGGCCTTTTGCTTTCCAAGAGTACACTTATAATCTGATGTTCACACACAAAGTGGTGGCACTGATCAGAGCTGCAAAGAGGAGGTTTCTGCTGTTTTCCCTCTAACTGAACCTGCTGGCTCCTCCAAAGATGAGACAACAGGCCAGGAGCACTTACTGAAGACTATAATTTTACAACCAAAAACTACACAAACAGAATAACGGAGTGGCAAGCTCAGGCTCCCAAGGAGGCAGTGTCAGAACTAAGCCTGCTTACACAACCCTCATCCGAGCCACTCTCAGTTAATGAGCTTTAGCAGTCCTGCATTTCCTGAATATCGTTACCCATGGATTGGTACTTATCGCATATTCCTTTTGATCCTCTTCATACAGTGCAGGCCCTCAAGCTTTGTTTAGACATACCATCTAAAGACATAATATAAAGAATTAACTTCATGGTATCCAAGCACTTTGGAAGCATAAATCTAGCTGCCTTCACTTTACCTCGGAGACCAGGTGAGCATTGCTGCCTCCGCAGCAGCGACGGACCAGGGACAGGAAGCCACTGCTAATGCAAGTGGGATTTGGTATTGAGTTTAACATCTGAGTCCTTGGTTTTAATTCTCAGCAATTTGAGCCATCTTTTTGGTGTGTGCTAGTCGTCAAGACCAGCTCAAATTCCTCCAGACTTGTGTCAGCCTGGAGCAAAGGCTCGCTGCTGGAGGTGTGGAAAACAAGGAGCAGGCTGTGGCCACCGGCAAGTGGTTCAGAGCCACTTCAGGATGTACCAGCAGAAAAAAGGCCAAGAGACTGAGCCTCCAAAATAGCACAAGTTGTCCTGGCAAAGAGACCTGATGTCCGCCATCTCCTTCACTCTAGTTTCTACTTGCGATAACTTTATATTTCAGGAAACAAAGCTGGACTTTGCAGTCAACAGCTTTATCCCATTTTCTGTGAAGAGAATGAGGCAGGACCTCTTGAAAGACTGCATGTGACTATGGAAACAGACCATCCTAACCCAGCTTCCCCAGGCACACTGCAAAGGGTGACAGGAGTCCACTGCCATCCTGTGAATCTCTAATCAGCGAACTCAGCACTGGTCACCTCATTAGCAGGAGTCTTTCTAATGTGAAGGAGAAATAAGCTGACCAGTGGCAAGACAGATCTACAGGAGCGGTCAGACTGTGTGCACTTAGAAAAGACCAAAAGGTCATCAAGGAGAAAGACATCCAAGGGACACATGCACCAACCCAGGAGGAGACATCGCTTGGTACAGGTGAAACGGGCTTGAGATGGAGCAGCTGTGGTCAGTCACAGCACCAGGGAAAGGTTTCTCGTGGTGCAGGGGATGCTCACCAGAGCCAGCCCGCTGCGCACCCATCACAGCCCAACCCAGCAGCTCTGCAACCGGCACCAATTTCCCAGCAAAGCCACATCACACGCAGCCTCTCCTGTCTAAGAGCGAGACCAGGAAACACTCAGAAGAAACAAGCTTTTGCCACATCAAGCTGTCAAGGTGTCACATGGGAACACTCACTGCACAGTCACAAGCCTCCAGGCCATGAGAGCTGAGCAGGGTTCACTGGAGGAGTAAAAGCCATAGGTGAGTAATTATCCCTTCATTAGTAACACCAGATTGACTGGATTCCTAACGAGAAATGGTCTGACAGATCTGGCTTGCCTGCTGGTGCAGAGGCAGGAGCACAAGCTACTTCACTTTCCTTTACCCAAGCTCGGGAAGCCAACCCTACCCGATCTCCGGCCAGACATTTCTGGTGACAACGGAGGAGACATTCCCCAGCTTCCCGGGTTAGGCAGAGCACTAATAAACCCCCATTCCAGAGCCAACATTCAAACCTGAGAAATCAAAACAGGCAGGACCGAAACCACCACCACCCATCTGGAGCCACCAGCCCAGCCCAACCTCCTCCCACGCACTCCCCAAACCGCAGGCCAGGCCAGCCCAGTCTCCCAAAAGTATTCGTAGCAGCAGATGTGGAACAGAACAGCGTTCTCCCAACAGAGAAAATAAAACATAGGATGGAGAAACACCGAGACAGCAGATGGATGATGAGAAATGTCTATTTTCTAACAGAAGTTGCCTTTGTTTATTTTTCAGTCATCATCTCTGTACAAGAGAGCGTGCTAAGAATTGCTCTAATAAAACACTGCTCTCTATTTTTATATTGACCATGCCCCCAAAAAAACAGGTAGTCCCTGCAGTGCTTTTTATTCTCTCTGGACAGAGAAATTAGGGTTTTTTTTGACTGCCAATTTTAGGCCTTTAATTTGCAATTTAAACTCACTCTAGCTTGCCTTTATCAGGCTTAGGTTATGGTCTGAGGCGCTAAGCAGCCACCACAAGCTGTCCTTCATGAGGACACAGGGAAGTCCCTGGCCAGCCCTTCACTCTAATTTGCTATGATTCGCGAGAAATCTGGTTATGCAGTAACACTTTCCCCTCACAGGGAATGGTGTGCAAATGGTGATGCTGTGGGCAGTAATCCCAGGCCAGCTGCTCGCCATGGTGAGCGATGGGCAGTTTTGCAGTGCTATGGACTAGATTTCCCTTGGACCGTGTGGGGGTTTTGGACCTGCAGCCTCTTATATGACCGGACACAGGAGGATTTCTCTGGTGTATACCTCAAAATAATAATAAAGAAAGAATTCTCAAAATACTGAGGATACTCATGCCAGTCTCCCGTTCCCCGGGGCTGTTGAGCCTTAGCAGCAGTTTTACGGCAGCACATTGGAGTAAATCCCCGCCGTTCTCATCCCAGAGCTGCGAGGAGGCCCACGGACACAGCTTCTCCAACACTTCTGCGTGCCTCCCGAAAGTAGGTCAATGCAGCATGTCATCTGCCAGGCTGGTTTTGGGAAGACGTGCTCCCCGCTCAGGCATGGCGCATGCCGAGCGGGCCAGCCACGTCCCTGATGTAACCCCGCACCCAGCTGCCAAGTTACAAAAATGAATAAAACTGTTTGCGTAAATTAGAAGAGAAATGAAAACCACAAAAAGCCGTGGTGAGCCAGGAGTGCCCCCCCCGCCCCGCATCTCCATTCAAGTCCTTTCCTTAGCATATTATAGCAGAAATAAATAGTGACTTAAAAGAGCTTGTGGGCGACGTGGGCTCTGCGGTTCTGCTCACAGCTGCTCCAGAGCTTGGCAGCTGAGAAGCATCTCCCCAGCCACTGCTCCTACTTCGAAGGGGAACAAGCAGCTACTCCCATTCATCCAAATCTTCCTGCTTAGGCTAATGCGGGGAAAGTTTGTAGTCAGTTAGCCTTGCTGAATCCTGGCAGCTGCACGGCTGGAGATAAACAGTTTTGTGGGTGGTGGTTTCGTTCCTGGTTTTGCTTTTAAGTAGTAAATATCCCTCCTCCCAGTTGAGCCAGTTTGGAGTTATCCTTTCCAGTGTGAAAGTATTCCAAGGCAGAGGATGAGCGTGAGCATCAGGAGTGCTGTGCACTGACCTCCCACCTCTCCGCTGCTCTCCGGAGGAACCAGAGCTGCTCTCTGCCCCACACCAGCTGTGGGTGAGCCAAGGAGCATCCTCACCCTCCAGCCACACAGCCTGCGGTTCGCTCCGCAGCAGTACAGGCCGTTTCAACAACAGGACACCATCAAAGCAGCTCACCCCCATCATCGACTAGTGCTTATGCTCCTAATTCCTCATCCTCTGTGAGCAGGGAGAGTTACACAGACTCAGACAGCCCTCATATTTTCGTGGGCAGGCCCAGCGGTTTCCAAGACAAGGCTGTTTAAGTACCACTATTCCAAAGAGAAGGGAGGGAAAAAAAAAAAATAAAATAAAATATCAACAACCAAGTTCAGTACTTCCAAGAACAGCTTGGCTGCTTCTGTCCCGAGCAGAAGGGGTCACAGATGACGAGCACGTGGACTCCAAACTTCAAAAGTGCAGTAATAGTGCTACAAGCATCCCTCTGCACTACAGAGATGAGGAGAACTCTGATCTACTAAGAATAGCACTACAAAGAACAGCGGGGGATTTTCTTTTTTCAAGTATACATATACATTTTAAAACGACATGCAAGTCTTCACTCCTTTCATTATCCCAACAAGCAGTACATATAGCACATATATATATATGCCAGAGCAGAGTAAGATGTAATGCAAAAAAAATGCAGAAGACATAATCAAAGCAATTTTGATTTTATTCTTGCTCATGAATCAGTCTTGATTTCCCATTCATGGTAGTCCCGTTCCCTGAACAACAGCTGTACACAAAGAGGCATCTGTCCTACCTTCAGCCATCAAATGAGCTGTCTCCCTAATGCGCGATGGTGTAGCCAGGGTTAGGAACAGGCAAGAGCAATGGGAAAGTCTTCACTGCAGCAATGCTGCATGAATAAAGAGATCAGCAGATCTGATGAGAACGTAGGAAGTGCTCATACCCGTGCCAGATACTCACCGAGTTTAGTCAAACGAGCACACAAGCTCTCCTTCCATCTGCTAAGCTGCAGTGAAGCCTTTCCTTTTAAAAAGCAAAAGCCTTGAACATTAAATTGGGCCTGGGTACCCCCACTGAGAAAGCGTGCTTAGATGTCAGCAGTAGCCTGTTGCAAATATTGCCATATTTCCAGCAATCTGGAAGAGAGACTGCTGAAGATGCACACAAACATAGCCTCAGAAATAATTACTGGATTGGGAGAGTATAAGGGAATGTTAGCTTTGGCTTCTGGAATTATCCCTGTGCAAGGAAAGTTCTCATTTCGCGTAGCAAAAGCTATCTGCAATGCAGATCCTACAGAGCAGGAGGAAAAAAAGCTACACACAAAACAAACAGGGGTTTATGTTACCAGACAGAGCCAGATATCCAATACATTCTGCACCTTCAAATGCTCTGCAGAGCCACAGCAGATCCATGTCACCAGGGCAGCAGCCAGCCCGGCTCTCCACAAGCTAATTCAGAGCCACCGCGTGTTATGTAGCAACTCACATAAGCACTAAGTGGCTCAAGGCACCCAGAGATGTCATCTGAGCACATTCGGACCCAGAGACTCTCCAAGATGCTGGCATTGCTGCCCCCCTTGCAGCCGTGCTGCAGAGCATGACCTGCACGTGGGGCGAGCAACGTGGGGGTAACGGCTCAGATCTGGGTTTGAGAATCGATGTGCAGTTCTCTCTTGGCTGTAAGCTTTTAAGATGTTAATGTTCAGAGCCTTCATCTAGCAGGAAGGCTGGACATGTGCTTTTCTTTCAAGAAATTCCCAAATTAGCATTCAGCTACCAGGAGCACACCAACCATTTCAGGACATGAAATGCCAGTTGCAGCAACTGCGGCCTCTGCTCCGAGGATACACCCATCACAATCCTCCCAGGGCTGCTCTCAGGAACCAAGACACACAGCCCCACAAAGACTCTGGCCGACTCAAGTTCATGCTGCTGCCAGTTCCAATTAGCAACGGCACGGTGCTTTTACAGAGGCTCTTTTGCAGCAGCCAGCCCGCACGCTGCCAAAGCCCAGACCACCAGCCAGCCCTTTATTTGCTGTTCAGCACCCTGCCCTGCACCCACCTCAGCTTGCCTGGCTCTGCGGCTCCCTGCTTTTCCCTTCAGCTGTCGTTTGGAAACCCATCAAATGCCTTTGCTGAGCTGAACACGCTCCTCCTGCTGAACGCCTCTTGTTCAGCCCCACCAGGGTATCCCCACTGAGCTCAGCTCCTTCGTTCGGCACAGCAGCCAACTCCTGACCCCGCGGCCCGCCGGAGCCGGCATTGCCGGCATCTCCTCCCGTCCTGCCCCCCCGGCTCCCGCTGGCAGCTCGCCGTCCCTGCAAACAGGAGCTCGGTTATAGATTCCAGGTTTGGGTGTTGGCTCTGGAGTTTTATTTTCCATCTTCCCACATCCAAAGAGCTTTTAGTTGAAGCATTTAAAAAAAAAAAAAAGAAAAAAAGATTTGACTATTTCCATCCTGAGGCTCTCCCCTGAACTCATGAACACATCTGTTTCTCAGTGGATGCACTGTCTGCTCTCAACGCACAGGGGTCCCTTTGTTCAGGGATCAGAAGCCAAGGCAAAGGGATGGACAAGGCCACGAGCTCTAGGAATGCACCTTGCCCTGCCCAACGCTGCTGGCATTTGAACCGACAACAGCAATTCTCCTGCATGCAGGTGGGTACCCGCAGAGACCCCATTCCTAGTGGGCTTTTTTTTTTGGAAGACAGATGTTACAGATGCTCAGAGCATGTGTGAGTTACACAACTTGTTCATTGCTGCTTTCGAGTTTGAGTAAAAGCTTTGTTCTGCTACGAAGAGATGTTAAATATGTCCTATTGGATGCTGAGAGGCCTGTAGAACAACTGTCTGAAGCTTAAAAGGTTTTTAAATATCCTGACAAAGAAAGGAACCTGCTTGTGAGCACAAGCCCTGTTGTTTGTTTGCATCTAGCTGTGGCTGATCCTACCGAGGTTTCATGTTTGCCAACTAACTCCCGCTCCAGCAGTTCCTGCATCCAACACGCAGCAGACCAGAGCTGCTCTTCGGTCCAGGCACCTTGACTTCAAATTATAGACACCTTCTGACTACCCTCTGTCCCATGTTCAGCTCCTTGACATACAAATAGACAGACACCACACTCCTGGTCTGAGTTTTCTGGCTCGCACGCAGTCCCTCAGACCTGTTTCTTCCAGAGAAGATCCTTCCTGAGCCATAGCTCCTAAGCACGATGAACGCAGCAGCCATGCTGGCTCCCCATTTCTTTTCCCCTGCAGGATGACTAGAAAGATGTCTTGTTGGATCTCACTGATGGCAGCCGAGTGCACCAGGTTTTCCTCTGGCTGTGGATTCCCCAGGCATTACAGACTTTATCTGGCTTCTTTAAGCACGCTCTATAACATACTCTGCTCCTTCAAATCAGTATTATTACTGCCTCCACCACATTATCAGCTAAAATTTCACTTTTCAGAGTTATTTATCATCCCTGACTCGCTGCCACTGTTTGATCTGCAGTTTCCCCCTCTGCTTTGCTATTTCCATGTTGCGGGACTGGCCAGTCATCCAGGCACCATTCACACAAACTTTAAAAACAGGCAAACCATGCACTTCAGGGAGCAGGGGGAGGACAAGGGTGACCCAGCAGCCACACCACCCCACGAGCAAGAACAGCTGGGACACAGCAGGGTGCGAGGAGCCCAGTCTTTCACAGCAGTGCCTCTGAGCCTGCCTCCCTGTGCCCAAAGCCGGGCACTCCCCCTAGGTCCCCATGCCAGCCTCCTCCCGACAATGCTTGGAGCTGGGCCTGAGAGCTGAGCCCAAGCACCCGAGAGCCGTGGGCTCACCAGCTCCTGCAGAGGGCAGACCCCAGGGCCCCCCAGACTCCAGCACCCAACACAGCACTCTAACGGCAGTCACAAACACACGCAGCACACACAGATAGATACATATATACACATACACACACGAGGACCACATTTTCCTATTAAGTCTTCTCTTTGAGAAGGGTAGAAGGCAGCCACAATAGGCTGAAGACTCTCACTGAAGTCTCAAATCCAGTTTCTGCAGCATGTAAGTCATTCTACTTTTTCCCCTCCCAAGATTAACATTACCTGGCCAGACAGAAAATTACAGCAGCAGGGAGATCAGAATTGTTTTGTGGCAGTGGTGGCATTGTGGCTTTCAGTGCTGAGTGGTTAACTGGTGCTTTGCTCCGCACCGAAGGCGAGTTCGAGGAGCCCTAGATCAGCATGTTCCTCAGCCAGCAGGAATGTACCCCAAACAGCTGGCACAGGAGTAGGACTGAGGAGTTTAGTATCCTCCCTGGATGGAAAGGCCAACTGAACACGAAAGCAGTTGTAAGAAAAGCAGCTGACTATGCAAGTTCTGCTAGTTTTGTAACTGCACCTTCAATTTGCCAAGATAGACCATAAGAGCTCGAGTAAAGTCACAGCCATTCTGTGGAGAGTCTCCAAGAGGAGGGAGAGCAGAGGGAAAGAAAAGCGGAGCATAATCAGAAATAAACTCTTCTCTACATTAAACAGCCACTGCAAGGTACAAGCTTTCATCAGGTCTCATTTCAGCGACTGGCCAAAGAATCAGAGTGTGGGGAAGTGCAACAGAATGATCTCTGGCTAAAAACATACCCACCTAATTAAAAAAAACCTTGTTAAAAGGGACACCCAGCAGCAAGCGCAACCTCTTCTTTCTTTCCAAAGAGATGATCAATATTGATTGTCTCAACAGCAGCAGCGAATCCTCAAGATCGCTTCAACGTGAGCAACTGCTCAGCTGGTAAGACTCAGAGAAATGCTCTCCGTGTCCTTCCCTGGGTTTCTTTTATAACTGTTTAATGCCGTGCAATGTTAGAGAGCTCTGCCTTTCCTAACCACTGTAGCAAATATATATCAATCTCTTTCAGGTTTAATAAATAGGGATCCTAAAAGCTTTATCTGGATCTGCTTTTTCTATTCAATTAATATAACACAATACCAGAGCAATGAATTATTGAAGAGAAACATAAGCCAGAGCTTTCACAAACACGCTCTACTCCAATAGCAATTTATTACAAATTAATAGCATGCTGCATTTCCTCCTGCATCATGAGAACTGGGAATCAGCTGCACTGTCAAGCTACAGCAGCCACGAAAACTTCAGAGCTGCCATAAACCACCACAATCCTGAGCACAAAGAAGTTGGGGAGTGGGAGGGAGGAGCAGGAGAGACGGACGACTGACAGAAAAACACAAGTCACTTCTCCTTGGAGGGTTTTCTACTCATGAAACACTGTTTGTACAGGAATAGTCAATTAGTCTGTCCACATCTTTGCTTGTCTCGGTGCTCAGAAACACGCCCAGTGTGCAGGGCTGACAACGTGCTGCAGGTTCATTGCTGCATGGAAGCGACACTGAAGTTTAAGACAAACACTACTGTAAACAGAACTGGTTAACGTGTGTGATAATTCATATTTTCACATTTAAAATCACGTCTGCTCAGCATGAGGCTTCCAGTATTTTTCACACCCCATCCTTAACAACAAGCTTGCGCCAAAAGGACCCTCTAACCCTCATATTAGAGATGAATCCGAAATTGAAAAACTCAGCAAAAGAGTTCAAATGTCAACCAGCCAGAAAGATACTTCACATTTCACCAAGATACTGCTCTGGAAGCACTTGCAACAAGCCCATCAAGAGCAACACGGGGATTGCCACAGGCCTGCTTTGGGAACCAGTTTAAAGATTCCCTACCAGTCAGCGAGTTTCAAGCTCTTGTTTAATGTGTTTCTTGCTAGAAATCATCTGGGCATGCTGATCCTCCAAAGAGTTTGAGTAAGGGCAAACGCGTTAGTGCCCAGCATTCGGAAGACGTTACTGTCTGTAGCAGACAGACAGACATCTCCAGCAGCATGTCAGCCAAGCGCTGCTCCTCTGTCAGAGCCACAAACCCCCACAAAACCACAGGGAGAGCAGACACCAAGCCAGAAGGGATTTCCCCTCAATGGCTTTTCTGTTTCCAATATACATTTAAGAAGGAACTTTCCTGATAAACAGGAAAACATACAACCACCACCACAACTGCTGCAACACCTTTTTCAATTCTATTATTAAATGCACCCAACCTCTCCCCCTTGCCCTCCACCAAATGCAAAGTAGTGACTTCCAGAAAACCAAAGCCAGCTTGTTTTCATCAAGTGGCTTCTCAGCTAACTCTGTTAACTCCATTACGTTTGGCGTCTTCCTGTCCTCACAGAAGCAAACTCACCTCCATTTTTGATAGCTCTGATCCCCCGATGGAAATCCTCAAAACTGATGACTCCAAGTCCGCTCGGATCGAGGTACTTTGTTAGGTCCTTTACCTGCAAGCACAAAAGCAGAGTTACCCATAGAGTCCTTTAGGGAAGCAGCACCTTCCATCAGAGAAACACCTAGTAACCACTTTTTCCTCCTTACAAGAAAAAGATTTGAGCTCATAACATTGAATTTCTTAAACTGACACCAAACTGCAGCCATTCTGTGTGACGAAAACATAAATCATCAGTACAGAGGGGTTAATTAGTACTCGGTTGGTGCTGAGACTATTGTTTAGTTTCGAAACGCAGGTTAAGGCAGTATTTCTTGCAACCTGGTCCTTCTCTGCCAGGGATTTGTTTATTTTTATGTTTTTTAAAGAGGTCCCATCTTAATTGGGAAAACTCAGTAATAGGCTGCCCAGTAGGAGGGCCCAATTAAGAGGATTCAGTGATAATGAACTGCTCCACGTTACAAATTGAGGCCATACAATTGAAACATTTTCACAATTAGACAATGCCCAAGGGGGAAGGAATCACATCAGCTGGCGAGGATTAGAACGCGGGTGCCGGCACAGGCACACACATGGAACAAGGGACACTTGCGAGACCTGGTGAGGTTCATCGGGGCACTTCAAGCAGAACAGGCTACAGGTTGAAGGCAAAACCAAAGTCATTCCTCCGGGTCCAAATAAAGCCTTCTAAAAGGTGCATTTGGTTTCTTCCTTCCAAGATGCTGCAAACCTGCCCTTCAGAAAACCCTTTATACCACTGATGCTTGCATCAGACATTTTTTTCTCCTTTAAGAAAAATGCAGACCCTCATTTTAAGAGATACTGAGGCACATTCATATATTTTAGAGCCACATCCTTCAGCTCAGAAACAAGCCCAGGAGGAAGCAGGGTGTAGGAGATGAAAGAGGGAATTGTACAATCAGCTCGTACTCAAAGGCTGCCCTCGCCCTGCCAAACACAGGGACCTCTCCTCCTCCTCAGCTGATGCACAGGAGGAAGGCTTCAGGCACTCTGCAGTGCTGCATTTGTTCAGCTCTCATGAGCACAACCAGTTGGCTTTTGACTCACTCGGGCAATCTCTGGGTTTTGGTTTGTTCTTGGGGAGAAAGAGGGTGACTCACCAAAGCTCTCCTCCCAGGCAAGGAAACGTTGCATCTCAGAGGAGACTTATCTAAGGGTGCAGAGGACGACCGAGCCTGGCCATGGTGCTCAGAGCTGCCCATTGCATCATCAGCAGGGGAGCTGGGGAGTTGGTTTGCTGGCTTTCCGTTTTGTTTTTCTTAAACCCAGGTGTGCGTTCATACAGGAAAATCACACCTGCGATAGGCTCAGAGCTGTTCACCTGTGCATCCACGTGGGAGGCAGAACAGGGTCTGCTCCGGGCACCCCACCTCTCCGCAGCAGCCGTCACCACAGGGCTGGCACCATAAAAATCCCTCGGCTGTGCCTCTCTGGAGCCACCATGAGAGAAACCCCAAGCCCAGCACGGCCCGGGCTTGCCTGCCTGCCAGTTTATCTTCTCTGCACTCACAATGGTATAACACAAGCATCTTTTCCATCTCTCTGGGGAACTTTTTCAGGAGACAGATAACAAAACCTGCTGAACTCACATGGCACACATTGACTTGAACGAGTCAGGCTTCTCATCTGCTAAACAAAGGTATTTCAGACTAATAAAAACAACTCTCAGGAATGTGTCAGTTCCAGTTAACGCATCTGGCAGCTTCTTTGAGTTCAAAAGCTGTAGCTTAATTTGTTATCTGTGTATATAGATAACAGAAATGCAAGTGACATTTAATCACACTTGGTAAGCCTACAAGTGATTATCAGGACACACTCTGAAGTACAGTTTCGGTAAAGATCCAGCCACAATGTGACACGCGGGCCGGGCCGCTCACCGCACTGCTGCAGCACCAGCAGCTTCCAGCCCTCGTGCCTGCAAAAGAGACAGAACAGCTGGACAAGTGCTTTGCTTATGCAAAAGAGCCACCTATGTATTGAAATTAAGCTGCAAGCAGGGGGAAATGAGTGGAAATGCTTCTTAAAACTTCACAACCCTGACGTTACAGATGCAAACAAACAAAAGCCACGCAACTGATGAAGCTCAAGCTCGTGGTCTGTGCTGATCCAGATGTGTCTGTATTTGCTGACCAGGCTTAAAAGGAACCCTGATCACTAAATCACTGATGGAGACAACACTCCCATCAACACCGACACTCAGCAGAGTTCACGGCACACAGAGGACAAGAACACCAGCAGTGCCTGCCTGGCCCCCCGGCCCCAGGGAGAGCAGCGGCTTGTCCTGCAGCAGCACCCAGCACCTCCCGGCACCCACAGCCACACAGCCAGAGACGCTGCGGGGAATCCCTGCCCCGGCCCTTCAGTGCCCACGAGTCTCTGAACTTGCCTCCACCAACTCCACAAGCTCCTGAAGCTCACTCACCCCGTACAACAGCACCACCTTTTCACTCTTCTTCCCCTACTTATTTTTGCTATTTCATCAACTGCCTCCCAGTTCTACCACCAAAAGATGTGGTGATCCCCCTGGAACATGCTCTCCTCTCTTTTCCTTGCAAGGCAGCAGCTCCAGCCCCTTGGCCATTTTTCCTGTCCTCTCTCCAGCCTCCATCATCCTTTTTCAAGATGAAGGCCAGAACTGCACACACAATTCAAGACAGGGCACATTAAGGTGTTGAACGGTGCCAAACGGAGGTCCTGGGCGTTATTCCGACATCCCCCTCCCAAAGCGCACCATCCTGTTCACACCTGAGCCGTCACAGCACTGAGCCACCTGCATCAGGAATGGCCAACAACAGCTCCCCATCCCACTCCTGGGTTCTAACTGCCAGTTTTCTCCATTTCTTCATTCCGATTACTAGGCTAAAAACCCAATCTTATTAGGACAGTTGGAAAAAACCCCAAGTATTATTGCCCAGACTAGTTTAAATTAGCAAATCTTGGCACTTCTGAAGGCACAGATTTGTTGCTTTTAGCTGAAGACTAATCTGCAATAATAGTTAATGCCACACTCCTATTAGCACAAAAGCAAAAGTTAACACTCTCCCAAACTGCAATGTTAAGCTAAACGGCAGATATAAGCCACAGTCAGAGGGAGGTACCTTCTTTGGGCCAGAAATAAATACCAAAAATAGAGGTTCTACTTAATGTGTTTGTAGCTGGTTATACACTCATCTCAAAGAAAGAGCAGCTACAAATGCAGAGCATTAAAGAGTCAACGAGGATGACGTGGTTTAAATCCTGATGGAAAATGAGAGGTTTAAACTACTGTAAGTCAATCTACCTCAAGCTGAACACAAACACAAGCCCGCAGAAGCAGAACCGGTGGTGAGAACTGCCAAAGGGTCCCTGCTCGCCCATGTGCCAGGGACGAGGCACAGCCCAGACCTAAGTGGGAATGAGCTCCTGGCACGAGCCCGTAGGGCTTTCTGCTGGTTAGGGCCATGGAGAGGGACGCAGGTTGGGGAGGAGGAGGGAGATCATTTGGCATGTCAGCACCAAGGCAAGAACTGCTCATTGCACTGACCACACTACCACATTGCCTTCTGTATGAAAGAGCTCTGCATGCGGGCAGGGCGTTTCACCTTCCCAAACCAACAAGATTTGCTGCAAACCAATGTCCATCTCCAACAACCTGCTCCAAGCACGTATGCCAGCACCATGCCGTACCACCGCACCGGCTGTTAGCAGCTTCCACGTGATGCAGAGCACAAAAAGAGCTTCCTTGCTTCGACACAGTGAAATCAGTTCAGTAAGTGATTTCGAGCCTCGGCTAAGCCAATGGTGACAACTCCAAATTCAAATTAACACAAGGGCTTGGCAGTCACACAATGGAAGTTTCCCAGGGAGGTGAGGGATTCCCCAGCTGTGAGTGGCCTTGTTAAGCAGGCTGGAGGAAAAGGCCTTTTATCTTTACCTTATTGATGCTCTATGTCTCTACCACTTAGTAGATGGATTCAGCAGAACAAAATATCCACTGTGCTTGTTTTAAGCACTGAACTCCAAAGGATGGGAGGGCTGCGCCGGCCAGCTGACACCCTCCTTGTAACCCCTGAGCTTGCCAGTTTTCCTTCATGTTCTGGCAAAGACCGGGGCTGAATCTGCTTCCAAAAAGAAATTCTTTTGCAGATTTCCAGTAGCCACAGCAGTAAGGCACCCTGCAAGGAACAGACAGTGGAGCTCAGCTCCTGCGGTCATATGGGATCTCATACAGCCACAACCAGGGCCATGTCTTGTCCTCCACACCACGTAAGCCAGTTATTTGATGACGAGAGTAATAAAGCAGCGTTTCAGTACTGCTTTACTCTACACAGACTCTGGAAGCAAATCAAAAGGAGACAAAGAGGAATCAATACTGATGTATCCCTGCTACAATATGCCCAAATACTCAAGGCAGGCCAGCAAGCAGGCTGCAGTTTCCACCAAGAACTTGTGCACCTGCAGTCTCACACATGCTGCGATAAGCAAAGACAGATGCTTTTGTCTTGAAGTCACTCCCTCCTTTCCTTGGAAAGGATTCGACATGTGGTCTCAGTCTTCTGAGTAATAAGACAAGTGCCAAGGTAAGTCATGGGAAACTGAGTGATGGTGAAGGTCTGGTCTGCTTAATAGATGACTTCTAGTCCCAGGTGCCCAAAGGGATAAACAACATAGATTACGTGCAAAAAGAACCTGCAGAGCTGTTAGACACCGAGAGACCTGTCCAGAGAATAAACAACAAGCCAGAGACTTCCTAAGAGTCTGGTTGAACTGGGTGCCTGGCTTGGCATGTTTTGGCCACTTGAGCAATCAACGGAGACAGACCAGCCCATCCAGCAAAAAGTCCATAAAACCAGTAAGCCCAGTCCAGATTCTGACTAGGTAACACCAGCATGCTTATTCCTGGCTGGGACTCGATTCTAGCCCCAAACATCAGATGAACTGCTAACACAACCACCATAGGAAGAACTTCACCAGGGAACTCATTGCTGTACTTTGACCTGATGGCAGCAGGCAGCATTGGCTGGAGACTGCTGCAAAAAGCGGCAGCTACCTGCAGGCAGCTCAACACACATCTGCATTTCACTTATTAAAACCTATTTCTAGAGAGAGGCAGAGGTTCAGCCTAAAAAACGAGCACTGAGGCACTCAGACCAGAGCTCTGAAAGCAGCTGCTCAGCACGAAGGCGGGTTGGGCGCCCCTACCTCAGGCAGGCATTCCAGCAAGGAGGTTGTGGTGAGCAGAGAAAATACCTGGTTAACATGAACATCCTGACTGGATCCGGTTACCAGCCGCTGACTGCTGGGCTCAGCAAGCCGGGCTGCACACACGAGCCCCCTCGACATGAATGTACAGATGCCAGCAGGCTGCAAGGCAGGGACTGGGTCAGACCATCCCTGTGCACAGCTCTGCAGGAGCAGAGCTCTGCTACAGGGCCATGAAACAGAAACAGGGGGACCTTGGGCCCCTGACACCCCATACAGCCCCCTCCCAAACACCCACCTCAGTCCCACACACTTCTTACCACCAGCTCTTCCCAAACTATTTATTGATAGGAAATTCTTCTCTCTTCAAAGGAATATTACAGGAGACACGGACTCTGAAGTATTACAAACAGAAAATAAAACTTGACTTTTAATCCAACGTGGAACTTTTTCTATCAGCCTCTGCTTTGCATTTTCTCCAGCTGGACCACGCTCCCCTTTGCTGCCTGGATCCCTGCCCGGCTCGGTGTAAGGCTCCACACTATGTTAAACATGCTCCAAAACAGCCTTTGTCTTCTGCTTGGCCTTCTGGGTTGTTCAAACCACCTCATTTGAAGTCTTTGGATTGTAGCAGAGTCTGGTTTACAAGGACCTGTTTGAGGACACCCTGTTTCGTCCGGCAGTACCGGGGCTTCCTCCTCCATACGGCCAACAAAGGACAACACATGGGATGGCAGGAGCAGACCTTGCCAGCCAGCGTGTGCCAGAACACCTTCACCCAGTTACGACCTGGGGAGTTTCGAGCAAAACAAAGGACCAGAAACGTCCTAAAATCCAGTGGGTCTTGGAGCTTTAAACATAGGAAACTCATTCACATTGAACAGCCAGGTCCAGACCAATTCTGGGTATACACAGGCCCAGAAATCCTGCTTGACTGACACAGGACACGAAAATCCAGGCACCTCTTAACTCTGACTACCCTCTTCTGCCTGCAAGAAGACCAAATCTACTCTGAACACCTTTTATCTTCAGGCAGAAAAACACTAGTTCAAGTCACACAGCCCCTGAACTCAATCAGAGCAAAAGCCAAGTGCCACATTGGCATGATTGCCAAACAGAGTGGATTCTTACCTGGCGATACTCTGAAGTACAGGAGAGGGCTCATGTCAGACACTCTTCTGTTATGTTTAGCCAGATCTTTGGCCTGAAGTGCTACACAGAATTTAACAGAGCAAGCACAAGCAATGTAAAATACTCTCATGGTTATGCAAAGGTGGATGCAGCATCTCTACCCTCTGCGTAAACCAAAGGGAACAAGCCATCGTACTCGTTTGTAAAAACCCACTTTGTATCTCAAGGCTAAACCCATCCTTTAAAGAAAGAAGAATAATATTTTAAAATGCTAATTACAGAAGTCAGAGTAGTTGGAATTTTTAATCTTTGGGAAATGTGCAAACATGCTGGAACTGCTGAACCTCCTGCAGCCAAATACTGGAGCAGCTGCACAACTTGCCAAAGACATAGATGTCCCTATAGATCATGCAGACAGTAAATCAATAGATTGCAATGTGATCAGCTGAAATGAATTGATCCCTGTTAATGCAGCATTTGTCTGGGCTAAGACCACATCTATTCCCCGCCCTGCGCTGGGTGCTGAGAGAGCACTAACATGCCAACACTGTGAGCATAACTTCATGTCCCTTCACGCGATGTATTTCCCAGAACGCTGCTGTGATCTGAACCACGGTTGCACCGATCTCAAAGCCAGAACACCCTTCCCAGTGCTTCATTTCTGCAGCTTCACCAATGTAACCAGGGAGCCCGAGTGCAAGGCTGATAACTCGGGATTACGCTGGCTCCAGCAATGTTTATAGGAACCGAACTCTCTAATTTGCTAAAGGATCTGGCACTACAGAAAGCAGGCAGAACCTCAGAGCAGGTTTCTATTCTGCTGCAATTACACCTAATTAACTAACCTTTAAAATACACTCAAGGGGGCAGATCTCATTACAGGGAGAAGCAATGGTCAATTGTGAGTAAGCAGTACAAGAGCTGCATTATTTATTTTGCAACTGGTGGCACTCCTCCAGGGCTGCTGCAGAGCGTGTTGCTCCCTGAGCCCTTTCAGAAGCTCCAGGAGTTGATCGGCAGGCAGACTGTGTCTGGTCAAGTCTCTGCTTAAAGGTCCACCATAAGCAACACCCAGTGAAGATGCCTTCTGCAATGTGCATCCCACATCGATTCACCTGTCCTTGCTGTCACTACAGCCCCAGAGACTTCAGGGTCCTCTGCTATCAGTCTAGTACTTGAAACTAAGAATCAAGACATTTTTCAGAGAAGGAGACAAAGAAAAAGATTCGGCCTGGTTTATTCTCATCTCTTCCCACTACAGAAAAAAAATAACCAAACCTACTATGTAAGGCAAAAGGGAAATAAGTCTCCCGTGGTTTTCTATCAGCCACGATCAGCGGCACGATGCTGCTCACCAGCTGCTCTCAGGGTCCCCAGGATTCTTCTGCAGGCACAGGAAATACCAGAGGAGATGTGAATATGTAACAAACAGGAGTATCTACTCCAGGTAGCAGAGGGCCAACCTGTAGAGAAATCCCTCCCCAGCAAACCGTTATTTTTCCCCTTTTGGAGGGGGAAGGAAGGTTTCCAGGCCAACTGTGAGCCAAGAACAAGCCCAAAGTTGATGCAGAGGAGCAAGTCTCCTGTGTCTCCCTCCCAAAGCCACAGATTGCCATATCCATCAAGAGTATGCAAAGGAAAAGATTTCCCTTCCAAGGCCCAAAATTCAACAGGAAGAAGAAAGAGAAGCCAGAATTTGTTTTAAAGAGCTGGCAGCCAGAGAAGCCTGAGGATTCAGACCCTTCCTGCCCACCCTCACAAGAAACCAGAACAAATCAGTGCATCCAGCCAGAACCTGTGCGCACAGCGTGGAGCCAAACTGCAGGATGCCTTCGCCAGCCCAGATTACCCACGTTCAGCAGTTTTGGGGTTTTTACCGTCTGGTAGAAATTCCTCTGGTCTGTACTACCTAACAGGCATGAGCACAGGACCTTTTTGGACTAACCCAACCAGCTCCAAGGCTTATTCACAGGCAGCCTTAATATCTTTACGTTCATCGTGGCTTCAGGAGTCTCACTTTGTCATATGTTCAAGTGCGTTCGCAAATGTCAAGCATTACTATCTCCAAGTTGTCTATCAATTGTTGTCACTGAAGTGTAAAAACACGTTTAAAGAAAAAAAAAAAACAACACATTTAAAGAAACAACTTAAAGGATGGTTTGGAAATATTAACAGGAACATAAGTTACACTGAAATAGTTTTATCCAAATTTAACTGCGTTTGTCTCAAGTGTTCCAGATTTCCTGCCACTACCTAAGCACTCAAAGGCTTCAGCAGTGACGCTCTACTATAAACATATTCATTTGTTTAATGAAACTTGAAAAGTGCTCTTCCTCCACCCTCCAAAACATTGAAGGCTTTTGTTCCTCTAATGACACGGGAAGCCTGTTCTCACCCTTCCAAACACAGCTCAGAGGCAGCAGACTGGATTTAAAAAAAAAAAAAAAAAAAAAAAAAAGTAAGTTTAGTGCTAGGTTACTTCTTACATAAACCACAGGCAGTAATGTAGGCTGGAGCCACCCTTGGGAGAAGAGCCAAGCGCCACAACCGAAGTCATCCCGGGCTCGAGGCGGGACGGCTGCATCCTGCTGGAGCACGGAACTGGGGCAGAAAGCCTACGCAGGGCTTCAGAGCTGATCTGAACAGACAAAAAGCAACTCCATAAAACATGCCAGGAGGTCACATATTGAAGAAAAGGTATTTTAAGATGCTGAATATTTTGCAGTGCCTGGTCTGGTTTCACATAAAGTCCCCTGCAACAAACCCGGATATTTCTGTGATGGGGGATGTTTGGTTACCAAACAGACTGCCTGGGCTTATAAATCCAAGACTGCAGCTTTTGCTTCTATTTCCTCCCAACCAGGTTAGAAAGCAGCACAAAAAACGCATAGCACGTCCCAGCATAAATCCTCTCACTACCTCAGGACTCACTTGTACTAACTCACCCTCTCCAAAATACAACGTACATGCTATAATCTCCGAAACAAAATCATAATAACGAGAAACAGGAGAAACGTATTACTGCCAATGCACAAACAAGGAAACCCTGAAAGCAGGGGGGGAGAGTTATCTCCCACCTTGCAGACCCTGGGAATTTGGTGAGCACAAGAAGGCTTGGGCTGCAGAGCTGCAGCCCAGGTGAGTGTGAGACACAAGCCCATTCCCAACCAGGCAGCTAAATATTAGAGACCCGAGCGTGAAAGAACTAACTCTCCTTCCCCAGCCAGACGGTGCCTGCCACACTGTCAAAACGAAGTTTATCGCAATACAAACAAGCGTGATTCAGAGACCAGCAAAGCATAAAGACTCATTTCTGTTTCAGAACTGCTTCAAATTAGTTCCCTCCTCTTGGCAACCCTTCGCACAGCCTTCAGAAAGGGCTGTTTGTGCAAAGGCAAGTACACAAAGCAGACGTGCTGGAGGGGGGGAGAAAGAGCCCAGAATGGTTTCCAGGCTCAGAGGTAGATGCTCAGAAGAAGGGAGAAGAGGTTGAGATGCGTAGCTTGGGGAGCCCAGGACTTCAGGGTGGCATTGTAAGCACGGGACACACAAGCCTCACCACAACAACAACATTAATGTTTCTCCTGGAGCCACCACGTGCCCAGCAGAACAAGAGGTCTGTCTTTTGCTCCCGGTGCTCCAGCATGGCTCTGCAGGTCTCCACCAGGCTGGCAGCCAAGTCACCTGCCCCTGGCTCTCAGTCCTGCCTCTCCCACCAGCATCCCTCCTGCACCCCTGCCACGCCACCCACACTGCCAGCCTGTCCCCACCGTGCCACCAAGGAACGGATGCTCCATGGAGACTGAATACGTGCAGCACAAAGTCCAAGAGCCAGTTCCCTGTTGTACACCAAGGTCTCCAGCATCTCCCCTGGCCCTTTCAGGGCAAGCAGCTTCCCACAAACCTTGTGTCTGCTCTCGGCATCCTTCCGCTGTGCTCCTGCCAGCACAGTAGTCCCAGAGCTCCAAGTAGCCTGGGGAGGATTAGCTAGTTGTTGCATCCATTTAGCCAGCATAGGAAAAAAATTCCACAAGGATATCGATTTTTTTTTTTCCCCCAGCTGTAATCTCCTCATGTACACATAGTGAGCGGGGTAAAAAACTGCCACTCCCCTGGAAAAAATAAGGAATGTGGCCATGCAAGAGTGGAGGCAACAGATGCCTTTTGATCCCTCCACAGCCAAAGGCAGCGGTGAAAGCCACAATGCCCTGATCAGCTTTTAAAGCCAAGGTGGAAGTGAACATTATTTTTCCATTAGAAGAGTTTAACTTCCAACACCGCTACACTTACCCCAAGCAGAAGGGCCCTCAAGCAGCCCAGCAGTTCATGCTGCATTTACTCGGGACTGCAGAACCACGGAGCAGCCACACGGATCCCGGTCCGGCACCGTGCCCCGCGCCGCCCCGCCCAATTGTTTCCTGCCCTTGACAGCTTCTGTTCTCTAAAAACTGTTGGTTTGGGCTCCTTTTACGTCCTGTGCATTTTGCTCGAGCTGAGTTTCCTACTGGACTCTGGGAAATGGATTTTCCGCAGGGCTGTCGCAGCCGGCTCCGCCGAGTCCTGCCAGATTACACAGTTCCCAGCACCAGGTCCTCTCCTTTCGGTTTTACTCCTTCTCAGGGGAGAGGAGTAAGCAGGAACAGCCCAGAAACCTTCTGCAAGCTGAAAACCACTTCCAGAAGCAGCGGTGACTCAAACCCAGTGTAACACTACTGGTATTTCACCAAAGGTTATTGTAGCAGAGGGAATAGTAACTCCTTTTTCTGAAGAACTACAATGCATTATTAAAAAAAAATTTAAAATAAAAAAAGAGAAAAAAATCAGAAGACTACCAGGCTGCTCACAACGTAACCAAACAGAGGGACATTCAGCCTTAAAACAAAGCCTGTTCCCCAGCTGTAACCAACCCTCTAACACAGACAGCAACGCTGCTCTTCCCACACAGCACCATGACCCACACAGGCAATGCCAGAACTGGTGTCATTTAAACGATACCACTGCCACCCGATTGCTCGCTTCAGCTTAGTTAGTTGCTTCAAATAAGACAACACTCAGCGAGCAAATTCAGCAGTTTGGTATTGCTAGTATTTCTTTCTACGACAAGGCTTTTTTGCTTTTACAACATAAGGAGCTGGATGGGGAGAAGCAGAGGTTGGACCATGCCAAGCACCAAGGAGCCTCCGCACATCTCCCTGCTTTGGAGCAGCTTTGTCCCTAGAGGAGGGAAAGACCCTGACCAACACCAGGGCTCAAGCACGTTCACAGCTGTAAGGAAGCCTCACACCAGCTGCCGTGGAGCCCTGTCCCGGACCCACAGATCACCACGGCTCTCACCTCCACTGAGAAAAACCCCAGCCCAGCCCCAAAACCACAACAGCGCACTGCGGAATTACCTACTGCCGCGTACGTTGATCTGAGTTCTGTTAAACTCACCTTCAGCCTGCTTTTCCCCAGCGGAGCAAATGCGTGGTGGCATCAGCAGTTTGGGAAGCAGCTGTCCCCAGGGCTGTCCTTGGGCATGCTTGCTCCTCTTCCCTCCTCTTCCACAAACCCACAAGCCTGTTAACAACTTACTCTCTGACCTGTACCAGCTCCAGCAGAGACTCTACAGAGAAGGGGAAACTGCATCACAAACCAAAGTCTGGGAAGAAGAGACAATTTCTGTCTGACTCCAAGCAATGCAGAAAGCCCAAAATGGTTTTTTCACCGCCCCTTTACATCCTCGAGGCTACTCCTTGGGCTGGGATGTTTCGGGTTCCCAAAACAAGGTTCATGCTGGACACCACTGATATGAACTGTGTGTGTCCCCCCCCATGTGTACAGAGGACGAGCTCTCTTTGGGCGTCTAGGTATCTCAGTATCCTCCTGCTATCAAACAGAAACATACTAAGATATCGAGAAACAGTGATTTTTATGCCTGATGAAATGCAGGATGTTTCTCTCCCACTGTGTTCAGTTCAAGCCCTGTCTCCACTGGGAAGCCTCAGATCTGGACTTGCAGTCCAGCAGCACCAGTAGGAAGCATCAGCCTTCAACAGCGCCCCGCGTGTGCTTTGCCATCGTCACACAACCCGGCCACGCATGGACCAGCCTCCACCAGCGATGCGCAGGCCATCACAGCCCTGTGCCACCGCAGTGCCACAGCCCAGCACGGACCTCCAACAGGCAGAGCCATCCTGGTGAAGATCCATTTGGAAGCAGAAAGATGCAACGCTTTTAAAGTGGAAAAATGAAGACTGAAAAGAGCTTTGGGGGGGTTGCTGGACTTGAGTAACTAGAGAAGCATGACTGTCTCGCAGACTTGGTTTGGCCAGTTCAGCAAACAGCTGTACTGCAGATGTCACGAAAAAGCACCATCAGGAGAGCAGCACCGAGAACACGCGTTACAGCCCGTGAGCAGGTAGAACCGCCTTCGGAACGCAGGAGCGCAAGAGCCACTGAAAGCACAAAACGCACAATTCCCCAAGGACAAATTCACTATCTGTGGCAGCAGGCACGTTTCACAACGTGAACGCAGTAGCAAGATCTCAAATCGCTACCTAATCCTTTTCATCTCCATGAACACGCTCAGACCTGGTCAGTCAGGTGGCATCTTCAGCTTGAAGTTGCTAGAGCTCGCTTTCTGCTGCATCCCTAACCAGCACCACCCTCCACTGACCGCAGCACACCAAGGAAGAGGTGCCAGCAGAGGAGCCCCGCTGCTTCTCAGGAGAGGCTCACCAGAACCAGTCTGGCAGTGTTGTATCCACATTTTCCACAGGTGTTTGAGTTTAAGCGAAGACAGATGATGTTGCTCACATGGAAGAACCAGTCCTGTGCTCTACACCAGAAACCTAAGCAGAACTTTGGAAGGATGGAGACAGGCAGGAGAAATAGGGAAAAGCAAGCCATAATCCACCCCATCCCATTGCCTGCTCTCATGGGGACCGTACCAGCAGCTTTCCAGTGTCAGGGACCTGGTTACTGGGTGCCGCATCCACACCCGCTTCCCTGGAAGTCCTGCACTCAAAGGTGGCACTGAGGCTTTTTCTTTCTTCTGGGAATGAGGGAAGGGGAGAACATTTATTTATTTGTAGAAATTCTCAAATTCCAGAGGAACCCATGTAACTTTTATCAAAAGTCTGTAATTAAAATAAATCAACACCCTGCTCAGCAATAGCTGTATTCTCAATCTGAAGGACAAAGGAAGAATTAAAAGGTTTCTTAAATAAACTGGCAGCTGGGATAAAATTACCATTGCTGCCCTCCTCCCAGCCCGTGCAGACAAATCATGCCTTTGAGTATTCACAGTCCTGCCAGACTCAATCCAGCCTGGATAAGCCATCAATCTGATTACAGCCATAAACCTAAGTATGAAACATATCACCAAAAAGATCTGTTTGCGGTATGATACGCTCCTAACCCTTCCCAGCCTCTCCAAGAAGGGACGCCTTCAAGAAGCTTAAAGCCAAAACTTCATAGGAGAAGCAAAGCCCAGGAGCACAGAAATCATCTCGTTATTGGAGTCTTTGGGACATTTACAAATGAATAAACTTCTCTGCAGATTCCGTTTTCAGCTAACCGGCAAGCACCTCGCCCAAAATACATCACATGAAATATGTTGGCTTGGAAGCATTTTCCTCTCAAGGGGAGAAAGAAAAACTCCCATCTTCGAGCTCCTGCAGAATGGATGTGTTATTAATGATGATAAAACAACCTTTGAAGAGGGGGTGGGCAGAGGCAGCCTGAGTGGTATTTGAGGTGAGGACGGGCTCACGCCTGAACCAGCAAAGCAAACGGGAGCTTTGCCGTGATTTTTTTTTTATGGTAAAAACTGGGCCCTTGGTCAAAGCAAGCAAAATATTTCAGATTTGTTCCTATTCCAAAACACACATGCGTGTCCACAGGCACACTCAAACCTACTATACACCCACAGATCACCCTCGCTGCAATCCCAGCTCCACTCTCACTAGCAGACACCAAAGTCAAACGGCAATTAAAACCTCCAAGAGGTACAGCAGCAGCAACACAGCTGGAAGCAACTTAAGCTTTGCTCATATTTACATGGCCTGTGAATCCATGCAAGCTAATTTTAGAAATCTCTTTATAAGCAAAGCCAGTTATTTCCTCTGCTCAAAGGGTGTAAGAACCCTCAAAAATTAAAAAGAGTTTCCTCACGACAGAGATCCAAACTATTAGATTTCAGAAGGAAGAGGGAGAAAACCAAGGGGAATAGGGAGGGTGTCCAAGATCAGATGCAATGTCAGCAACTCCAAGCAAGGACTATACTGGAGGTAAGAAGCATTTGATCCAGAGTCTGTGTGCAATTCCCAGAGGATCCATCAGAGGTGAGCAGGAAAAACAAGCTTGAATTCACCAGGAGAACCACGAAAAAGCTGTAGTTTGACACTATCCAGACTTCATTCCAGAAAGTAATTGCCAAATCTTATAGATTTTTCTGTTTAAAAATAAAAATAAATCTCGCCATTCTCTGCAGCCACTGTCTGGAGTGATACCTGCTACCCCCAAAACGTGATTTCTTCTGCACCACCTGGCTCAGGCTGGGCATCTCGTTACAAGAAGCTGAAAAGGTGGTGGCAGCTCAGAAAAGCATAACAAACCTGATAAAAAGCTTCAGAAACCATCATGCAAGGAAAAGTCCAAAGCTGAATATGGAGAGCTCAGCTGAGAATTAACTGATGTGGGGGCCGAGGAAGGCTGGTAGTCAAAGACAGATACTCAAAGGACAAAAATGTTGAAGAAAGCAAAACAAAGCACATTGAGATGAAGTCTGAACCAACCATTAAGGAAAAAAAAAAAAAGGATGAAGATCTCTGTCAGAGCATGGAGGGCAGAGAGGCCGTAGAGCTTGGAACGTTTGAACACAGGCTAAACAAGCTCTGGGACTTCTCTTAATGGAGCAGAGGCAGTGAGATCGTGTGGTGCAAGAGGCTTTTCCACCTCCAACTGTCTTCTAAACGAAAACAAAAAGGAAAACAATGCAAGATGCCAGCAGGATAGCTTCTCCTCATGCCTTACAAACACTAGGTGCTACTCCACCCTGACACAACCCTGCATTTCCACCTAGTAACAAATATAGAGAGAAAAGGCTTGGCCTCTGCGTCACTGTGATTGGACAGATACAGTGCAACTGTACAACAGGCAAGATAAATTATGTATTTGCTGTTTTAAACTATTGCACAATAGCCTTAGTTTCTGTATAACCCACAGAACTGCAAGATACAAACCTCCCCGCTTTACAAAGTGACATAACGTTTAAGTAAAGTGTGCCTCTGCCTCCCAACTCACTGTCTAAACCAACCTTACTCCAGGTGCGGTACCAGCTGGTGGGAGGGACCCCTTCGGCTGCTCTGCACAGCAGCTCCAAGGGAGCATCAGATCCCGGGGGAAGTGATAAAGAGGACAGAAAGGAGACAATAAAAACACATCATGTTTATAAGCTGTCTCACATGCTACTAGTGAGCAGCCCAGAGGTTTTTGCATGGAGTCAAGCCATCCTTGTGACCTTTTCCTCATCTTGTTTACTAGTCCATGGAGCATGTAATGGGCCCCAGCAAGCTCTTCAAGTGGCACAATAATCTGTGTTTGGCAAACAGCCACCTGTTACAGATTGCTGAAGGACTGTCCCACAGCTGGATCTTCTCTGCTCAAGGCGAAGGCCACCCCTAGCTAGGGGTGTCACCCCCACCTACTGGCACCTCAGCATCATCCTTTCCATGCACCTTTTACCGTGAAGATGATAGCCTCAAGGCCCTGTCATTTCAGAGAAGAACAATCTGGTCCATATCGGCACTTCACTACCAATACACAATCATTAAGCTCTTTAGGACAGTCTTTCAACCACCCAAGTTAGTGAAGCAAAAAAAACCAAACCAACATCCCAGCCTCACCCCTTGCCCTGTTTTTTTATTCATGGTTTTCATCGTGTAGAGAAAAAAACAAACAACCCCCCCACACATAATAGACATTCACAGCCATGTCATTTTTATGGAATAAATGTCAACTGGTCTCTTTCCTTTGACATTTAGCTAATAATTGTTTCAGCCAAATAATCTGACAGCACTGAGCTCCATAGTCCATAAATGCCCCTAGTGTTTTACTGAACACTAAGGACAACACTCACTGCTCTCCAGCTCCACCGTACATGTGGTTACACACACACATGCTTTCCTCAACCCTCTCTGAGCCCTGGATGAATCAGCTGGCTGCACTGACTAGCTGTGCTTAAATTTAGCAATTTATTCCACCACCACCCCATGCAAACCTTCCCTGCATCCCCCCATGGGGGCAGAAGCCAGGAGAAAGGAGGGGGAGGAAAAAAAAGGAAGCAGGTGCCTCCACCTCTTGCTAGGGGCAGTAAGAGGACTGGAATTTGCTCCTCCTCAACTCCCTGATGATTGCTACCCCATACCTTCATGGGCCATCAAACCCTGGAACCTCTTTTGCCAGCTTCCAAGTTCCAGTACAACCTTTGTTTACATCTTGAAGTTTCCATTTAGTCGTCTCAATACCATTTAACCCACCTAGTGATGTTCCTATCCTTTAACTTTCATCTGAGCTGGATTTCCATTTTTCAAAAGACTCTGTGTTGGCCCAAGTTACATCTGTTTAAAACAAAATAGGGCAAGAAAATTCCCTTTATAATTCTGCACATTTGCTGGGAGCTTACAGGCCCCATCACTGACCCCTTCTCCTTCACACTCAGTTTGCCTTCTTGCTTTTCTAAGCTGCAGGCTACTAATGATGCACGCAGAGGCATCACAAGCATTACTGCTCTTCTCCTGGATGGCTCTGCCAAAGGTACCAGGCTGTGTTCCCTGGGGTGCCTGTTACCTGTTGGTTCAGTCGTTGTCACATCAAACTCACCAGGGTGTTCAGCACTTGCTGTACCAAGGGACAGTTGTTCTGCACACCAAGAGCTAGCTGTACGAGTCTCTTGCTGAAGATAAATGTATCTAAAAAGCATAATGTATTTCAGCGTGGACAGCATTACCGGTAGCTGTGTTCAGTGGGAAGGAACAAATGATGTTAAAGGTATGGCCAAGGCAAGAAGCCTGCAGACAACCACTTTAAGTTGGGTCAGTTTTCACATACAGTTCCTAGCAGTGCAAAACCTCCCTGGACACCCTGCTTCATCGAGTAGAGACCCTAACAGTTTGCGACCACTTCTCAGGCCAAGATCTCAAAGCACTTTACAGGCTTATTCTTGCATCTTTGAAGCGTTGGCACAAGTCCCATGTGAGAATCAAAGCACAAAGTGCCACACGGGACTGGAGCAGCAGGTCTGGGCTGAGCCACACAAGCTGCTGGCGCTGGCAAACGCCAGACCCACCTGCCGCATCCCCTGCCCCACACACACAGTTTGACCGCCCTTACTTCACACACGCCTGGGCTGCTCCACACCAAAAGCACAGGGAGAGACACACTGAGGCAAACGGTCTCTCTCCGTACGCTTGCACCGCACCCTGAAGCGATGGCCGTCACACACACCGCGTCTGCGAGCTGCTGCAGAACGACTCACACACCGACGCGAACCAACCTTCTGCTTCCTCTGCCAGCAACAGCAACCGGGCGGGCACGCAGCAGCACAGAGCTCTCGGACCACGGCAGGAAGGTGCAAGTCGGAGGCTTTAGACTGAATAAAGCTTCTCTCACCCAGCCGATGCAGGAGCATGTTACAGAGAGGATCTGTAACTCCCCCAGTGCCATGACACTACCTGGTTAATCATGCAACGAGCAGTAAGCGATGCCATCTGCACACACACTGCTCCTACTAGGAAGGATCTGACAAAGAAGTTACACATTTCCAATTCATAGAGGTATTTTCTAGAAGAAATGCCTTTATTTTATCTTTAAGAGGTGTTTTTATCATGAGGACAGAAATAAAAAACCCTCCCCTGCCAAAACACTCCTTCACACACGATGATTTGCTTTGTCATGCCACTTCAATACCTACACAGCAGCCACGGATAAAGAATTAAAGCAGATCTGGGTGAACACATAGGAACTTCATAACAACACCTGCATGCCTTAAAAAAATAAATCTTTTCTTTTTTTCTTGTAGCAATGCCAGTGCATGCCAACGTACAAAATGTCAAAAAATTCATTTCCATCTCCTGGTACGCTGCTAGAGGTCTCTCCATTTTGGGTCATACCAGGCAGCTTCAAATTACATCGCATTCGATCTGCTATGAGGAAACACAAGCTCACCATGGTACAAAGCAGCACAAAGAAGAAAAAAGCGCATTCAGGATTGTCAACCCCATGATAAGCGAGCGACTCAGTACTCAGCGGGGTGCCAGCAGGCCCACGCAGGGACCCTGGGCAGCTGGAAGGGCACAGAGCCGCTTGAGATCCCAGGATCTCACTGCTGGTCCCTTACACACAGGAGCTGTGCAGACGAACCCAAAACGCGTTAGCGATGGAGAACAAAGAGAGGAGATGCGGGCTCCCCACGGCACCGCTGAGATGCTGTTCCCAGAGGATCAGGACCTAGAAAATATGAGCTCCAGTTTCGCCCAGGTCCCTCCGTACCTCCTGCATCCATTTAAGCCCATGACTGCCCTTCACCTGGGACAACCCGGAGGCCGGTGATGCAGACACTGCCCTCGCTCATGGTTAAAGCTCCTCCAATGGCTGCTGCTGTGAACACGAGCTGCCTTTGCTCATCACCCCTTGGGCACACGGGTGACCACCGAAGGCCCAGGAGGGGGCTCCCCGCTAGTGACACCAGCTGCGGAGTCCACGGCAGAGGAGCCATCGCCGGGCTCGCACCCAGGGCCCACGGCTCCTTCCCCGGGGGGCACTGAGCTCTGCGGACGCTGACCGGGAAGCGCCAGGCAGGTGTGAGGGGAGGCCCTGGCCTGACCGGGCCCCACAGGCCTGACCGGGCCCCGGGGTGGGCCCAGACCCGGTGCCCGGGGAAGCCGCCAGCCTCACCTGCTCGGCACCGTAGGCCGTGGCGAACTGGACAAACTCCTCCACGCGCACGAAGCCGTCGCCGTCGCGGTCCAGGGCATCGAACACAGGCCGGAGGCGCGGCTCCTCGTCCGGCCGGGCCGGGGGCTCCGCGGGCTCCTCCAGGGCCAGGCAGCGCCTCCGCCCCGGCGGGGACCACGGCGGCGGCCCCCCGCTGCCATCACCCCCTCACATCACGGCCGCCCGGCGGGGCGGTGCCGGTACCGGTGCGGCGATGCCAGTGCAGTCCCAGCGGTAGCTCCGCCCGCCCTCGGGCACACGGCTTTGTGCGAGGCGGCGTCGGCCCCGCCCGCCGCGTTTTCACCGGGGGCGGCCCCGCCGCCCCGCCCCGCCCGGGACCGGTGGCTCCGAGCGCCGGGGTGACGCGGTTCCTCCCCGCAACCGGGTGAGTGGGAGGAGGCGGCGGTGCCGAGAAACAACCCCGCCCGCCCGCGCCGCCGCTCCGGGGCAGCCCGCGGCGAACCGCCAGATCCAACGCGGTGGCCGCCGCAGTAGCCGGGGCGGTGACGTCACTCGTCTGCCAGTGCGCCCCCACGCCCACCCCGACGCGGCGCGAGGCCGTGGGAAGGCCCCGCCCCCTGCCCCGCGTGGCGCGCGGTTGGAGGGGTAACGGCCACGCGGCGCGCAAGCACGTGCCGCCCGCGCCCCCCGCCGGGTCGTGGGGGGCACCGGGACCCCCGCACCCCGGGGGAGTGTGCACCATACACCGCCGGACCACCGTGCAACACATCCCCTGCCTCCCCCAGCCCCACACTGCCCGTGTCAGCCGCCCCGTGGACCCCGCCCCGGGGTTTGGCCCAAGCTGAGCCTGTGGGAGGGACCACGTGTCGTTACAGACAGTCCCCAACCCGCTCGGAGATGGTGAACCGAGACCCAGTTAAATAGGTGCACCAGCCCAGAACAAGGTTATGCAGAAGCCTGGACCAGCAAACCTCCCACACAGTCCTTCTCCAGGAGGAAATAGTTGTCGTGTTGTCTGGGAAAAGGGATATTGTGGCCAGATGCAAATCCTAGGAGAGTCCTGGGCAAAGGACAGTGCCCAGACCCCAAGGCAAGCACCACATCCCCATCCCTGCTGAAGAGGTCGGCGTGTCCCTCCCACCAAATCCCTCAGCACTTCTGTGTCACCTCTGCTGAGGGACCCAGCGGCTGCTGGAACCACCACCCCAGAGGTGGCTGGGGCCAAGAAGGCACCAGGTCCTCAAGTACCACTTGTACGGGGTGCCAGGGTCCAGCAGCCACCAAAGACTGGGACTGCACACAGCTCTGGGAACAGTGGTTTTCCACCCTCCCTCAGGGCACAATTTGGGCCACCAGGATCAGCCAGCACCCCAGGGCACAGGCACTGGCTTTGCTCGTGTAGCAGTGATCTATACATTGGTGCTCTGACCAAAGACTTGCCTCCTAAAGCTCTTTCTGTTGCCACCGCTGGCTCAACGGAGGACAGGAGCACCAGCAAACCTTCCCAAGTTCCCAGCAGCCAGAGGCCGCAGGATCAACCCCCTACACGAACAAATGAGAACTGTCACAGCTCAGGATGGAAGTTCTTTATTTGTGGCCTGGAGGAAGGAGCAGAACCTGGCAAGTCTACAATCAAGTAGGAAATACAATCAAGTAGAAAAACAAGCTTTACGGAATTCAGGATAAGCTTAAAGATTGCCGTCAGCAGCAGGAGGCCGCAGCACACGAGTGGGGTGTGTGTGTGTGTGCCCCCGAGGTGCTGGCACCAGGGGCATATTTGGCTCTGGCAGCCCAGCACAGAGCTGGTGCAGCCCCTGCAGCTCATCAGCTCAGCACCCTGCTCAGAAAGGACTGAATTTCAGTAGCCCTTGATTCACCCTCAGCTGTAGTGTCTGTACGAAGAAAGGAGACAGCATGAGACTGGCGTGATAGACAGATTGGGGGGGCAGACAGAGAACTGGACATTCCAGGCTCCCAACAGATATAGTGCTACAGCATACAGAGCCAGCTCTGGTGGGCTCCAACCTCACACTACCTCTGCTCCCAGGAGAGGGACACCCCAGCTAAATCTGCTCTGGGGACTGCTGCCCCACTAGAAACCCCCCCAGAGGGAACAGGGCCATTTCCCCCTGCCAGTGGCCAGCTTGGTCCTTGTTGCCCCCCTGAGAGCTGCCAGCTCCTGTTGCCAAGCCAGAGCTGCCCCCAAAATGCTGATCTCAGCCCAGGACAGGCTGAACTACTCTTTCCTCCCAAAAGGGAGCTGCTGCTGGGGGTCTTGGGCAGCTCCCAGGGTGAGATGGGGGAGAGGGGAGGAAGAGGACAGGTAACCATGGGCAGCACTGCCTGGGACTTGGGAAGGGCCAGGAGAGCAAATCATAGGAGACACAAATGGACAGTGAACGTCACAGCCTGCACGCCCCACACTGCCCCTGCGCCCTCAGCCATGTCAGCTCAGAAGAAAGTAACAGCACAGAACAGGGGTGGCCTTGCTCCCCACCCAGCACCCCAGTGCTTCCTCTCTGAGGCAGAACCAGTGTCACCACCAGTCACAGGCAGCAACTATCAGCTATGACACTGTGAGATGTCACCCCGAGATGCTCCAGAGCAGCAGTGTTCCATCTTGTCTCTGTCCATCGGTCAGTCTCAGGCTGTCCATCATTGATTTTTGTTTGCTCCTGCAGCCCAGAAATCTGCAAGACAGCAGGAAGTGGGTACAGAGTCCTGCCCAGGCCTGCTGGGCTGCAGAGGGCTGCCAGGCAGGGGAAGAGGGGAAGAAGGGAGACCCCTCTCCCTGAAAGCCCTGGTAACCAGGCACCAGTTCCCATCCCACCTCTGCAGAATCCTGCATACAGTTCAACTGCAACACAAGACACTTTGCAGTACCTCATGCAAGGAAGAAAGAGAGGCAGAAGCTGCCAGGACCCTCTGTGCCCCATCCTGCTGGTGAGGCACAGCAGAGGGGAATCATGTCGCTTTAGGGGACACTTGGAGGTGTCCAGACAAGGATCCACCAGCAGGAACAACAAGAGATACCACATAAACCCCAGGCTCAGAGGAAAAACCCAGCAATTTCTCCTGCACTTCCCAAGTCATCCCTAGGACCATCCATGAGGAGTCAAGAGATGGTCCCCATGTTGCTCAGTGCCTGTTCTGCGAACAGCATGGGGGAAGACCCTGCTCCACCTTCCCAAAAACAGAGGAAGGCTTGAAGAAAGTGCTTTCATGTCAAGACCTGAGCTGGCTGCACTCACCCAGAAACCCTGACACCCTCCATCTGTCCCCTCTGCCCCAACACAGGAGGGGCAGAGCCTGGTGCTGGTATCAGATGACCAAGGCACTTGAAGAAGGTAACGCCATGTCCCTGTACCACAGGGCAACAGGGTTTCTGACATGAGCCCTGCTTTATTTCCACAGAGTGGGAAATGCACGTCACCTAGAGTTTAGCAGAGGATGAAGCAATACCCAGCAAGGCGGGGAAGTTGTTGGCAGAGGTCAGCCAGCTCCCACCATCCACGACCAGGGTGGTTCCCGTCACATAGGAAGAGAGGGGGCTCGCCAGGTACAGCGTGCTGTGGGCGATCTCCGTCTTGTTCCCTGCGCGCTGGAGAGGGATCATGTCGAACTGGCCTCCTTCCTTGGCAAACTTCCCACCTAAGTGGTGGAAGAAAGAGTGAGGTAGGACCATGGGACCCCCTGTCCACAACCACTGCCTGCCAGACACTGCAGCACTGCTTGCCCAGGGCTTGCCAAGAGCCCCAGAGAACCTGGAGGAGATCCTGGCACAGCCCTGGGGACAGCCCAGAAGAAAAGGCTTCAGAAGAGGGCTAAATGAGGGGAGCTCAAGCCCAGCGGTGGGGTTTGTACTGCAACAGTGAGTTCAAGACAAGACCTCGGAGAGCTTTCCCAGCCTCCAGGGATGAACCCACATGCTGCTGATGGACTGCAAGAGCTGCACCATCAGGCATGGCAGCTGGTCAGGCTGAGCTTTGTGAGAACACATTACATCATGGTGTCAGAGAGCATAAAAAGCTGCCATTCAGAAGAAAAATAGGTGCCCCGTGAGGTACCAAGGACATGGGAAGGGCTGCTCCCCCAAAGAGACGTGCAGCTGGCTCACAGGACAGCCATGCCCAACAGCAACGGCCCCAGCTACATTACATGACCCACGAGCTGCGTGGCACTGGTGGTCCCTCACAGCCCCCTCCCAGACAGATGCCAGCGAGCCACCACTGAGCAGAGACAGGAGCTCCAGGTTGCCTCACCCAGCCGCCGGTAGCCCTCGGTGCCCACAATGGGACCTGGCGCCAAGCTGTTCACTCGGATGTTATTGGGTCCCCACTCCACAGCAAGGTGACGGGTCATGGCATCTGGGAAGGGATTACAACGGGAATGAGAAAAGGAGAGCAGAGCCATTCCAGTAACTTCTGTAGGGGGCAAAAAGCCACAGGAAACTGGACAAGAACAAAGGGCCCTGTAAAAGCAAACTTGGGGGAGAGAAGAGCCTCAGCCCAAACCTATAACCACATTAGTTGACATTTGCCTCTCCTGTTCCAATATTTGGGAAGAACCAGCCTCCTTACTGATCCCCTCGCAGAGCCCCAGGAAGGAGTGTTTAGGTACCTATGGCAGCCTTAGCAGAACCAGCATGCACCTGCAGGGCCTGCCCTCGGTAGCTCAGGGTTGCCGTGATGTTAACAATGATCCCACCGTGGTCCTGGGGAAGGAAAGTAGATGTGGCGTTAGGCAGGGAGCAGCACAAAGGTTCGCATAGGAGAGTGATGGGACAAGAGAGCTGGGCTCACCCACGGGCACTGCCATCTCTGCATTGCTAACCCACCACCGAGGCAGCACTGCCCACCCAGCCTCACCAAGGTGAGGCAGCCAGCAGGGCCCTTACAGAGAGGTGGGAGATGCAGGGGACAAGCAAAGGCCAAGGGAAAGCAGATGAGCTGGAAAAGGAGCAGCAGATCACAGCTTCTCCCAGGCAGGTGGCAGAGCATGGAAAGGTGCCACAAAAGTCAAAGCCCCAGGGCTGGGTACAGGCAGGATTCCCGGATCCTGTGCAGGGGCTGCCATTCCTGGGATGGAACGGACTGGATCTGAGCAGGGTAGTGGCAGAGGCCCAGCAACCTGGCCCTTGCTACATGGGTTCTGTGCTCCCTTTTGTCCTTCAAACTTCCCTGAATTTCTCAGGAGCAAAGTGTGGCTCGTTTGACACTAACCTCCTGCCTACCAGGAGCCTTTCCAGCGAATCTTCTGGCTCTGGTTCCACTTACCCGGAAATATTTCTCAAAGAGGACTTTGGAGGTGTTGAAGGTGCCAATGGTGTCAATATCTATCACAGTCTTGAAGGCGTTGAAGGACAAGGCACTGGCCGGGCACAGAAAGTTTCCTGCAGCACCTGAAGAACAAACAGCCAGGAGCAGAGTCAGATGGGGCCAGGAAAGATCAGGTAGGTTCAGTGCACTTCTGCAAGAGGGAAGGTGAGCGATACCATCTGGTTAGACTGGAGAGCATGCGAAAGCAGCCTGGATAAGGGGACAGACAACTTGTGGCTCTGGGTGCTCAGCAGCACAGCCAGCCTGAGGACAGGAGGGTGCTGGTGCAGTGGGAGCAAGGATGATCCACATCCAGGCAAGCAGGGATGGCCACGTATCATGAATGGGTCTCTGCTTCCTCAGAGCCCACCTCCTCTGTGCTCCCAGGGGCTGCCCAGATGCTCCCAGGCCAAAGCAGCGTAAGCCAGACACCAGGCAAGCACAACCCCCATGCATGGAAATGCCCTTCCTAGCAGTGAGTCTGTACCAAATCTTCCCCCTGCCCACCCCAGCAGCTCACCGTTAATGAGGATGTCAATCCGCTTGAACTCTTTCAGTGCCTCATCCACCGCTGCCTCAATGGTTTGGGGCTGCCTGACATCTAGGGACAGAGGGAGGCACTGCTGGCCTGTGGCTGCCACCAGCTTTTTAGAGGCCTACAAAATAATAGAGGTGAGGTTCTTGCTGAGGCTCTGTCCTTCAGTGAGGGTTAGACCCAGACCTTGTAACAAGCGAGGAAGAAGTCAGGCAGGAGCCCCATCCAAAATACTGTGGGCATGGGAGAGACCTGCCTAAACACTAAAGCCATGCCTAAAGCCATCTGGCTTCACCCTGGCGGCAGGTAAAGCCCTGGGGTAGCCAGAGAAAGCTCCCGTATGTCATGTCCCAGCCACACGACAGGCTGACCCTGAGGCCTCACTAAACACAGTTGTCTCCATGGCCTGTCATTGACACATCCCAAGCAGCATTTCTGCAGGGCAAGTACAAAGGTTGGACCCAAACAAGGCATTTTTGACATGAGCCCAGGCATAGTTAACCTTTAGATCCAAAAATGTCAGTAGGCAAAAGGACAAATGCAGAACAGCAGTTGCCAGGGTCACTGCCCGCGAGGCAGAGCGGGCCAGCTCTGCGGCTCAGTGCCTGCCACAAACCAGCCCCGCGGTGCTCATTAAGAACATGACTCGCCCCAGCAAATTAAGCATAGGGGATGCACAAACTCAGCAACAATGCTGTGCAACACCCAGCAATGTTCCTGCTCAGGCTCACTGGGCCCTTCCAGGCTTTGAGCCCCAACTAGTACACACTGAGCGTCAAGAGCCTGGGCAAGCAGCCCCTGTGCGCTCAGAAGACCCCAGCCCCTTAGGAACAAAAAGCCCCTGAGCTTCGCAGCTTGTTTTCTGGTATGTGACCATGAAGAAATGTGAAATGACAGCACTAACCACCTCCAGGCAGCTGGGTCATGCCAGCTCACTCCCAAGTGCCGATTTTGATCATTATTACATTTCAGTGAAGGCTCCACACAGCTACCATAAAGTTCTCTCACAGTTACTTTTGGCTTGAGACCTCAGCATAAGCCACAGTGAGGAATGTAAACTGTGATCAGCCAAACCCCAGCCCGGGGTCAGACACACAGGGGTGGGTGTTTGCTCAGCCCAGCCATCCACAGGGTAGCTACAGCCTAGTAGAGCTTCTTCAGTCACTGCTTCCCAGCCCTGCATCCTCTGTCTCCAGATGCAATATAAACAAGATTTGGGGGTTCAGAGTACCTCCCCAAGCCGAAGTTACCCTCAGACAAGGAGGACTTGCCCTGCTCAAGGTTGAGATTCAGGTTTGACCTCAGGCTCTGGCACTTCCCTGCTGACAAACCTTCCCCACAGTTTGCTTCTCTCTGTCTCATCAACAAAAAGGTGATGCGATACCTAGGACAGATGCTCCCAAAGTTGGCGGGGGAAGGTATTTCCACAATTAACTGAGCTCTACTGCAAGGCGCAGTAGGTGCAGCTCACCCTAAACCTGCAGCCGTCCTGCCCATCACTGCTGGTGCGGGAGTGCTTGGAGCTGGGACAAGGCAGCACTGGTGAGCCACTCCTGTTGCACTATTTCCAGGGCTCCCAGCTCTGCCCAGAGGAGAGAGCAAAAGGAATTACAGGTGTTCACAGCTCTCCCTTCTGCTTGCCTCTCCCACTGGAGCCCACAGACTCACCTCTGACACTCGCTGCAGGTTCCGGCTTGCGATGACTGTCCGGCAGCCATGCCTGCAAAGAAGATGCTGGTGAGAAGGACCACACGGAGGTGGCACAACATCCTTGGGGGCAGCGCTGCTCCTCCAAGCCCACAGGACTCACAAAGGGGCAGAGTTCTGGCCAGGGCACCAGAGACTCATCCCAGCACTGTGCCAGGGGCAGCCCCAGCCTCTCACATCCCCCAGCCTTCAGGGCTGCCCACACCTCCTGTTCACAGCTCTCCTAAGGGCTCTGTTGCCCCCGGATTCACACCCCACCTCTTCCAGGCCACGTTACCACAGCCGCCTCAGGGGAAGCGCAGCTTTTCCCACTCTGCTCCACCGGCGCCCCAGGAGGCCCAAGACCCCCCGGGCACTGCCGTCAACCGCAGCCCTGCCGCGCTCCCCCACCTCATGAAGATCTCGGCGATGCGGAAGCCGATGCCCGAGCCGCCGCCGGTGACGAACGCCACCTGGCCCCTGGGGGACAAAGGGACAGTCAGAGCCAAGCGCAAGGCGGGCGGGAGAGGCTGTGCCCCCTAGGCCGTGGCCCCGCACCCAGCGGCCCGAGCTGAGGCCCCGGGGCGGGCCGGAGGCCTCAGCGCCCCGGCACTCACGCCAGGATGTCGGGGCTGAAGAGGTGGCGGTACTCGCGGAGGCAGTCATCGCTGTCCACGTCGGGCGGCGCCCCGGACGCTGCTGCTGCCCCCGCCATGCTGGCCCCACCGCAGAGCACGCCGGGACACCGCCGCCGCAGAGCACGCCGGGAGATGTAGTCCTCGCCGGGAATGGCCCGTCCCGCCCATGCGCAGGCGTCGGCAGGTGTTGCCTGGCAACGGTGCGCGACTGGAGCGGTGTCCCATGGCGCCCCCCAGTGTCCCCAGGGGCACACTGGTGTGCCGGTGGCAGCCCGGCGACATCCCCGGCCCTCCCAACGATATCCCGCTGCCCCCCGGAGCTCCCCGGACGCCCCTAGCCAGCTCAGACCCACCTCGGGCTCTTCCAGGGACCTGCCAGAGCCTCCTGCTGCCCCCGGGGACAGCCCAGTGCCCCCCAGAGCTGCCCAGTGCCACCCCCAGTGCCCTCCACGTTTAGCCCAGTGACCCTCAGAGCTTCGCAATATCACCGCGGTGCCCCCTGGGGACACACAGGCACTTCGCAGGGACATCTCTGTCTCACAGAACCGCCCAGTACCGCCCCAGTGGCCTCCAGGGACAGCGCAGTGACTCCCCAGTGTGCTCTGAGAACTTTCAAGTGCCTCCCATAGATTCCCAATACCAGCCCAGGGATGTGCCAATGCCTCCCAGAACTTCCCAGTATCACCGCAGTGTCCCCTAGGGACATCTAAGCACTTCACAGGGACAACCCAGTGCCCCCAGCGACAGCCCACTGCCTCCCAGTACCACCCTAATGCCCCGCAAAGACATCCCAGCCCTTCAAAGTGACATCCCAGTGCCTGCCTGACCTTCCCAGTACCTCCCCAGAGCTTCTCTGTACTGTCCCACGGCCACCCAGTGACACCCCGGTGCCTTCCAGAGCTTCCCAGTATCCTCGCAGTGAGCTCTAGGGACATCCCAGTATCCCTCCGGTGCCCCCAGTACTACCCCAGTGCCCCCCGCTGGCCCCATGGCAGCCTGACAGTGTCCAAGAGACGGGACCGAAGCCGTGACTGGAGGCACTGGGTTTATTGAGGGGCTGGGGGTCCTGCCCGGCGTGGGGGGCTCGGCGCCGGCCAGGGCTGCCCTATGGCCCCCAGGTGTAGTCCCGGTCTCCGCTCTCCCAGGCCACCAGCTCGTTCCGCTGGAACCAGAAGCCGATCTCCCGCTGGGCTGTCTCCACCGAGTCACTGGCGTGGACCACGTTCCTGCACAAGGATGGGGGCGGTGTCATGGCTGTGGGGTCCCACCGCCAGCCCTGTCACCTGCCCCGCACCCCTACCTGCTGACGTGCATGCTGAAGTCCCCTCGGATGGTGCCTGCCGCTGCCACCGCTGAGTCCGTGTCCCCCACCATGGCCCGTGTGGACCTGACCACGTTGTAGCCCTCCCACACCTGTGGGACAGGGGACACCTGAGCCCCCTGAACCCTGCTGGGGCCCCCAAAACCCCTGTCACAGCCCCTCACCATGGCCACCAGTGGCCCCGAGGTCATGTAGGCGAGGAGTGCTGGGTAGAAGGGCTTCTGCCGCAGCTGCTGGTAGTGCTTGTCCAGGAGACCCTGGTCTGCCTGATGGCAATGCGGGGTGACAGTGGGGACACCTGGCCAGTGCCCCCCACTGGCACTGCCTCACGGCACCCCCTGAGCCAGCTGCAGGGTGTGGGGAGCAGGGTCCCGAGCGGGAACAGGTGGCAGCTCAGTGGGGACAGGTACCTGGAGCAGCTTCATGGCCACCAGCTTGAAGCCACGCCGCTCAAAGCGCTGGATGACGTTCCCCACCAGCCGCCGCTGCACCGCGTCCGGCTTCACCAGCACCAGCGTCTTCTCCTGCAGCTCTGGGGGGGCTGCGTGGGGACGGGGGGGCAGTGTCACTGCCAGGCATGGCACACAGGTCACCGCCAGACTTGGGACACGGGCACAGGTTGTGGCACCCTCATGCTGCTCCTGGGGCACCAGGTGTCACTGCTCGGTTCCAGCAGGCAGCTGCTGCAGGGTGACCCTGTCCCATCCCTGTCCCCATTCCAGGGCTGTATCTCTCTGGCCAAGCTGTGCCTTGCAGACTGGGGGGGTCCCGTGGAAGACCCAAAGGACACATTGCGGAGCCCAGGTGAGTGCTGGGGACACACCCATGGCTGGGAAACACCCTTTGACAGGCTGGCTCTGGTTTCAGCTGCCATGGCCTGGTGTTGGGGTTGCAGGCGCCACCCCATGTGCCATCACTCCTGCCCGGCCTCAAGTGCTTCCCCCGGCCTGGAGGCAGCGGGGCACCAGCCTTGGCACAAAGCAGGGTCTGGTCACAGCCCTCGGCTGGCAGAGGGCAAAATGGATACTGTGAGATAACAGGGTCCAGTGTCACTGTCACCTGTGGACTGTGGCACAGCAGGGCCTGGCATCACCATCACCCACGGCACCGTGGGATGGCAGGGTCCAGCATCACCATCAACCCCTCAGCCCTGACACTGGCCCTGCTGGAGCCACACTGGCCAGAGGGGACAGAGGTCCCCAGGGGACAGCATGTCCTGTCCGCCAGAGGAACAGGACAGGAAGGAGGGGAAGGGAGAGAGGCCGCCAAGCCGGGACGTTCCCTGCCAGCCTCAGGCTTCAGGATCCTGCCCTGTGCTGCGAGGCCAGGCCCCAGTGCCGGTTGGGGAAGAGCCCACGATGTCACCCACTTTTCTGGGTGTTGCTGGACATGACCAGGCTCCACATGGCTCCTGCCCTGAGGGTGGCACAGGGGTTGACCCATCCCAGCCCTGGGGACACAAAACCCCTCGGGATCCACAGGACAGTGCCAGGGGAGCCACCAGCTCCAGCCCCTGCCCCATCGTGACGCACGGCGGGGAGCAGGAGGCTGTGGCACTGACCCACAGTGCAGAGAAGTGCAAGGCCCCATAAGCTGTACACCCCCTCTGAGGGGCTGCCCCTTGAACAGAGGGGCAGGGCACTGGGGGGCCGGGACAACTTGGAGGGGATAGGGCAGGGGGCACCACAGGGACAAGTTGGGGATGGGAGCCCTGAGGGGCAGGATGGGCAGGGAACTGAGGGCAAGATGGGGATGGGGACCGGGTTCACAGGGGCAGGATGGGGGCAGGATGGGGGCAGGATGCTCAGGAGCAGGACAGGGATTGGGATGGTGTCCCCAAGGGCAGGATAGTGAAGCAGCGGAGGGCAGGATGGGTATGGGGAGAGGGTCTTCCAGGGCAGGACAGGGATGGGAACCAGGTCCCCAGGGCAGGACAAGGTTGGGGACAGGGTCCCCAGGGGCAGGATGGGGAAGGGACTGAGGGCAGGACAAGGGTGGGGACAGGGTCCCCGGGAACCGGCCGGGGAAGGGGCCGGGGGACAGGACGGGGCCGTGTCTCACCGGAGCCGTAGCAGCGGGGCCCGGGGGGGAGGCTCAGGCCCGGCTGCCCCCGCAGCAGGCTCCGGGCCAGGCAGCGCCCCAGGGAGCCCATGGCGGGGCCGGCGGGTCGGACCTGGCCGCGGCGGGGCTCGGCCGTCCCGCGGAGGCTTTAAGAGCCCGGCCGAGCCCGGGGATGGGTCAGGTTTCCGTCCCTCCCCTTAAAGCAGCCGCTGGGACCGGGCGGCCACGGCGCNCCGGGCCAGCGCGGCACGGAGCATCCCGGTACAGGGCATCCCGGCACGGAGCATCCCAGTACAGGGCATCCCCGGCACGGAGCATCCCAGTACAGGGCATCCGCGGCACGGAGCATCCCAGTACAGGGCATCCCGGCACAGAACAGTACGGAGCAACTCCGGCACGGAGCATCCTCGGTATGGAACAACCTTCTCGTTTAGAGCATCTCAGCACGGGAGACGCCGCTACGGAGCATCCCCCGGCACGGAGCCCTTCCTTCTGCAGGGCTGAGCCCGCACCACCCCACGGGTGACCCAGGGACATGGGGGGCCCAGGCCCTGCGAAAAAACAGACCTGCTTCGTGCTTTACCCCGGTGGTCCAGGCGAGGACAGACCCCGCGTTAGCCCGCCCAGGGCTGTGCTGAAGGAGGCAGAAAAGACAGGGAGTTTGTGAAGCAGCAATGGGCACAGCCTTGGGTGCAGGAGAGAAGGATGCTCCTCTTCACAGCATCCCTCCAGCTCAGAGTTGAGTTTTCCTTGGGGTTGAAGTAAATTGGTGAGGGACCCCTGCTTGCTCCTAAAAGGGAGCCTTGCAGGGCTTGCAGTTCTCCAGGGTCTGGTTTGTACAGGCAGCCCCATCCTAGATCCCATGCTGGGAAACCACTCTATTGACCTTCCTATCCCTTCCAAACTCCCAAGACACCTTTTGGGAGAGCAGCTTGACACAAACATTGCTATTAAAATATCTGCTAGTTCATGGAAAATCCTGATCACTTCAAGCCTGTTTTCTAAACCTGTAATAATATGAGTGATGAGTCAAAGAACGTGCACAACACACATCTCCTTTCTCATTTCCTTCCTGCCCCCCCCAAAGTACAGGGAGGGGTGGAACCAGGGCTCCCAACAGCCACAACCTGGGGGGACATGGGGACTGGGCCCAGCACAGCTGCAAAACCATTTGACATGGCTTCCCCATGGGCAGGGATCACCAGCTCTTGCACAACAGACTCTGTTGGCCAGAAGCTGGGGGGCTCAAGGATGGAAAAGTCCCTTCTCAAGTATCTGCTGTGCCAGGGGTGATAGTACAGAAGGCGGCGTTCTTTGAGGAAGGCTAAGGCAGCCAGATATGTAGAAATCAGGTACTCTGACTTTCACCCAGGGAGCTGCCTGGCTCACATGGAGGGCCAGGCCCTGCAGCCGGTGATGGCTGGGGAAGGAGAATCAGCTTTCAGCACAAGGGGCAGCAGGTTCCAGCCTGGGTTTGGCCACCTTCCAGCTGCTGCCCTTGACCAGATGCTCAGTAAGGTAAAAAACACGAAAAATATGCACTTTCACCCTCTGTCAACTCAATGTTTTGCAAGAAACAGAAGCACCAGCGGCCCAGAGAGCAATGCCAGTAGCAGATGAAGTCCCCTCAGCCCATCTCTGAGGGAAACCACCCCCCGGGTGCTTGGTGGAGGAGCCACCACTGTCCCCCACTGCAGCTTGGAGCAGGGCAGAACTGCTGTGAGGGACTAGGGTGGCAGGCCAGGAGGAGGGAAAGGCTCTGTGGACAGGTTTGGAGCCTGCACTGCATCTTCATAGACTTAATAACCATCAGGAAAACCAAGGACTCCAAGTTTGAAGTGCAGATGGGGACACTGAGTTACTCCAGAGCTGGCTGCTCCAAACCACATGCTCCTGGTGCAGGTTCTGGCTGGTCAGAGCTCTGCAGCCTGCTGGCAATTGCTTCCCACCTTCGCACTGCTCTTCACGCACCCGTGACCTCTGCAGACGGTGGTTCACGGCCCTTGGGTGCAGGGATTGTACCTCAGGCACGCTCTCAGCAGGCCGGACTCTGGCTCACACGCAACTTTCAACTCCAGCTGCTTGCTGCAGGGTATGAAGCACAAACATCAAACTGGTCTCAGTTCAGACAGACTGGATGCAAGGCTCTGTCTGTCCACAGGTTATCCAAACAGCATACGTTATCACTGAACAACAAACATGTGCATGGCACGATGTTTTCCACAAAACTGTAACGAACCATGGAGCAAGTGTTCATACACTCCAACTCACGCTTGCTGCCTCCTGGCTGTCCACAAGCAGCCATCTCACCCAAGTCCACTTCTACAGAGGTTTACAGGAGAACCCGTGTTAACCACACCACCTCCAGGCTTGCTGCCCTCACAGTGACAAGTGCTGTTCCCACCACACAGCCCTTGTAATTAAGCCTGATTTAATACTCTACATGGGCTGACCAGAGACTTCAGGGGGAAAAAAATAAAATAAAAAAAAAACCCTTCCCAGCTGCATGATCAGAGATTCAAAAGTTCTACAAAGCCTGGTCCTGTCTGACTGGGATTTTAACCTCATGCTCAGATGCTGCTATCGGGTCATTCCAGCCAGCAGCTGGGCCTTCAGCTCAGGTCTCCTATGATGCAACACTGTGAATGTTCAGAGATTTTCCTCCTGCAGGCAGCTCTTGATCAATTCAGACAAGAGACTGCTAGGGGGAACAAACAGAACATCACAACAGGTAACAGAACACACTAGGGAACACACGAGGTAAATATAATACAAGGGGAGAGTGGAGAAAGCAGCCAACACTGATGTGCACCAGCTCCATACAGCACCCTTCAGGAGCTGTTGACCTTGTTGGGAGCCCAGACAAGACGATTCTGCACCCAGGGTGCAGTCTGGGCAATGCAGGGACCTGCTGCCTGTCCTCTCGCCTGATCCTGGGGAAAGGCAGCAGATTGCTGCCTGCAGCAGCATTTTGATCTAGTCAAACAGCTTGGTGACAAACAGGCCTACAAGGAAACTAAAACAAGCTACAAGTTATTTAAAACAACAAAGTAAGCACTTTATTTCCATTAAGCATGTTGTTTTAGTATCACAATGGAATGATGAGAAAACGTTTAAAAAAAACCCAAAAAAAAGTCTCTAATCCCCACAAACAGCAGGGAGGTTTTCAAGGCAATTTAAAAACGAAGGGAGTGACAGAAGTGCCAAAACAGTCCCAACATCACAAGTCTCATCCTCCAAGAGCTGGGCAGGGGCAGGAAGGCGGAATGACACGAAGGTACGAATGTCTGAAGTAGTCTTTGGCGCTTCTGCCTCACGTTTGATACGTACATGATCTCTCAAGACAACTCCACAGAAATCTCTGGAAGCAACAAAGTGCTACATTAGTCGAACAAAACCCCAGTGCGAGGACTTTCCGTGCAGCTGAGATGCCCTGCGGTTGGGCGTTAAGACACATCCTGTAGACAGTGCTGACTCCAGCTGGGGGCCTTTGGGTAGGGAGAGGACAAAAAAAAGGAAGCGTGGTGCGTGAATCCAAGAAGATGTGCCCATGTGCAAGACACCATGTCCTGCAGTACTGATGAAACCAGGGAGGAGAGAAGGTGGTGGCAAAACGAAACATAGATCCGTTCCCTACAGTGATCAAAACACGAGTCCAGTGCAGCAACTATAGTTTCACAGTTCCAGGGGGCAAACTGTCATTGCAGAGTCTGTAGTAACGCAGGTCATTCACCAGTCTGTGCACATTCTGGGTAAACGATGGCAGATCCTGGAAAAGATCCAACAACACATTGTACTGCAAACAGAATAATACCTACAAGCACTTCCTTACAGCAGAGAACAGAGAGGAACCGAGAGGGCCAGACACCCACCTGTATTTTCATACAGGAGAACAGAGCCTTTCCTCCAGAGTCTGAGCCCAGTTTCTGCAGCCCATGTGCAGGGAGCAGAGATGGCTCCAGAGCTGCTCTGTGCACAGAGCTGACCACAGAGAACCGGGCTCTGTTCACAGCACCAGCTCCTCGCTGTGCAGTCAGGCACCACGTGAACGGTCACAACGTGGCCATGTGCAGCAACAGCCACTCGCTGTATCGCTGCCAAGGCTCCTGGGTGCCATGAACCCTGTAACAAGGGCCAGTTTCCCCGAAGAGCAAATGCCTCCTGGAGCCCAGTGATTCTCCTCAGGCTCCTTTCCTACCTTCCCCCTTGGTTTCAAACTCCCTCCCATTTCCCACAGGAGATGAAGCACTCAATGGACGAGACAGCTTCAGTGGATGGGAACCACGACCTGCTGCACTGCCATGTTCCCCAGGGAGGCTACAGACCCCCCCATTTGCTCCATGTTCATATTGTGGAATTTGAAAGAATTGTGAACCATTGCAGCTACTCTGCTGTTGTCTTCAATCGTGGNACTTGAGGCCATTTATTCTTGCTCTATCACTTGTTACTTGGGATACGAGACCAACACCCTCCATGCTACAACCTCCATTCAGGCAGTTGTAGGGAGTGAGGTCTCCCCTCAGCTCCTGATCTCCAGGCTGAACCCCCAGCTCCCTCAGCCGCTCCCATCACACTTGTGCTCCAGCCCCTTCCCCAGCTCCGCTCCCTTCTCTAAACTCACTCCAGCATCTCAAGGGCTTTCTTGTTGTGAGTGGCCCAAAACTGAACACAGGATTCGAGATGCAGCCTCACCTGTCCTGAGCACAGGGCAGACGTAACCCTCAGAAAACTGGCCATCAGCTGGAGCAAGATTTTGGCAAGGATCCGAGTGTCCCACTCCAGAAAGCGTCAGTCTACCCCTACGAAAACTTCTCCCAGGAAACACCTACCCTAACTCCCACAACATTCAGCAGTCTGGCTATCTACAGCAAAAACTCCTTGGCAAGGCATTGCTGAGCATGGAAGTGTTTGCAACAAAAGGGGTCCTGCCTCAAAACACTGTCCTGAGAAGCTTAGGGCTGTCTGCCAGCATGTTCTAGGAGAAAAACATGGTGCATCGTGGTGATACCGACGTTCTGCTGCAGCACTTCCCCTTCCTACCTTGTCCATTTTGAAATTCCTTGCCAGCACGTTTTTCTGGTTCGAGTCCACACCATCACAACTGGCCAGGAACTCGGGGAGAAAGGCTGAGTAGAAGCCATCAAAGTCCACTGAGGCCATATTGTAGGTGGCAATGCCGATCTCCTCCTGCAGCAGGTCGTGCGACTTGTGGACAAGCACCTGAAGTAGCACATTCACAAACTGGAACAGCATGGTCGTCCGGAAGATCTTCTGCACAGTGAGAGAAGCAGACAGTTAGGAGTATTCACACCAGCCATCCTCCCACAAGAGGGACCACAGCAACCAGCACAGCACTTCAGAAGTACAAATTCATCAAGGTCAGACTAGGCACAGGGCCACTCCAACATCAGCAGCTTCCGAGCTATCAGAGGGGTCTGCACTCTTGCGAGCACAGAGCTAATTTTCCAAGATGAGATCACAAATGGCTACAGCAAGCTAGGATTAATTTCAACTTTAAAGTTAACAGTGAATTTTGCCACACATCATGTGTCTGACCCAAGTTTTAAGCAAATAGCATCAGGTTCCATTCAAACTCCATCCAGTTTTAGGCCTGCACAGTGCTCCTGAAAGCCAGGGAATCTGGCTGCAACGGGCGGCTGTTAACATGACAAGCTGTCCTTCAGTTGTCACCACAGATGCGAACCTGAAAGCTCTGCTTTCACAGGTTAGCTAGAAGGGAAAGACCCTGGATTTCAACTTTAATCCTTCCTGACAACAGCTAACAGGTCTAACTTAGAGGGTCTGGATGACATGTCCTACATGACAGCCATGGAGACAACCACCTGGCAGAGACCTGACTGTAAATACAGATACCCTGCTGCTGACTCAGGTGAGAATGTTGGAGGGACTCGGGCGCTGTCCCACAGATGATCACAATTTCTTCTTCCTTAGATAAACTGCGCTGTCACTGTGCATGCTCTGTTTTCCCTCATTGTCACCAGAGGGAACACATCGAGACTTTGCTTTGACTGACTGGCATGGCAATCCCTCCTGTGCCCACTGCAGCAGAATCAGGGAGGTGGGAATGCCACCCTGACCACCAACGCATCCATCAGGATCACAGCAACCAAAGGCTGTGGCAGAAAAGCCCCCAAAATCCTGACCCTCAGTTCCGGAGAAGTTTAAAACAAGTCTCAGAAGAGCACCTGCTGGTCAACTAGGACCCACCTTGTGGTACAGCTTCTGCTTGGTGTTCAGCGTCTCCAAGTAGAAGAGATTCTGCTTGAACAGGTGAATGTCAGGCTGCAGGAAGGACTGGCCAAATGCCTGCGAACAAAGCAGAATTGCAGGAAGGGGATTAATTTTACAATGAACTTCAGACCTACCAGGCAGAACAACATCACTTCCACCCTGACACCAGAACAAACCCCTAGGAGCCTCTGCTGCTTCTCAGTGCAGCAAATTAACAAGACAGGCAGTTAAGTCAACCATGATGCTGCCAGACCAATGAGAACGAAGAAATCTTAACGGAAACATGGCCATATCCCTGCAGAACAGTTGCTAAGCTAGGTCTGTTGGGAAGAGGTGGGCCAAGCTTGCGGTGAAGAGGAACAGAGTTGCTGAGCACCGCTCCCTGGGCAGGCAGTTTGCTCGCAAACGGGCTGGCACACTGCCCTGCCTTCTCTGTTCCCCAGGACAAAGCCTGTTAACCCACTGACCTCTCTCCACCAGATCCAATGGTACAGCATAGAACAAGTCCATAAAAACCAAAAGACATCTTAGTCTCAAGAACAATTTCCTGCACTGGCAATTTGTCCCAGTGCTAGTGACAAGACTTGTAACAGAAGTAAACAGGTCAGGGCCAGCAATATATTTTTAGGTCCAGATGCAGTATGAGGCATTGGAAGGAATTAAGGTTCCTTCCTCACCGCTTGCTTCCCCGCACAGGGAAGCACTGTGCCTTATGAGCACATCAGCAAGGGCACTTGGCAAATGCTTTGATTTTCAGTGGTCCCTGAAGGCAAGATCTCACTCAGGACACAGCCTAGCCCCCATCACCCACACGTTTAATGCACTGCTGCAAGCAGCCTATGCTCCATTGCAGAAAGGGTTCTGGACAACTGTGGGAATAGCTGAGTTACCTGCATAATGGCACTGAATTGTGCTTCGTTCTCCATCTGCTCTTCTGCTACTCCTCTCTGGACACTAGCCAACACGCTAGATTTGAAGAAGTACCGCCAATTATGGTGGAGGATCCGGAAAAGTAGCTCAAACAACTCTGCTTTCACATCAGGAGATGAGCGCTAGGAGGAGAGGAGAACAAGTTCTGTGCTGGAATCCCACTCATCCCCTGGATCCCTCTGCTCGCGGCACCCAGGCAGGTGCCAGCCAGGGCAGCGCTTTGCAGCGAAGGTACCAGACCATGAAAGCGTTTCCTCCTAAGGCAGGCACCAAACTCAAAACTCAGTGCCGTGTTCTTAACATCACCAAGCAGTTGCTGAGTTTTACTTCCTGCTTTGAGCACATCTGTAGTTTTAGCCTCTTTGACAATTCTTGACAAAATCCTCCACCCACACTGCTTCCAATCCCCATTGCATAGTCACCCAGCTCCCCCCGCACAGGGACTAACATTTACAGCTCTTGAAAAGCAAAAAGCTTCATTGCTCCCACACCCTCAGCAACACCTTCCCATCCCATCTCCCTCTTCCTTCACCTCGTGTGAGAACAGTCGTACCTCCGCAATGATGGGGTAGACCTGCTCCATGCACAGTGAGATGACGCTGGGTAGAAAAGGCTTGAACACTTGGCCTGGCTCTTGCACCACCACTTGCAGTATTTTCAGAAACTTCTCCACCACCCGACAGCCAGTGCTGCCCTCATGGAGGATGCTCTCTGCCAACTGCTCCCTACAACAAAAACAAAGTCATTGCATAGGAATCTTCCCAGAGATCTGCACATCTTATTTAAAGGAAAGCAGGTAGTGCCTCTAAACTTGCTCAAGTAATACAGACCAAGCATGTTAAGCCACAAAAGGGAGCTAGGTTTTGATAGACCCCTCTCCCCAGCGAAAACTCAGGGTTGTTGGGATACCCCCAAATCTTGGGTAGGAGCTAATAGGTAATGTGAGACTCCAATTCAGCATCACACACTCCCAGAAAGCCCGTGGGAGAGCTGAAATTATGACTGAAGTGCATGGGCTGGGTGACTTTGGGCCCAGAAGCATTTTCCTTAGGTTTAGCCCTGGGACATGACAAAAAGTCTGGATGCAAAGGAGTTGGAAACACTACACTCTTTAGGGGCAGAGAGCTGTTGTGTGAGCAACTTACTAAGACACATCATTCTGAGGGATAAGAAAGAAGTGACCAAATGGGACAATACCTGGTGAACATATTGAGGAAGGTCTGTATGATCTGCTCGGTGAAAGGTACTCCCATCTGCACCCTCAGTCCTTGAAACAGAGTGAGGAAGAAGCTCAGCATCTCATCTGTCACATCTAAGGTAAGAACAGGAAAGCAAAAAGAAGATGTTAAGATAACATTCAAGCGCATCATTAAGTTTTTTATGTGATATTTGTTCCTCCTGTTCATGGAACCCCATTTACTCTTGGAAATTTAGCAGTACAGTTGCCATTTCCAATTGAAACCAACAGCTGGTACTGCAGGGCTTAAAGATTGTTTATCCATTTCTGAAAAACGTCAGGGGTGGCAAGTACAGGCAGCATCAAACAACTCAGAACAAATACAATACTATCAGCAAGGCCCTTAGCCTGGTCTGCCCACTCAAAGTTCTTGGAGAAGGCTCTGGGCCCATCTCCAGTTGCTCACTGCTCATGCAGGATTAACAAGAAATACAGGGAAATCCACAAGAGCTACACAGCTCAGGATGGCCAGGAGACAGAACCCAGCTGCTTTTTTTTTTGACTGGAGCTGATAAGTCTCTTCTAACTTCAGAAGTCATCTTCAGCACATGGTTACGCAGTTAGCCAATAAGCACTGCAGCTAATTGTTCATCAGTCCCAACACGCTTTATTGAATAACCAGCTTGAGCTGCTCAGCTCCTTTGTACAGCCTGTTATAGCCCATAAACAGCAACTGCATGAGGCTGCTGGCCTGTTCTGAAGACGACAGTTCACTGGAGTCACAGCATCAGCTTGCTCTCTCAGACCCTCTCTGCATTCCAACTTTGTTTTCCCTCCCCACATGTCTGCTTCTGAGAAAATCCCACCTAGCTCCAAAAGATTTCCTGGAGTATCTGGCTTTTCACAAGAGAATCTGCTGTAGTCCTGGGCATTTGAGCTACCCTGATGTGATACAAGATGTAAGCTGCTGGCCACAAGATTGCCAAGCAACAGTCCTGGTTACACATCAGGAGCTTTTGTTTTACGGGAGGAAAAAAAAAACCCACATCATTTGACCTCATCTGATGAAATCTACTCCACTTTCTCTTCAAGCTACTGGAGAGAAAATAAATGGCAAATACAGACAGACAGAGTATTTAAAGCCTTTTTTTTTTTTGGTGGTCAGAATCGATCTCCAGTCTTGTTTCAGTGCAGAACACATGACAAAACATCTCCATCTTCTGGAAGGGTGACAAACCTTCATGCCTGTATCTGGATGGCAGAGAAGGTCTCCATTTCCGTTCTGAGGCAGCCCAGCCCACCCAGAAGTTCAGACTCACGTTACACTCAGGCACAGCAAACCCTCACACTTCACATCAACACCACCACCATCCTATGCTGATGGACTTTGGATGTTATCAGTGGGTCATAAAGCTACTCACAGCATTAAAGCCTGTCCTATGGTTATACCTGACTGATGAATGAAAGCTGGGAAGAGGGCTAGTGAGACCTGCACGGATTCTTGCAGCGACTGATAACAGATCTGCCGAGACTTGGTGGATTCTCCAGAGATACTTTCTACAATATCTTCTAAAACGCTGAGTGTCTGATGGATGATCACTTTGGCTGCAAAATAAGAGAGGTGGTATCTCCTGCATGTGTCAAAACTACTAATCAGAGGCAAGAAATTAAGACAAGTTCACACACACAGTAACTAAAACAACCTACAAGGTGGCACACACACCAGACCCGGGCTGGAGTAAAAAATGTTCCCAAGTGTGTGTTCACATTTTAAACATTTAAACAGGTTCAATTAGGTCACTGTGGGTACTTGCTTGCTTAAATTATACAGGTTTACTGCGCTACAGATGCACCCACTGCTCAGCTACTAAGGTGGAGAGACTGAAGGGAGCTGCAAACAATATAATCTGCAATACACTAACGCTAAAGAAACACTAGCCAAGAAAAAAGCAGCACATTACGACGACAAAATGTACTGCAAATTTATATTTCTGAAAGTAACAACTGGAGTGACATACACTCACTGTATAAGCTAACCCAAAGGTTGGGAGAACTGGCTCAGTTCAACCCAGTTCAACCAGTCTGCTGATGTTGTTCTTGTGAGGAGCAAATAATCCTCTCCCACGCTCCGTCCCTGCACGCAGCTGACCAGCTTGTCAGGCTGGTCAGAAGCTGTGGCAATGCACACTTCTAAACAATTTTTAAAGTGATTCTCAAAAAAAAAAACCAAACACACACTGAAACTTCCAAAGGTCCCTGGCCCACATCAGTTCAGGGATCTTCTACATATATTCACCCTCTACAGTACTTCTTGAGTCTGGAAGAAATTATTGTTTTCCCTTTAAGTTTTTATAACTATTATCTCCATTAACGCTGCCTCTAGTCAACGTTTCTAATACTGTAGCATGGGAGTCCCAGCATGAGGCTGTTAAGTCCTCCGAATGCAATCACTGCTATTCAGTTTTATCACAGATGATACCACGTTCCCCACATGAGTGAGGAAGACAGGGCTTTGATTGAAGTTTACAGTCAGCCTGGTGTGCAACTGCCCTGTGCACACCCACAGAAGAAGGGTCTCCAAAAAAAGAAAGAAAACATAATGGCTCTTTCCCTGCCCTCCCCATACACTAGAGTTTATCCACCAAAATAATAATTAGAAGACCAGTTTAATGACGCCTATCAGCAGTTTGCACTGCAGCTGTTGGAAGACAGCACACAACGAGAAACTTGAAACTTACTGTCCTCCAGCTGCACTTTCCTCTGTGGCAAAATTGCACTGGATTTTAATTGGCGGTATTCCCTCGTGAGGGCAGAGATTAGGCTGGCGTGGTTGGTGGAGCGAACTGCCCACTGCTGTTCGCTCTCTGGAAGATTTGGCCATGGCAGCAACAACACATTTGACAGCGCTCTGCACACCAGCACCTGGGCCTAGAAGCAACAAGACATAAAGCAAAGTTTTACTGTGTTTACTATTCACTTTATGCTAGAGCACAACCCTAAAGTGAAGCGACATTTTACAGCTGTCCAGGACACCAGCACCGCTTGCTGTTTGAGGAAAGAGATCAACAGCAGAAGGTGAGCCCAAGTGAAATCTCCCAGCTTCACAAGGTAAGAGAAGCAAAGCTCCACCACTTAATGGCTGGAACCGGCTCCCAGCTCTGTCAGCCCTTCCCTGCAATGGTAACTCTGTTCTTCCTATCTCTAAAACAAAGATGATGCCACTTTCACTAGTCCTTGTCTGGTTTCAACAGCAAGCCTGTATACCTGTACAGCACTTCATGCCTCCATGCCAGCACACAGTACAACCATATCACAACCTCCACTGCAGCTTTCCAGCACTTCTGTAATATAAATACTAACTTGGAGCGAGGTATGTGGAACGCTAATGTTAAGTTTCACAGAAAACTGTACGTCAGAATCAACATGCCTGTAAAGATGATGTAGAATCAGGGACTGTATCAGTAAGCGGGAAAGGAATAAGATCCAAGAAGTGCAATTGTGCTTTTTCCTTACAATGTTGCTTGAAACAGATAATTGCTGACACATCATACGGATTCCTGGATATTCACAGTACAGAGGTACCTGCTCCCTCCCATCCCTCTCGCCTTTTTTTTTAATGAGGTTACACCTCACCACAGTAAGAACTGAGACACAGCTTCCCAATCACACCTCATCCACATTCTTCATATTTGAGACAGATCACCTTGTCGGGAAGCCGCTGAGCAGAAGTGTCTGTGATCCTGTTGAACACCTTCTGCACTGCTGGGATGCTGATCAAGAACACCGGTCGCACTGTGGTCGCTAGAGAGACAAGCAGGTGGCACGCAGACAGCAGCAGCTTCTCCTGCACCTGAAACAGAGGGGACACGCGCTCAGGCTGCCCAGTGACACCAGCACACAGACCTCGATGAGGCAACACTGGCATCACATAGCACAGCAAGCTGCCACTGCCAGGTTTTTGCAAGCAAGACAGTTTACAGTGTTTATTTGCCAATTACAGCACAGGTCAGTTCCCTTAATACTGTGGAAGAGAGAAATGCCCCCCCTTTCAAGCCCCTAGGTTGAATTTATATGCCTGTAAGTTGCTCACTCTCGTATTAACTTGACCTGCAGCTCTTTTTAGAGCTGCTCTTGGTCTAACCTCGCATGAGACATTTGCTGTGACTCTGGAAGATAAACATCCAGCTCACACAGACTGACTCACATTAGGACCCAGGTGTGGTGCAGAGGAGACGGTTAAACATCCGAACACAAGGGCGCTGCCCAGCGCCAGCAAAGGTACCTTCGAGCTGATGAGCGGTGTGATTGCCTCCAGAGCGGTGGAGACGAGAGAGATGAACTGCTCGGGGTTCTGCCGGTGAACTTCGCTGTAAAACTGGGCGAGCCAGTGCGCGTAGGCTTGCAGCGCTGCCAGGGACTGCGCGTGGCTGCGGAGGAGCAGAGCAAGGGTGAGATGCGTACGTGGGACGAATGGCACACTAGCAGGACAGCTGCACGAGGGCACAAGTCCTGAGCACGGTGGGTAGTTTTGACGTGATACTGGGAAAGAATACTGGTATTGTACGTCAAACCTGGCAGCTTTTTAATTTTTTTATTTTTTTTTCTGTCCTGGACCCACCCTGTACATTTAAAGATGTGCTGTAACTGGACTTGCCCACTGAGCCAAAGTTATAACCTGATAATGTCAAACTATAATTCTACTTCATAATTATACTTCTGGCACAACACCATATTAAGATTTGAGACATGACATTTCTTCGGGACCACACAGACAGGTGTCCTCCAAATGCTGATGATGTACCTTTGCTACACTAGCATCAGAAAACGGATCACAAGTTTCTTCAGGGACATCAGACAGAGGAAAGGATGAAAACCCCCTCGCTAACAGACAAAAACCCCTTCCAAATTATTTTAAACCAGGAAAGAAAATAGACTATTAATAGAGCATAATCTGCATGAAACTCAGTGCTAGTAAATGGGATTATGAAATCTAGTGTGGACTTTCAAGGAACTACTATACACACAATCACAAATTAGTACAAGCAATTGTTTTCAAAAGGACAACCTTAAGTTCTGCTCACAAAACAGGGGCTGGCTAGCAACAGGTTTGTACTACACAACATTAAGAACAGAAGATCTCTAAAAGGCTGTCAGAGGGGTGTTCTATTACTAGCAGCATCAAGATTTCACACTTAATGTCAACTTCCGGATCGAAGATATTCGTTTCAGAAATGGCTTGCATAGCTGGAAGGCATAGATTTGTCTTAGAAGTACAGGGTTTTGTGTCTTCAGCTAAGAAAAACATCTTTTACCTGAGCCATAGATCTGACTTTGATAGCAAAAAATCCATAAACTGGAACTACATACCAACAGTGGATCCATTTCTTAAAAAGCGCTGTTATAACACTTATTTTATCACTTAATTAAACCGCAAAAGAACTGAGCTTTCGTAGCCATTAGTACAGGGCAGAGTAACAGTTTGCTTTTAAAGCCAATGTAACATGCATTTTTACTTCCCAGTGCAATTTTATTTCTCTTTAAATAACCTCAGTAAATCAGTTTGAGAAATCAGTGGTACAAAATGCTGGCAGCAGCCTTGACCTTCAACAGCTAAAACAAAGTGCCCTCCAGCAACCACCGGAGAGATGCAATTTACAGAACATTTGCCAAGCAAGCGGTTAGAGCACCAGACTAAGGAGAACAGCGCTTCCTTCCCTCCAGGTAGGTACCAAATTTGGATACAATAATTTGCAGTGTATATCTGGTACTCACACATCGATCAGGTCAGGTTTCAATACAGATGGTACTGCAGTTTCAATGTTGTACAGTTTAATCTGCGATCCATATAGCGTTACTTTCACTAAACTGGAAGCAAACACATAGTGTAGTGTAAAGGGACTAAGATGGATAAATACATGTACAAATCTACTTGAACATCTCATCTCAATGCAGCTCTTGGCAAGTCTGTGTCAATATTTAACTTAAACTTAGACAAGATTTAGACCATTTAGTTGAAAATAATTTAAAGCCTATTTTACTGTTCGTGAAAACAAGTGAAACAAACAACTGTTTGACAAAACAAGTATGATGTTCCTGCATGGAAATGAAAAAATATAACCAAGGCAACTGTGTAAAGCCCTGAAATTCTCTAATTTGTAACTATGAGCTAATTAAGTTTATTGGAGGCAAAGAATCCAATGATGTCTGCCTTTCAGTTTTCACAGTTTTTCAGATAAGAGATTTTGGTCATTTAGCTTTGAGAGATACAGCTCTGAAGTAATCAGACTCTACATCCCATTTCATTGCATCGCAAATGCAGATGCTGGAAAACAACCACCTCAATATTTTCAAGCGACCGATTTTGTTTAATCCCTCCTATTAGTTACTTCTTTGGCTAGGGATTTAGAAAGCCGTCTGGGAAACACAGCATGGGTGAATGTAACAATTAAGGTTCTGGCCACAGTTCTTCATTTCTCAATTTCATCATAATAAGGCAAGACAGAAAAAACCCTTGGTTGTCACTCTCACTGCAGCAATGAGAACTGCTCCTTGTACTGGGGAAGGGACAGCAAATCCCCCTCCCACACCTACCTCTCCACCACTGTCAGAGCATCATTGAACCTGGCAGCAAACACATCCCCAATGAAATACTCTGCTAAACGACCCACGGCCTGCAGCAAGGAGCTCAGGTCCCTCAAGGAGCAGTGCAAGCGGCGGCAATCATTTTCTGCAGTGATGTTCAGCCTGTGACCTGAAATGACATCATGGTTCATTAGCAATAAAGCCAAAAGATCTAAGTGTAAATAATCGCTTGTGCTAATAGCCACTAAGAGCCTGGCAGTCTGAAAACTCATACTTCAAAAACCTCGTGCAAGAAAAAAACATGTAACCTTGTGGATAACAAATACAGCTCTGTGGGATGGGAAACCTAATTACAAAGCTACAGGAAATGCAAAGTTTATTCTAATTACATTACAAGCATTCTTCTTGAACTAGCTCAGCAGAGGGTCACAGTTCAAACCAGAGCACTGTCCAAGCAACTGAGATAGTCCAACTAAGTGAGACAAGTTTAACTGTTCCAACTACCACATTCCAAACCCCTCTTTGAAGGCTGAAACTGATGTTACCAACTAACTTATACATTTATTTTCTTCTATTTGATACTAACACCTATTACAAACAGGAGTCATTTTGGTTATCCATTGACATCAAAAAGCAACCCCAGCTCTGCAGAGAAGGTTGTAACTCACACTCCCTCTGCTGGCTACAGGGCAATCAAGGTTCCAGCAGCAGAAGCGTATTAGAATAAGCTCGTATTCACTTCTGGTGTGAAGTGTTTACTTTCATATTTCTAAGATACAAGAAACAAACCAATAACCGTCTTATTACCAATACAATTGTCCTACCACCCAGTTGCATATTCCTTGTCTCCAAATATTCCAGACCTTTTACTAAAAAAAGCAAACATGTTCTGCAACACCATGTTTTGAAGAAAAAAAAACAAAACCAAACAACAAAAACACCACCTAAACCAGTTTTTCTTTCCACCGCCCATAGTTAATCTCAGATTAAGTTTTCAGCAATAAGTTTGCTGTTCTGTACCATCAGCACCAGTGTACTACCACCCAGCTCTGAATCCCCAGCTGCATCTGACCTGCTGTTCCTGGGCCACCAGCTACCCAGCCAGCCCACATGAATTTCTGATACACATCATTGCTACAGAACTAAAAACCTACACATTGCTTATCCTAGGTCTGAAATGATCCTAAAATTTTAAGTATATTTTCTTGAATTGTCTATACAACCATCACCATTCTGCCATGTATAGCGTATTGAACATGTAACAGATTCCTTTACTAGCCACTCCAGAAAACTTAAATATAACCTTAGCTACAATCTTCCCTCACACAGATCTCACTACTGCTACTTTCCTTATTTCTCAGGAAGGAGCAACAAAGCTACACTCAGGCTTTTTATTCCATTGAGAGCACTGGTATCCTTGTAAAATACTTCATATATAAGACTCCTGAAATGCCAACTAGATAAGTCTTCAGAAATCACTACTACATCCTAAATAGTTCATCTTCTCATTGACTCACAATGGTTTTAATTCAAGTCTAAATATAAGTGCTCTTATGGTGGACAACTTCACACCACATTTGAACCCAAAGCAAACAGGAGTGCAACCTTTCTTGAAATCAGTTTTAGTGGGAGGAAAATAACCATTATCCCTCCATGTTACTGCAGTATTTGATGCTGCATATCTGTCCTTAATACATATGGTATCTTCATTTCAAGTACCAGAACAAGGGAAGAACTACACCAATAAAAAAAAATAAATCACACAATTAGATTTTGTCTGTTATCGGAGTTCGACTACTGAGCCATTAGTCACCATATGTGTGTTCAGATCCTCAACAGAATACAGAAGAACCTATACCAAAGTAGCTCTAGGATGTTTTTGCAATCAGTTATTCAAAGGGTGAGGACCACAGTGCTGGTTATTACCTGTCCCTGAAGTGACCACAAACTGCTGGAGTCCCAGATACACTTCCAAGTTATCCTGCAGAACTGGGAACTAGAAGAGACAAGAAGTGAGCATGATTTTGATGCTTGGCAGATAGGTAGCACCCAACTACTAGTTACTCTGTTAGAGCACAGTTTTCTTACTTTTCTCCAAATGTCTTTTTAAAGGCACTAAGGAGAAGGCAAGTTGCTTGGTTCTGGGCTGATCCTGCACCCACCTCACCCATAAGTATCAGCTTCTCAAAATGCAGCTATCAAAATATTATTCAATCAAAGAAGATGGGTTCAGTGCCTCTGTACCAGAGCACAGAAGGGAAGCGCTGCAGCACTGTCAGCACACACAAGAACAGCTGAAGCCCACAGGGAAAGCAGCCAAGGGAGCAAACACCACCGTCGTCATCATGCATCCTGGTCTGGTATCAGTGTCGGCTTCGCCTCATTGCTCAAGACCGACGGCAAACACAACCATTCCTGGTGACACTCAGCTGAGTAACAGGTGACACCAATGGGGGCGTGTGCTGCACACAGAGACCACAAGGCCTTTCAGCAGCGCTCAGCCAGGCAAGGTACTGCGCTGGGATCTACTAAGGGGTTATTTGCCTTGTGCCTGAAGGCCTCTGTGTACATACAGGACATACACTGACCTCTTCCTAGATATCCCACCTGGAAGAGTATTTTCCAACCCTTTCAGTCTGGCATAGTTCTATTTAATTTCTATTGGCAAAGTCATCACATTTGAAGCAGCTGGTTTTATGAAAGTTCACTCATCCATCAGCACAGGGAACTACAGCCTTTCATTTTCCAGCGTGGGACAGAGTAACAGCAGCTGCTGTACATGGTTTTCATTATTTGCTACTGACAGATCAGGCACTGTGTTCAGCTGCACTGCAGACCGCTGTGAAAAGCACACGAAACTGCTTGAGCATCTCCAAGATTATCTACTGTGCAAAAATGATCTAACAGGGCTCAAGGAAAGCACGCACTAGCAAGTTTCTAACAGGCTGTGCCTAACGGTTGAGCACCATTGTACAACCACAGGAGGAGAACTATTTAAAAAAAAACCCAGAGTCTTCCTCATGTTAATGTGTTACTTTAAGGAAGCCACATGCTCTTCACCATATGACCTGTCTGCTCACAAACAGCTGCTCCATTTGTTTGCCTCTTGCTGACTCACACCATGCCACACACTGCAGAGGAACTTCTACTTTTGTTTACTACTTCAGAGTTTCTAGTAATATGCTTTTAGCGCTTAGCTCAGTCAATGTTTCTTAAATTTAAAACAAACAAAAAAAAATCATCAATTAAAAAAAAGCAGTTCAGGTCAGGCATCTTCCGCCTCTGCAGCAGCTCAGATTTCTCTGCTTCTTGGGAAGAAGATTCAGAGACATGCAGCATCTCCAGCAGAATTAACAGATTTACTTTTTGAGATCCCCCTGTTATACTTGTCATTCTTCTCACCCACAGAAAAGGCACCATCTACTTTGAATTTTGTGTTCCAATGGCTTATAGCCTCAAGATCAACTCCTCAAAAACCACAATAGTGCTACAAACTCAGCCAACTTTTACAACATCAATTCCAGCAACAGCAGTGACTCTAGCTGGAGAGAAGCACCTATCTGTTCATCAAATACCAGTAGTCCAAGGCGCTCTTTTCAGCATCTGTATCTAGCCTTTCATTTAAATGAAGATTTCACTCTCCTTAAAAGCCCAATAATGACACTCTTATCTGCCCAATTTGCAGCACTGCCTCCTAATATAAATGCGAAGACAAACAGCAGTGAAGGATTGCTGCCAAATATTTACACTTTGAAAGATGGGAATTTCTAAAGAGCTTAGTGTCCAGCAAGTGGGATGCAGATGTTCACTGAAGTACCCTCTTTAAAAACACACCACGAAATTTGACAAAGCCAAAAAACTAAGCTTTTTCCTTCAATTTCCATTCTCCTTGCCAAGTTTTTGCATCCAAACCCAAACCTCCCTACTTGTTTGGCACTGTGGCTCTATCCAACAGCTTGTAACAAACTCTGGCAGGTGGTTCGCATTTCACGTTGCACTTTTGGTCTGGATAACTACTTACTAGTGTGGAGAAGGCATGAGTTGGCAAGAGCTCCATGACTTTTGCAACCACTTCCAAGCTCTGGCGCAAGTACCGCTGCCACTCGGTCTGCTGCTATGGGAAGAAACACCAAGGTAAGCACAGCACTTCAGAGGGAACCAGATGGCTTTTTGTAGACTGGTCAGTCTTAAGTGATGCTTGGGACTAGCTAGCTCCTTCCCAGAGCTTGGCTTTTGCAGACACAAGGATACTGAAGAGATACTGCTTGTACGATTCTCATATGCAGCCAGACACCTGACGGAGAATAGTTTTTGCAAACCCACGCTTTGGGTGTGCATACATGTTTCCCTGGAGTGGTAAGTCACAAGTGTTCACTCCTAAAACATAGTTACTCCTCAGATGACAAGCAGCTGTTGTGCAGAACAACCTGCCCCTCCCGTGCTCTGGTCTCATCCATTTCGGCCACCCACTCCACTTTTACATTTAGCAGTATTGAGATATTTACCAGTACTGACTTAAAGAGAAATAAACTTAAATTAAAACATCAACAATACATACAACTCGAAGCTTGTGTCTCAGAGATATTTCAGCATTTAAAATTCCAAAGCTACCAGATACAGATAACTCATGCCTCTGATAATCAGAACGTAAGTATCTATAATTTTTTCCCCATAAGAACCAAATTAAAAACAAAGGTCATATCCTTTCAGTGTGACTAAGTACATTTTTGTTAAAAGCATTCTGTACTGCTTTAAACCTCAAACTCCACAAAAGAATGGAGCGAAGCAGCAGCTGTCTATCTTGTACTCCAAAGTACAAGCTCTGGGAAAGACATTCGAGGAGTTACCAGTGCAAGAGTTAATATCTGGACCTGCAGCTGTCCTTGTTCAACTCTGCTCCTTACATCATCATCCAGTGTCTCGTCATCCAGCTCCTCCAGCTGTGCCTGGTTATACCTGAACTGGATTCGATTCAACACCTCTGTCAGCAACAGAACCAAGGCATCTTCGTACCTACGACCATGGAGAAAACAGAGCAAGAGTTTGATAAAACAGTCCTGCAGAGATTGCTGCGCCCAGTCCTTGCAGCAAAGACAACACACAGAACAGACAACAGCTTAAAGCAAGCCACTGAGAAGAGCCCGCAGCATAGCTTTACAGGTTTGAGGAAACATCAAGCAGATCCTGGCATTAAGAGTATTATTTCATTTCAGGTCACAAGCTACCAAAAGGAAAGAGCCTTGGTAATATCTGGTGTCCCTCTACCCCTGAAAGGGAAAGGGCGAACCGTTAGCAATAGAAGCAGTCCAAGAGTTCAAAACAGGAAAGGTAGGAGTGGCTTGTCAGGAATAACAACAGATGTACATGAACAGCACCAAGAGCTGCTTGTTGCTAAACTGCTCCTTAGCGGTCTGTCTGGTGCTCTGCTTTTTGGGCAGTGAATGAGGAACAGACGCAACAGGGCAGAGTTATTGCCGCCTCTCTCAAAAGGTGACCCCCCCGAGGCCATTTGTTCTGCTGTGCTCTTTCCCTACACCATTGGCCAAAGAATTCAGGCCCTTGTCCTCTGAAACAAAGCCAGCACTTTTTCTACTTGTGCTAAAGGCATGTCACAGAAAGGTATCTTGTCACCTCTTAGAGCTATGCAGCTGGGACAGAGCACAGAAGACCCTCCTTCTCGCTGATCACCTAAGAATAATGGCAAGTTGCAAAATCAGCACAGAGCCACGTGAGCACGCAATCATTCCTGGTGACATAGTGTCAAAGTTTAGGGATTTCAAGGGTGCTTGGTTTGACGGTTTGTTTTAAAAAACCTCTTTTCTCAAAACAGCTGGGATCCAATGCAAAAAGTCATGCTCTTTTCTAGGTGGGATCAGGTTGGAAAATCGGGCATTAGCATACACTAACAGAGATTGAGAGCATGATGCAATCCAAGTGTCAGAGAAGTCAGCTGTGTCGCTGGCTAAGCAGCTGAAAGCTGTTCTGTGCAAAGTGGCTGCATTACCATCTTTTCCGTAACCACATGACGTAACTCTGGATTTGGCAACTTATCCAGTAGTAGAAGTTGTAACATGTACAAAATGCAAAGTTTCTAAACCACAGAACAGGAAACTTCATCTGTGCTCCTGTGGTGTAACCACTCCCAGCCTGTCGCGCTGCAGCACCGACACATCTGAGAGCGTGCAGGAAATAAACCTACAGAGTTGTCACTAAGGAGAGGTAGTTCTGACAAAACAGTCCAAGCTTCAACCACTTACATGATGTTTTTCTTTGTTTATAGTCTGACATTATCTCCTAGAGAGACAGCTACTGTTTGTTTCAATTCTCCCCATAACAAACCGTTTGACACCAAGATAACACAGGTTACACGTATGTTACCCAGATGAAGAAAGAGCAGGATGCCAGAGTTCAACAGCACTAGGCAGAGAGCAGCAAATTAGGAACAAATTATAACAAAGTTCAAATGCAAATGCCTACTACTTGAGAAATTAAAAAAAACACAGTTCCCATGCTGAAAGGAAGAGAGCTGCCTCGTGTAAGGGAGTTCCACATTTGTCCTTTGTGGTTACGAGGCCAGGCTGTCTTTCAAAAACCAACCACCTATATTTAGTGTGCTCAAGGGAAAGAAGCTTCCTTCTGCACTTTGCAGAACATATTAAGGCACAAGCCATGGCACTTTTAAGCCTCCAAGACCTGAACAAGATACCAGTATATTCACCAGATTTTTTTTTAAAGGGCAGGAAAGGGACTTTCATCAAAAGAGAGCCATCCATCTTGGGAGACAGCACCTACAAAGGAAGAGCTGCCAACCGCTGTTGCAATTGCTTACCTCTGATGCTAGTTGTGTGTATCAAGTGGAATTTTTAACTTTCAAACACAATTTCATCAATATTTCTCAGAAATACAGACTCCATTTAAACAGGAATTTAAAAATCCTAACTAAATTTAAAACCCCTCCTAATTCAATAATTGCTTGTATGAGCTGTGTGTACACTTAGTAGGCAACTTACTCTATGGTCTCCTCCTCTAATATGTGCTCTAAAATTTGCTAGAATGTGTTACAATTCAACTTTAGACTGCAAAGCTTGCTTTCTCTGGCTGCTAGGTTCACACCCAAGTGACACTTTTTTGCCTTCATTTGCTCGGTTTGAATTCTTTTGAGTTAATGTGTGTGAAACACTTAAGTTTACACTTTTTATACTCAATTATTTTAGAAAAAGCAAGCACTCAACCACATGTGAAGTTGGAATAAACAATGGCTTGTTTCTCACAGTCCTTCCATGGTGACCGTGAAGTCTCTGCAGCTGTTGTCCCAACAGCTTCCTGCCTGCTTACCTGTTGAGTACTGCTTCTTTGTCTGCCAGGCGACTTTTAATTTTGCTAGTCAGATAGTCCAAGAAGAGCGTCCAGATGTCTAAGCAAGAAAAGTAACCTTCATGGGTAGGCTGAAATACAGCAAAATTCACAATGAATATCACGAGCTATGGTAAGACTCTTTTCACATAAGGAAAACATGCACTTCAATCCATAGGAAGAATTTCTTGCTTTATTGCAAATTTTCTAGGAGGTCACTGGAGAGATTTATAGCTGTCAAAAGGTGAACAAGAGCTTTTGCACAAGGGTGGGAACCCAGGAATTACAAGGGTGATCTCAGCATTAACCCATCCCATGGCTTGCTGTGTCAGCTTCTAGCATTTTACAGATCTGCTTGTCATTATTCACATCCGGGGGTCAACAGGGCTGAGTTGCATTGTGACAGCTGCTACAGCAAGGTGACACCTACCAAAAGCCATGGAGTTGGTTTTTTAATGCTACATGTAAAAGTGACACGGAAAGCACCAGATACAGTAAAAGCAGCAGATTCAAGAGAAAGAAAAACACCCCAAACACAAAACAAGCAACCTAGAAAAGCTTTTTCAGACAATCCATTGCAAGCACTAAATAAAAAATAAAAGCAGAAGCAAAGTTAAACATCAGACAAGTTGTTCTTGCAAGGCAACTACATGTGATCGCTGTCTCCAACTAAATCCAAGAGCACATTAAGCCATTTCCAAGTCCCCAGCACTAATGGGAAACTGCCAGTAAGATAAGTTAATTGCTTTTTTTCTGGGCTAACTTTAGGTATCAACTTCACTGGGGAAAACACGCTACCCCTGTTGTACAAGACAACAGAATGTGGAGAGCAGACTGAGGGAAAAATAATGTCGCAGGGCTGTACCTGATGAAAAGTGTATTTGAACAACAGTGCCAGAAATTCAACCACAGGGAACTGGGAGTAGGATTCAATTCTTCGTAGGTGGACGCTCACAAAGAGACGGAGAAAGTCGGTAAACTTCTCAATGTAGCTACAAGGGAAAGAAGAAAACACAACTGAGAAAACATGAGGATGCCACAAGGGAAAGCAATTTCATTTAAATAATGATAAAATTCACTCAAAATCCTTTCAATAAAAAGAAAGTTACAAATAACAGCCAGTAGAACAATTAAAATATAAAGCCCTGCAACAATTACCTACGGGATGGGCAACCCTTCATTCCATTAATACCTGAAACAGCAGAAAAGACAGTCTAGTCAAAAGCAACTTTAATATTCAGATAAATATAAATGAAATTAGGCCTGTAAATAAGCACAAACCCTCCCACCATAGAGAAATAAGTATTTAATAGCAAGGGTCATCTTACTGATGCAGCTAGGATTAGTGAAATAAACTGGACCATGGAGGAATTCAGCTGGAAGCAAGAAGTTAATGCAGAAGTTAGCAATACACATGTTAAACATTTACACGAGATACTGGGAGAGCCACGGAGCTGAGAGCTGGAAAGGACAGTTCCTTCTGCAGTGTACATCAACTAGCTAAAAGCTTCTGAACTGGACTAGAAAGACAAATCTTCCTCCAAAGCATGGGACTACTCAACGCGTGGGACTGTAGGAAGTGAAGATCCAAAAGGGAGACCGCTACCAAAATTTCAGGGAGTCCAGCAAGAGCATGACCTCGGTGCAAGCACTGGTGGGTTCTTGAGTGCGCGACTGGAGAAAAATTACAGAGACCAGAACGGGGTAAGCTTTTCTTGTGGAATAAGATCACACCCTGCACAATGTGAGCTTCATCAAGGTTAGAAATCATCTTCATTTCTACCTATACAAATAAGCGTTAAATAGTCCACCGGCATACAGGATCCATCCGTTCTAGCATCACACACAAACAGCAAGAGCTCTGGTGACCCAGTGACAAGGGTGTGTGTGTGCAGAGAAGCCCACCTTTCCCATATGGTAAGGGCAAGAGTTTTTCTTTTAAGTAAAAAGTTAGGCTTGGCAAAGTTTCAGGCATGCTTGAACAACCTGATTTCACCGAGCTGCCTTTCACTCTTCCTGTGCAAACTCTTAATTCTTTTTCAGGGAAAACCCCTGCTCTTTCTAACGAAAACTCACTCAAGACCAGAAGCATTGCCACCTAACAAAGAGCTGCAGCACTGTTGGTTATTACAAGCCTACAAAAAACACACAATACTTTGAATATGCAAAAAGATTCTATTTCACTCTTATTTGGCACTGCCTACTTGACAAGGCATCACTAAACACATCTCACTGACCAAACACTTCAAAAGTAAAGCCAGTAAAAAAGTCCAGACCCAAACATTGCTTTCATTTTTTTTCATTTTTATTTTCTAAGAGATCTGAGACCCTTGAAATTCTTACACGGCCTCTAGCTCTGCCAGCCCCAAAGTCCCTTCTGCAGCCACCGTGCCACTGCTGGTGTCCTTACTAGCAATTCCCCATATTTTGCGATCTTCAAGTTAAAGCCAAACACAAAGCAAGAAGACAGTTTAAGCTTACTCCTTCTGGACTATTTTGGCAGTACAAACCATTCAAAACCACGCTGACTTTGTAACAAAAAGATAACCAGCACCACAAGAGGAAGGGAAAGACACAGAGCAAGCAGGTTCTGAAGATGGCAATCTACTGAAGGTAGTTTCTTCGGTGCCAATTTTGTTTATGATTTTCTTAGTCCAAGCCAGGACAACACTTTCATGTGGTAAGGTCTTTAGTTTTGTACATAAAATGTACCGTTATGCCCTTAGGTGACAAATGGAAAATCCTCACAGCCCTCTCCTCAGAGAAAACAGGGTCAGCTCAGGGAAAGCTCCACTCCTCCAGAAGCCAGATGGATTTTTCCAGTCTCCAGAACATCTTAGTTACATCTTTATTTCAGACCACGGCAATGAATACCAAGGGGTCTCACAATTACAGACACCAACAACCTCTGTGGATAACACATCTAAGGAGCAGAGCACAAGGATGTGGCAATACCACTGTTAAACAGAAGTCACGATTAATCTACATTTACTATCCCAAGGTTATGTGTGTATCTAAAGATATGGAAAAAGGGATGTTCACACAAGAAACATGCAAGTCATCTCTACAAACTGACCCGGTTTTCCCCTAAATTTCTTTGATATCCACTTGGGAGAAAGAAATAAAAACAACAAAAAGCCCCAAAGCCTTGCTGCTGCATCTGGGAATACAAGTATATAGCTGCACCAGAAGTTTATTTCCATCATGGAGTATCTGTAGCACATTCACACAGTTGTGACCTACTTGGCAGCGTTAGCACCAGTCTGCCCACCTTCCCACAGCACACACGGCCTGCAACGAGCAGCAGCAGCAAGTTGTCACCTCTGCCACCACCCTGCCAACACACAGATTCAACCACTCCACACAACAGCAACACAAGTCTCGCTTTCTCTCGTACAAGTAGGAATAGCCGATATAATAGAGTCGAGCTGTTTTAGGCAACAAGGACGGTATTAATAGTAACTTTCAGTTTCTGGAAGATGACAATACACAGCCTTCCAAGATGCTGCCACTTCCCTGCTGCCTCCAGTCACGCATGCCAGACAGCCGCTCACTGCTGCGAATGGAGTTCCCTAAGCTGTCTTTTGGTGGTGTTTAAAAATAGTAAAAATAAAAAAGCAATCAGAAATCATCACATCTCAATGATAGATAGGAAGCTACTTCTATTTTCTTTCAAGTCATGACTTGCACAATATCTACCCACTCTTTGTATGTTTAAGCAGAGAAGGCAGATGCCGACCAGGGAAGGGAATACTGCAATGCCTTTACCTCACTGAGCTTCTTCTGTTTTCTGTTACAACTGAATGAAGGGCAGGTTCAGCTCTTGTGCCACCTCAGACCTGCAGTCAAACAGTAACGAACGGGGGAAAGGGGAGGAAGAGGACAGGAAAGAATACAAACCTGCACCACCACAGTCCCTTAGCAAACTCAGCCCCTTACCAGAACCTTACCTGTGGGCACCTACCTTTCCGCCTGTCTCCCTCAGCACAGTACTCTGAAAAAAAGGCCATTAGACACACCATGCATGACCGCAAAATAAAGACAGTCCCTTAGAAAGCAAGAGGCCCTAGCACAGCTACTTAGCTGTTCGGTTGCTCTTACCTTTCATCCAGTTCCTCTAGCCGGCTTTTCACCGTATGGGCGTTGTTCTCCTTGGTAATCTTCTGCAGGAGGTAGAAAGTCTGCTGGAACATCCGCAGCAAATACTCTTCAAACTCCATAGGCACACAGTTCTTAGACATCAGTTCATTGATGCAAGACATGGCCAAGACACCAAGTCGGCCACGCTCCTGTCCCAACACCGAGTTCTGGCTGCTGCCGTTGACAGAAGACATCTTCCGAACGCGGGTGTCGCAGCCGAAGCGAGCAAAGTGGAAAATGGTGGTGAGGAGTGATGGGGTGATACTGGTAGACAAAGGGATCCAGCTGAAAAGGTGTGCCAGGCACTCCAGCGCCAGGGAACATATATATTCACTTTCTGTATCAAGGATGGGGATTGGCTGGTTCAATAATTTGGCTGCACTGGGACTCTGCAACAGGCTACTTAACAGGTCACCTAGGGAACAAAGCACACATCTGCGTTATGAATCAAGGCAATTACCTTCAAATGGTGCAACCACCAACCCCAGCTATAAAGCAAAAGGCATCAGAGCCTCTGGCACTCAGCAAGTTAGTGTACCAAGATTTATCCAAGACGAACCAGTCATTTTTGTATCCTGGGATTTTCGGAACTTTTAGTCAGATAATAGCAATGCCATGGGGTGTATTTTAGGAATTTATTATAAAATTCACTCCCCTCCCAAAGTCAAGCATCCTTGATGTAAGCTTGCACAAGTTATCTGGCACATGTGTGTTACAATGAACATTGGCAGAGTTGCTTCTGCTTGTGTATGCCAGTTTGTGGATGATGCAAAAGCAGATGAACTGAGTCAGACCAAAAAGCTGACCTAGTAAGGCACTTGTTCTCAGTGACCAAAAGCCCAGGGCAGGCACAGATCACACTCTTCAGCTTCCAACCACTCACGTTACAAAAGCTTTCTGAGCCAGATGGGGTTTGAAGAATGCTGCACAGCCTCAGGATTTACCTTTTGTGAATGTATCCAGTCTCCAACTAAAACCACATAAACTTAATATTTGCAACATCCTGCAATAGAGTTCCACAGCTTAACTACACATCATGTAAATATAGTTTTTCCTGGGGCCTGTCAGCTGCTAGCTTCATTTCCTACCTCCTGTACCCAAATAGGGCAAAAAAGTATCTCTTTCCATTCACCTTCTACGTGTCACTCAGTAGCTTCCTATTGCAGCTCCTCACTCTCAGTTTCTTTGAGAATGAAGAGTACTACTTTCCTTGTTACTTACATGGAAGCCATTCAATATCTTGAATCATCTTTACTGTCTTTCTACAAAGCTTTCATTTCTACTCCACACCTATCAACAGACAAACACCAGAACTGCAGCTGCTATTCAAGGCACCAATGAACCTTAAGTCCATGCAGCACCATAGCAGACATCTATTTTTAAGTGCTACCGATCTGAAACTTTTGTAGAATGATGTGGTATAATGCTCAGAACTTAATCCTATATACTGAAGGTGAAGTTGGAGCACGTGATTTGGCGAGAGATGAATATTGCTCTCCCTGCTCAAATGCAGGTTATACTTCTCTGCATTTTCGCCTTCCATTTGCCCAGAGATGCGCAAGATCTTCCTGTGGGTCTTCAGCCATACCTCCTTCTCAACATTCTGACCATCTCGGTGCCACCAGCAAGCCTCCTTGGCTCTTTACCGAGCCCTTTTGCAGTGTCTCTGAGTATGTCCGTGAGCACAGTCCCAATCACTACTCCACAGGTGACCTCCCCCATTGTGGGGAGAGGAAACCATTTCCACTTTCCTTTTACCTCCCACCTTCTAACCATTTTTTTTAACAACGCAGAGACTCCCCTCATCCCTGAAGGCCTTCACTTTCTCAAAAGCTTTTAGTGAGAAGCCTTCTTGAAAGCTTTATGGAAATCCAAGCAGATACCCCCAGCTAAGGCTGACAACTAACTCAGAGGCTTCCACAGACCACACGCTGAAAACCTATTTGCCTTCCCCAGGTTATTCAATATACTTCTTCCTTGAGTACAAATAATCTCTTCACCTTTAGAAACCCACAGGCACTTGCTAAACTTACTTTCAGTAAGTTTAAAGTTCTCCCCAGAAAATCTGAGGTTTGTTTTGTTTTTTTAAAGTGAAATGACCCAACACACTAGGAACACAAAAACAGACATGATTTACTGAGCTATTTCCAAAGTACTCAGAAGCATGAATGATGCACAGATTCCCCTTAAGCCTCCATTTTTCGTCAAGATCGATGTCTTACATCACTGAATTCATAACTCTGTCACAACTTATCATAGTTTCTTTCTCCTCTGCTCCAGCAATTTAAGGCATCATGCTACTTCAGCTGAATTAGATCGCCCTGCACTTAGTCTTCATATTAAAGCAGCCCCCACAGTAACATTCACAACTACACATATGCTGCAGTGCAAGAGCTGCTTGCATTGTGATTTTACAGAAGCAAACCTGCTTCTTTCAAACGTCCAGTCCAAACCCCACAGCAGCTGGTCTGAGCGCTTTGCACCCACTTAAATTACTGAAGCTGAGTTTAAGGTATGTTAAGTCATATTTGATGTCTTTGCAAACAGGTGATAAATTTACAGGATCAACTGCATTCATGCACAGGGAGAAAACTCTTGGGGAGAGGCTGGGATCAGGCTAGCTCTGCAGAAGTAAACATCAACAGACATTTATTTGTGTTACTCATTTGTTTACCACACATGAGTGAATATGCCTAAGGAAGGGATTCATCAAGTAAAGAGCTATAAATCATGCAAAGACAACATTTGGAGGCTGAGAGGTTATTGCTGAACAAATTCTATACTGATGCAATAACTCAAATGTTTCCCAACATAGGACATTATGAGAGTTCCTTTGCTTAAGTGCTATGAGAAATTAACATTGTCTTCAAGTGCTATTTAAAAACTATGCGAGACTTGCAAGTAATCATTTCACTCTGCTTTCCTGTGCAGAAAAAGGAAGCATCAGTTTTCCAAGTTCCTAAAGAGATTTTGGCTCTGATGGAAGATATTAAACATTTATAGGGATGCTGATTCTTATTTTGCCTTTTGGAACACCTTTAATTTCACTTGCATGTAAAGAGAAAAAAGTGGTGGCCTCATCTAAGCAATAAAAAAGCCCAAGTGTCACCAGTAAACAGAAATACTTTGCTGCATGAATGACACTCAAATACAACAATATGTGGGTAAAAAGATCAGGGCAGCTTACAGATGCCCGCTCCAAGCAACACGTTCACTCTTCCCAAAGGATACTACAAGTTTTGTCCTTTTCTGTTAACATTATTTTTTCAAACTTTTGTTTTCTATAGCAAAATCCATCCACCCCCTGCTCAAACCAAGAAAATATTTTTTTTTCCCATTATGTTTGTTTTGCGTATAAATAAAAGTGTCTTAAATTCTTCTACAGGAAAGCGGCACCTGAAATCCCGCTCCAACTCAAACTTAAATGTGAAAGTTTTAACACTAACCAAAACACCAACAAAAGCTTATCACAGGCAGCTGCCCAAAGCTGACCAGTGCAACCTGGCCACAAGGAAGTGATCTGCAACTCCCAATTAACTGTTTAAGGTCCCAAAGCCAAGAGAGACAAAGGTACCTGGTACAATTGTTAACGCACAGAACACACTGCACCAAGCACAACTCAGTCAGTATGACCCCAGAGAAAGAAATATCAGATCTACAAGTGTTTCACCTCCCTATGTACAACCAGGTATTACAGGTTTCCCATAGCCCTTCTTTTTCCTTCTTTAAAAGCAGACAGAACCATGATCAGACAATATTATTGATTTCACTACATCATGGTATTTTTTTCTTGCTTTGTTTTCCAAGAAGCAGGAACAAAGACCCCACAATGTGCCGGACAATGCTGGGTGAGCTGAACGTAACAATGACCTGTGTTACATCAAGGAATAAGAGAAACTGGTAGTCATCAAGGTCAGCCTGGGGTGACCATATCCATCTGTCCCCTATTTAGCTTTAACAGGATAAGTAAAATGTGCACCAAGTACAAGGACCACAGAAATACATCTTCTATTTTGAAGGTAACTAAGAATATGTATGTAAATGAGTTCAGATCAGATAAGCACCCACACAAAAAAACCCTAAAAAGAATAGGTAGAAACCAAACTTTTGCAATAAATATATACAAAGTCCTAGCCACATTTTTTTAGTTAAGGCTTCAGTTTTGCTCCACTCTGGCATTTACAGCTGAAATTCATAGAGGACAATGCCAGCTCACTGATGTCAGAGCATTTTGCACTGACACTTCAGAAAGCTTTTTGCCATCTGAGGACAATGAGAAGCTATGTGTGCACTTTTCAGCGAGGTGGCATTTTCACTGGGGCAGCCCCCACAGTAGAAATTGCTTCCTCATGTAAGCTTTGTCTTTTTGATCAGAAATTTGTTGGCCTATGAAAAGCTCTAGGAAAGGGTTATCACAAGAAGTTAGACAGTAAACGAAGGAATCTATGCCCAGTATTACAAGTTTAAGTACATGGAAATATCATCTTGTAGTTTTAGCCATCCTTACCACTTTCTCCTGAAGTTGGGGATGGTGGTGGAGTGGCAGCAGTAACGCTGTGTTTGTCCCAGATGCTCTCCAAAATACCTGGCCAAAGAGATATTTTTCAGAACAGTCTGCTAAAAGACAGACTGGTCTAACAAACGCACTGGAGACTGCAAGAGAACTTGGGTAGAACACATCTTTAGTGCTCTGACAAGGAACATTATCTTCTCTTAGGTAGCCCAAAGAAATTACCAAGTGCTGATGCACAGTCTCAATCCCTCTTCCTGAAAAAGAGGACACACACAGCTGTACAGCTGTTCTGCTACACAAGCTTGTTTCACAGTAAACTGACCCGAAGGCCTAAGGGTAGATTTGAGTGTTCAGACCGCAGGGGCAGCCACTACATCACCCACACGCTGCTCCCCTCAACTGGGAATGTGCAGCTCACTGGCGTCTCAGGGATGGCAAAGAAGGATGTTTGTTTCAATGCTGCCAGTGCAGTAACTCGTACCTGTGAGGAGCCCAAGCACCGTTTGCACCTGGTCTAGGAGCAGCTTGCGTAGCTCTTCTTTCCGGGCTACGCTAAGATCTTCCCGCGGACATGCCAGTTCTTCCGAAGTAGTTTTCAACATGATCAGTCCCAGAGGAGTGGTCACAGGAGACTGAATTAACTGAGAGGAAAACGCATGAATTCAACATATGATGACAACATCCTGCAAAGCCATCAGCTGACAAACAGGGGGTTAGTAACACTATTAGCAGTTTAGAAGTGCTTCAAGACTGAGGGAGTACCAGTTCCCACAGTTTGCAGTGCTGTGTGTTGAGGGAAGAGAACTGCAAATATCCAATTTCCTGAGACATTAATCAACGATATTGCAACAGTTCAAGTACCATGGGAATCCTTGGGGTTTCAGAAGAGCTTTCATAATGTCACTGCACGTGTTCTCTGTTCCAGCATGTTTACCAGTAACTGTTTGTTCCTTCTGTTTACTGCTTTCTGCTGACATCATCACTTCTCAGAATTGCCCGAGTGGTTTCACCGTGTAACGGGGCTGCCGCTGCAGCCCCGCTCAGGTCAGGAGTGCGCACCATCAGCTGAGCAGTTTCCCATTAAAAAGCTCATCCTTTCCTATACAAAGAGCTGCAGCCAATATTGGATGAGACAGGAGCACAGCTAAGGGATACCTCTCTTTGCGTCTGCATTCCATCTCAAACTGGGAATCACATTTACCCTAAAAAGAGTGACTTCCACCATGGACAGACTGTGCAGGAACAGGATCAGAACAAGCAATGATTTTTGCCTACATTAGCCACTGGGATATTAAAGACACATTCAAGTGGGACAAAGATTTATTTTCAGCTGAAATTCATTGCTTCTCTTCTCTGTTGACCTGGAACATCCAACACAATTTATGCACTACTCCCTCTGGGAGAAAGAGCCTAAAGCAAATCACAGTTACCACAAGTAATCCTTAAAGTCAAATTCTGTAACACAGGCTGATTTTGGTTTTAATCTCCTTGACCCACCCAACTAGAAAAACTGAGTTAACACCGCTAAGGCTACACAGTTTGCTGAAACACATGGGGGGAAAAAGCCCATCAAAAAGCTCTTAGTCTAGATGTATGCTTGCTTTTGGAAAGGAAACACAATGGCATATAAGCAGATAGATAACAAAGAAAATACACAATTTGTTATCAAGTTGCAAAGACACTTAACATCTCTCAGAATATTTTCTGACAGCATAAGTTTAGCAATACCACGTACTGGCACTTCAGTAACGTTAAACAAATTTCATACCTCTACAAAAGTAGCACTTTCTACATAAAATTATTGGTTTTCCATAATGACAAGAGAGTAGTCCAAGTTACTTTTCTTCTCCATCCCTCCAATGATTCTGTAGAAGTTTAAGACTACTTAGAGTACTGGGATACAAACTAATGCTAAAGAATCAAGTAATTCCTTCAAATTATCTCAGAAGAAAGTCTGGAGAGAAGACTCATCTGCAACTCCAAAAGCAAAACATTCTGCTCCTGTGGTACTCTTCTTTATTTTGAAGTCCTGAAGTTCAGTATTAGTGGCTTTTTCCTCACTTTCTCTGAACATTTTTAGAAGGTGTCTGCTATAAAAATTGACAGGAACATTTCCCTCTGAAGCTGAGTCCACAAAGAGAGGCTTAAGGAAAAACAGATACCAAAAGTGGGCTCTGCAATCACTAAAGATAACTTCCAAAGTGCTACAAAAGCAAGCAGAAGCTCAGAAATTCAGATGCAAATGAAATGAAAGTCAAATCTGTAGTGTAGACAGTTGTCTCAGAGTACTTATTGTCAAATTTGACAATTCAGAAAAAGTTGTAGCATGTCACACTACCTGATTACAAAAAAAAGCGATCTGAAAAGAGATTACACCAGTTAGTAACAAGCTTTGTATGCCAAGTTAGCATTTTTTTTAAAATTTTGCAATTAATACTAGAGCCATTTGTCTTGACAAGTAAACTCCTGACACCCAAGGACTTAGATTTATTTTTTTTAACTGCCTTGTGGTTTGTCTGTGGGCACAGCTGCATCCAAAATCATAACTATGTCAGCAGAAAAAGACTGTGCAGCACTTCAGCTCAGGCTTCACTGTGGAGATACAGAATTACAACCAACATTCAAACTAACGGCAGCATCTCAGCCAGGATCCTCAAACACACACACTCACCTTCCTGCAAGAGCCCTCTTAAACACCCCAACACCACTCCATTAGTGACTTTACATGATTAGGTGCCAAAAAAATTTAGGGTATCTCTGGCTTTTAAGTGAAAAACCTCCAAGAGCCACATTCAGAAACTTCACTTTTGAGAATCATCTAGTGACGCATCCATAGTTTTACTGACTTTTTTTTCTTTAAAGAACACACAACCCCTACAACAACTGCTCCTAAATATTTAAAAGTCGAAGTGCAGTTGATACTTGTTGCCTAGTATTGTTCCTTTGTCAAAAAACTTGTAAGGCTAGAAAGAAATGTGACATACAAGAAGCTTAGGGTTATTTGTAAAATTAAAGGAATTTAAGAAGCAACTTTGTTTTTCATGTAATTATTTAACCTTTGTTAAGGGAAGTCACTACTCAAGGAAACAAAATAATGTCTCTCCGTGAATGAAGCCAAGTTTTCCCATTAGGAACTTCTTACCTGCAAGATATTAGTGAAAAAGTCATGGTAGAACATTGGCCAGTCTTGCCGGCCAATATCCACAATGACTTTGCAGAGTTTGTTCCTGATGAAGTAAGGCAGAGTTTTATGCTGAGCTAGAAGGAGCTTGGGCAGGCAGCTGCGGATCTCCATTTTGTCTTGAGACGGGACCCCAAGCCACATCTTATTGATTAGGTTCTGGAAAAGAAACAGACCTTCCAAATCAGCTCATCTCAGACATGCTGCACCGAAGTTAAACAGCGAGAGAATGTGGGCACGTAACGCAGGGACAGAGCACCAGGTAGAGCTGCTCCATCTCATGCCCCAGCACCTGCCACAACGCACAGGCAGGGAAAGGCTGTAGCTGTCCAATCTATCCAGGCCTCTTGCTATCTAAGCCTGGACAGTTAAAAAACTTAAATATCTACACCTGATGTAGCTCAACCTTCTCTGCTGCCACAGGCAGACCTGTAGATAAGGAAACAAGCAGATATTAAAAGAAGTTTCTCTTTTCTTAGAGCTGTGACACAGGCTCGCTGGGCAAAGAGCTGAAATTTAAGATGCTTTAACTGCTCAGCAGTCGAGGCTGAGGGGAGACATCATCACTCTCTACAACTACATGAAAGTGTAGTTTTGGGAACAATCCTTGTGTTTATATACACACTTTTACTGACATTCAGTACTCAGAGAAGTTCAAGGTTGATGAAGTTGCAGAGTACGGCTACAAGCGTGCAGAACTACAGTAGTTAACTTCAGAAATTCAAGCTCCTCAGTGGAGAGATCCTAATCTCTCAGCTGAGCTGCGGACTCGCATCCCTCACTTTACACTTGGACAGTGATTTCTTTGTTCTGCTTAGTTCTGGGCACAATTATTTTTTCAGTACTACCTTTTCCCCCCCTCCAGGGAAGCAAAGGTTTATTAATCAAGCATGTTTTCACGAAAATCAGTTTAATTACTGCAGGCTACTACTGTGTGACATCCATCCCCAGAGCAGGGAACAACTCCCATACCGTTTGTCATGATCACCCCTTCTGAGAGGATGGCACACCAGATTCAGTTTGCAGACTGAGTCCAGATTTCTCACGTAACCCAAGATAAATAAAATGAACAGAACATCCTCAGGGAAAGACGCTGCACTGGTCACTGAGAAATTGTTGATAAAGCAGAGCTGTTCACAAAATACTTCTGTTTCTTCCAGCAGATACACAAATCAATATTTAGGCTTTTAACCATAACTTTGTTCTTTTATAAATAGGTGGAAGAGTGAGATGTGGTCTTCTAAAAGAGACCTTACCTCTACAGCTAGCCCATAAGCTTGTGCCATATAGTTCAATAGCATCGACCACAACCATGAGACATCAGAAAAATAAAAGCAGCTTTGTCTTCCCTCTTAGCGTTAGTTTCCAGCAGCTAGTATTAGGTAATCATGCACATAGTTCTGACCATATAAACAGTATAAAAGCAATAACACTCTTAAAAGCATTGTGGAGAAAATTCAAGCAGCCCTTGAAACTGTAGGTAATTTGTGCTTAGAGATGCCAGGAAATTAATTCTTCAATTTGTGTATAAAGATTCATATTCTCCTACTCTCAGCCTGCCATTAAGCAACCTCTCTAGTAGAGAGCAATAAAAGCATCTTTTATCACCGTACTTACTAGACTGCCATTTTAGACAAACATTTTCAAATAAAATCGATTGCCATATAAAACTGCACCGGACAGAAAATGCACTGAGCAGGCAACAGTACACATCTTACCTCAAACACAGTCAGACTGTACATCATCACATAGTCGTTTCTTGTACTTGACAAGAAATAGAGGCAGAACCTCCAGGCTCCTATCTGCTGGGCAAAGTTATTTAAAAGCTCCTCTGAAAAAAATAAAGTATTAAAAAAATCATATTAAAATTCTTAAGCTGTAAACAAATCCATAAAAATATGTACTGACAGCACAATAACACACTGAGCATGGAAGGAACCCCATGTTCAGGGAATGACTCAACCTGGAGGAGGGAAAAAAAAATAAAATCACACTCTAAAATATTTAAAGTAATGTAACAATAGGCTTTAATGAAAACAAAATAGGCATGTCATTTTAGAATACAGTTTTGACATAAATACTACACTCAACTAGTAGCTTAACATCAAAATAAATCACACAAAAATTGCATTGCAAGCATTACCATTTTGTCTATAAAAGCCAAATGTTGAGATACCAGGTCACTACAAAAGACTAGGAGTACTTCAGATCACACGCAGGTTATAAATCACCAGTTTTAATGCAATTACTCCATGAGCCATTGACTTTGTTGGAGGTCAGCATACCCAAAATCTCTCTGAACAGTCTGGTATAGGGTTTGGTCATCTCACATCAAGTAGCTACGTACCAAACGTGGCAAAGGGAAAAGCTGCAAGCGCTGTTTTACAGGCTTATCTAATTTAAGCCTTAATCAAGCAGTTTATTTCCTGCAACTTAAGCAGGAAAAGAGAGGATGCTGAAGGCTTCTACCTTTTCCATAGCAGGAGATCTCCACAACAGCAACAAACAAACTTGCCTGGTTGCTTATTCTTTATTTTACCAGATTTCTAGAAGTCTTTCATGCTGATCATACATTTGGCACTGAAGTTAGAGATGGCAGAAGTTTGAGAATAAAAGCAAAGTGCCAGTTTACAGCCATTAGCCATGAATGCAAGAAGCAAACCTGGAGCACCGCTAAGATCCCTCCTGGTTCTGAGAAGGACCTCAGTAATAACACCAGCCAAAATGAAACCACAGTTTATTCCTACTAGTCATTTTGCAACAACTACAAGTCTTCTCCTTTCCCTTCTTAATGCTGAACAAATCTAAGTCCATGCTCCATCTCTAGGCAGAAAGTAGAGGTTTTCCAGGACGCGCAACTCCACGATGTACACACAGAGAAAAATGTAACGTCCTTCTCCTACCCTAACCACCTTACTGCCCTTGATAAAAACCTGCATCTCCACACTCACAGCAATAGACAGTTACTGACATATTAATTATCTATAGAACCTGCCGTGGGATCTCCAAAATCCAAACTACATAAGCCTTCAAAGTTCAAGCAGAAGGGGCTAAGATGACGGTTCGGTATCAGATGAAGGACTTTCATCCGCTGTATTTGTTTAACAAAACCAAGTCACCTCCACCGAGGTCTGCAGGCAGCAGAAAGCAAAGGGGACCACCCTTGAGCAGTGGCATGAACTCACCTATCTCACGTTTCCGCTCATTTGTTGTGCAATTGTGGAAAAACTCTGTCATGAGACTCTCCAAAGCCCGTAACGAGGCCTCTTCAGATGCCTGGGAACGACATTTAAAGGAAAGAGTTAAAACCAAATTCCACTCCGACTTGCACGCCGGAGGTGTCATTCATGTCACAGATGCACCTAAAAACCAACAAGAACATGAAGTCCAGATCTGGGATTTAAACAGCTCACTGGTGCCAAGTAGCAACAAGATTTGTCCACTGCAAGAGAAGGCTTAGGACCGGAAAGACCATTTGCTCAGCTGCATTAACTAACAAAACCAACATAAGAAGATTGCCTTTTTTTTTTCCTCTCTCTACAGTGTCATTTAGTAATTTTAAGGTAGCTCGTCCTTGTCAAGTAATTCTCACAAAGACAGCAAATTCAAGTGAAGATGCTCTTAGATGTTTAGAGTTAATAAAAGCAGCGACAGCATGGGGAGCATGAACTCTGAGAGGACTCTTGACACCTCTTGTTATCTTTGCCTGGGTGCCACACTGTGCCGTGCTGCCACCTGCAACACCAAAGGTGCTCAGGAAGTAGCAGCTTGAAAGATTAAGGCATTTCCAGCACTTTGAGAAACAATATACAACTATTCTGCAATTGGATTCCATAAGACAACGCCATCATCCCTAGATTTAGCTGTTATTATTGGAATTCACCAGTTATAGTGTTTGTAAGCTCTTAAAAAAAATTATCAGAATTAGTATACAGTTGTTGCAAGGTCACTAGAGTTCTGCAAGTCTCGGGAGTTGGGATGATTTTATTCCAGTAAGAGCTCACCGCTGAGCTCAGCCTCGCAAGTAGAGAGGTCTAAGCCTGGTAATGGATCGCCTTAGAAAACAGTGCTGCTCCAGTAGAGACCGTGCCATTAGTCATTCCTCTAATGTTTGCAACGCATGCTATCAATAATAAATGCATTAAGATTCAAGCCCTGACCTTCCTCGGCACAGAAACAAAGTAAGCCATTAAAGAAAACAAAGTTCTGCCTCTAAAAAATAAAAACAGAAACAAAAAACCACGACTGGCAATCTTCTGCAAAGAGATGAGCAAATGAGACAACTCGCAGAACCACTACGGGCTTCTGCCAGCTCCCGTTTCCACGTACAGCAGGCTCCCCAAGGACCAGCACAGGGCCAAGCACCAGGAGACGCTCAGACCCTCCCCAAACAGCCTGGGCCTGATCCACCCCCCAGGAGAACCCACAGCTCAACAAACAGCACGGGAAGACAAACTCAGCTCTGCTCGCCAAACACTTGGAAATGGATGCTCTGTCGGACACCACCCATTTTCAATTACTCAGCAAGGCATACTGAACTTCATCCTATATTCCACCCACAACCCCCCCTTTTTTTTTTTCCAGACCTGTACTAGAAAGCAAGGACTATTTTAGCAAGACTCATTATTAGTGGGAAATTGGCTTAAAATAACCTACAATCAAATCAAAGCCACTTTGCCAGCTTAACCAAGATCAAGCACCCATTATCACCTCTTTAATCCATTTATACTCAGTCTCTGCAAATAGTCCCTTGCACTGTAAACTTCCCCTCAAATACAGCCCTTCAGCCACGGAAGGGGCTGCTCCTGCCAGTCACCGTTTCCCAGATAAAAGCAACACTGTGGACAAGAGCTTCACTTTAAAACAAAAATATTAAGTGTAGTCCTTAATGACATTAGGGTACAGCCACACTGCCATTTCTATGCATTTATTTCTGGGACATTGCACATCTTTGCAAGTTCCCCCCAACTAGATCCAGACACACATATCCAACATTTTCGTAAGTCCCTGCAGTTTACTTTCCGCTGCTCCACATGGAGTTCAGTCTCACCAGCGGTTTCTGACACCGAACCCCCACAGGGGATTTTCCAAACACTGGGCAGATCAATTTGATGTAAATTCCCCCCTAAGCAGCACTGTTCTCCCATTCCACCCCTCCACCGGCCAAGTTCAACATCAGTTCAGAGGTGTTGGCTCTTCACACAGGAATGGCAGCACTCAGTCATTTTCAGATAGTGAATTCACTCCTGCTTTAGGAAGAGTAGCTAAATCATTTTTTCCAAGATTCAAGATTTATTTCCTACTTCTGGAAATGAATTGCAGAGTTCTCATAAATCTCAAACACCTGATGTCCTCCAATGACTTAACACGGCCTTGGCACTGTGATTTTGAAGATGACCGAGCCTACTCCTAGGAACACAACCTTTTATATAAAAACACCAGCATCACAATGTTCAATGTGTCAAAAGCAAAAGAAGACACAGAGAGCACAACGCAAGCATTTCATGTAAAAAGCCCAGGCTGGCCAGAATCAAAGGCCAACTCGAGCAGAAAGAAACAAAGTGACCTCCACGATTGTTTTAATCTATTTGTCTTCTCCTGGCTGTTCCAGAAGTTGGGCCAAAGAAGGTGGAGTAGCACAGGTTGTCTGAAGTAATCAAAACCCAGTCCACAATGGGCTCTGGGAACAGGAGAGCCTCCCAGCTCTTCCCCCAGTGCCATCTGATGGCCACACCAAGTGCACCTCCTTCCAGCTTCTGGTAGGACTTAAAAAGGTGGAGAGCAGCTTCTGCATTTGCATTTGTATACCTTTGGGTGTTCCTCAAGTTAACTGCTCCTGGACCATGTGGTGATCAGCAGCCTTCCAAGCAAAGGATAACAGGGTCATTGAGATAAAAAGGACACATGCTGTTAGAGACCTGCAGAGGAAACTTGCTGTACCTCTATCCAGACACCCCAGAAAGCAGATTGTCTAGTAAGGCTATAAAAAAGTAGAGCTGTTTGTAGGACCTGCAGCTGTCATATTTCCAGCTGCACTTCAGTATTATTGCTCACGTTAATATGCAGCCTGCCTTCTACTGGGGCTCAGTGTTTACTCTGAATTTAAAGAGAGAACTGGAAAGTATCACCAGGGTCTACGAAGAGAAACGCCAACAAATCCTGGTACTGAGCAGCAACACATGGACATTAACAGCTGCCTCAGTCCTGCACAGGCGGGACAAGACCAAACTCCACGGGCATTCAGAGCCAGCAGCACTCACTTCACTTCGTCTGGTCTGAAATTCAGCCATTTGGGTCACATGCAAATTTCATTTTTAAAGGTTTCCAAGGAAAGTCATGAAGTCTGGACCATCATTAGCAGAATTTAACTACAGAGTTTGTGTGAGGGCTGGCAGATACAAAATATTCAACTATTAAACCAGAAGTACTCCTCACTTATTTTCACAAGCTGTAAAATCTGACCCCTCTATCCCCAATGTCTCAGGCTAATGGGGACTGGGACCAAACTGCCAGGAAATGCTATTTGCTCTCTTCTGTCAGCCATTTAAGGAAAAAACACTCAATTCTACGAATCCCATTTGCACAGCAGGTAATGGGAGCAAAAGCTCCATGAAAACCTTTCCAATTCACTAAAAGCAGTCAAGGTACAATTTGACACACCACCATCCACACTAGGTCCACTCCTTTCGACTCCCCAAATGCTCCGCTTGAGCTCGGACCTGCAGGGAGGATCTCAGCTGCTGTTCCAGCAGCTCCTCCGGCCACAGGTGAAATCCTCAGCCACAGCTTGGGTAGGTGAATGAGTCAGCGATGCGCAGAAGTAAGCAAGAGGTCTAAGTGATTGTGCAAACAGCTGCAGATTCCTGTGTGCCAGCAGGACACCCACACCTCGACCTAGAAATAGTTTCCAAGAGGGCATCTCCGGGAGATGAGTTATAGGTGATTCTCCCCAAAAGAGGAGCTGTTACCTGCTGCTGTGCTGTGTCGGGTCCGCACCGCCTGGACTGGGCGCCAGGTCTGGCCCAGCTCTGCTGCTCCTGGAGTTGTCCTGTCCGATAAGTGTGACTTGATATGGATCAAGGTGGGAGAGCCACTGTCAATCTATGCCATTTTTGCCTTATTAAGTTTGCAAAAGGTGTTTCATTAACAGTTATCAAACTAGAGGCATGTAGCTGCTTACTCATACAATTTATCTATGGACTCCAACCTTTAATAGCAGTTTCATAGGACCAGAACAATGACAGATTCACAGCTGAGACTACAGCTTCCTATTTTGACAGAAATTATGAGATTTGCTACCAAGAACTCGCAAACTCAAAGACATTCTCCATCTACCCAAGTATCAAAAGGAGGCTCTACAAAAACAGCTGACCTCAGGGCTATCGTTCGCTTACATTTTAAGATGTATAAGCCATTAACTGATTCCTGTTAATTAAGGAAAAATACTAATAGCTGCTAACTAAGTATATTTTACGCTGTTCAAACTGCAGTTCACTGTACCTCAATAAGGCTCTAGAGAAGCAAAATCTTTGTACCTTGCTGCTTAAACCAGGACTCCATAACAAGTTTGGTTTAGCCTGTATCCTATGACTAAAGCATTTGGGTAGGATGAATTACTCATTCAACTCTGGCAAATAATAGAGGAATGATTTTCGGATTGCAGTTTAGACATTGCACATATACTTTAATGGAATATACAACACTAATTTTAGTTTGCATTAAACCAAAGACACCATCCCCTCCCCTTAAAAAAACTACCTGATCATTCTGGGAGATATGAAAGTGCTTTATAAAGCTATTTCCATTTTCTCCAGAAGCACTTTCATTTAGAGTTCCCTTCCTATCTTTTCAATTCATTTTACATTCTCTAAAGCAATTGTTTCTCTTAGAGAAAAGCTTTTCTCTAATGCTATGCCATAAAGACACAAGCTGTTAACCTTTTAATGTTTGCTATTAACAGCTTGGTCCGAGTATCGATCATACAAACGATGTTCTAAATATGGCAACTCAGGCTGATGACGACTGTAAAAGGAGAGTTATGCCTGTTGTTTTTTTTCCTAATGTGTTTGGAAATGGATATCACTGCAAGACAAAATTAAGGTAATCCCTCTACAAAGCCTTTTTTAGTAAGATGTTAATTGCAGCTGCAATGTTTCTGATGTGACTTCAAGCAGCGCTGGAACACCTTCCTCTGAGGTGGAAGGACGGATTTTACACCACACAAGCTGAACCTTAGAAACACCTCCTTCAGCACAGGCAGGAAAAACACTTGCACTGCTGAACCGCAGAAGCCCTCACTGCAGTTCTAAAGCCCCCTGCAACGTCCCTTTAAATAAAGAGTACAGGATCTCTTTCTGTTAGGGAGCTGTTATTTACCACCCCTCTGCACCCCATCATGTTTCTAATTCAGACCCTCACTCTTGTTCCATCTTTCCTTCAATACCTGAAGCAATTTTCACACTACTTCACACCTACCAGCCCATAAAGCCTCCCTCACCATTTATTGATAGCAAATATAGGTATTTTTTCAGCTTCCTAATTTTTTTGAGCCTGCTTCTACACTCCCTTCCTACCCACTACGTCTCCTGCCATCACCAGTGCAAGACACAGAGCCCGGCACAATTCAGCCTCCTCCTGGTTATCAGGGTTTGGATCTTATTGCATTTTACCCAGCTTGCTAAAATGAGTATCAGCTACACCTACCAGCTTGTGCTCGTAATGGGCAACTTTTCCAGCAGAGCTGGGACTGCAGGAGGACACACAACGTGAAACCCCGGTGCCTGAAGTGTTCCCAGCAGGAATTGCTATAATGCCACCAACAAGCTAGTGCACAGGATTAAGTAAAGAAAAATCATGCACGCACCACAACGGCAGCTGCTGGTATAAAATAACTCACCATCACCCTGCCTTTGCTAAATCACACTCTTCCACCTCAGAGCTTTCTGTTTTCAATTGTGCATGGTTACTTAATAGTGCAGGTATACCCATACAAATTCAAACCACTACACTTTAGCTGCTGAACTTTCTTCCTTCTCTTATTTTTTTTTTTCAATATTGTAGATCATTTTTAAAAATAATTCAATCACAGCTAATGTAGTAATAGACATATCTGACATGCATATGTACTAAGATAGTAATTTACTCATTTAAGAATGACACTAGGGTGTCTTTCAGAGCCCCTCCCTGCCCAATCCCTAACATAACATGATAATGAACACATAAATTAGTAATTACGCTCTCAGAAAGATGGTGGCTCATTTCAAGCCTACTTGCGTCGGTCATAAAAAGCCTTTCCTTTTGCAGTTGTCAGCAAAGCACAGATATTATCACCGCTGCAGTGAACCCCTGGAGCAGCCTTGGGTCACTCGATACAGTGAAGTTCATGAAAGAACCGAAGCATAGTACTATTTTTAGCAACAAAAGCAGAATTATGAAGTATTTTTGAAAGACTTGTACGACATCACACACATCTCCTAGAAAGCACGAACGCACATGACTGAGAGGCAGAGCTGTGCAGCTCAAAGGCAGTGTTACTTCCTACGTTTAATCATTTCCAACTAATAATATTAGAAGTCTGGGGTTTCACTCTTATTCCCAGGGTCTCCTTACCAGTATAACTCACACAGAGGTCTTAAACCAGGAGACAGCACACAGACCCCGCAGCATATGTGCTCCCTACCAGCGCACTGCTGATGCTATCAAGATGTGGCTCTGTCTTTATTCTCAGTTTCCGTGTTGCATTTCAGAGATGTTTTTGTGGTTTAGTGAACTGAAACTAGAGTCGGCTTCACTCCGTGCTTTGAGAACAGCTCAGGCTCCCGGTGCCATTTCAAGACATCTCCTGGCCGCACAACACAGCCCGTCATCTGGGTCATTTGTTTCACGGGCCATAACTTTGGCAGCTCACTAATGAGATGCAGATTTTTGCAAACTCATTTCTGCTATAGCACAATTTAAGAAAAAAACATCTACTATAAACATAATGAATTACTGTTCTACCTCGAGGCTACTGGCAGAGGAACGAAGGCACTACGCTGCTCTCCATCTCCCTGCTGTGGCAGAGCTGACGTCCAGAGCTGCTCCAGGCCCTTCTGCCTGCGCAGCTCATCGCTTCGGAAACCCCAGGCTGCACTTCAGGAATCAATGCATTCTATTGAAACATCAGCTAAGGACTGAAAATGACCACGGGCTGAACACTACTGCACAGAACAGGCTATGGAGAGCCAGCGGTGATAATCTGATTTCTCGAACAGGATAGAGATCATCTTACCTGTAAACACTGCCCGCTACACGAGTAATCAGGCACCTTTTTGAATACCTAAGGGATCTTATTTCTTAAATCTTCTTGTACAGGCAGGTTCAGTTAACCAGGCTTCAGGTTTTAAGGCTGAACTTTGACTAACAGGCTCAAGTGTCTGAGTCTGATTCTTTCTAAACCGATAACTCTTAATCAACAGAATCAAGTCCAGCAGCCAGCCCGTCCTCCACCAACCACCGCACATCTGCTTTACCGTTTACAAAAGGTGTTCATTACACGGAAACACAGTAAGCATAGAGCATTAAAATTCAACACCCAGAAATTCTCTTAGAAACCCACCAAAGAAATAAAATACACATAGCAAGCTGGTATGAACACAAGGATGAACACAAGAGCAATTTATATGCCCCCACCACCCAGGGCAGACAGAGGGTCACGTGGCAACGACTTGTCGATTGATTCATTGTGGTTTAGCTGCTGGAAAAGACTTAGCAACACATTATTTCCCCAAACAAGCAGTTGCTAAAATGATGACATACAGATGAGACCTGCAGAAGCATCCAAAGCAGAGTCCTCAAGATTGCTGTTCTGCACCATCCAACTGCACGTGGCCATAGCACAGGGCTCCCAGGTGGGTACAAGTGGCATCAAAGTCACTTTTGGACTCATGACTTAAATGCGACAATCCAGCTACAGTCATTAGACTTCCTCAGGAGACACTCTGTTCAGATAGTTCTCAGCTGCTCTTCACCACTTTTTAAGCCACCACCAAATTTTCAGCTTGGGTGTTATCAGAAAAAAAGCCATAAAGTCATGGTACCCTCTTCAGATGGACACTGCACAAGGTTGATTAAATGTCAACAGTGGCTGGCTGGGCACGTGCCACCTTCCAGATGCTAAAATACCACAAGGTGACTCTGTTTCTCTCATAGAGCACAGAAGTCAGGTAAACTCTTCCGGTGAAGTCTGGAAACTGACATCTCAGTGTTTGCGTCTGTCCTCTCACCTCGCCTGCGACACCACAGAGGGAGATCCCGTCCTTTTTTGTAAGGCGATGCTCACGCAGGAGCTTGGGGACCACAGGCACAGGGCACAGGGTACAAATCACTTCCCTTTTCTTTGCATAAGCAAATCGAGGCTTGCACAAACCGGACCACAAGGCTGGACCAAACAAATGCATGCAACATTCATTTTGAGATAACACTGCCCCTGCCATTTTAGGTGAAATAACTTCAGTTTTAAAGAGGCGGGTGGGAAAAAGATCCCAAGACTGTACTATTTTGGACACAAGTATGTTAAGGCAGCAGGGTACATGTGGGGGAATAAAAATCTCAGATGTTAAGGTCCAGAACAGTAAATAGATGAGCAACTGCATGTAAAATGAACAGCTTTAAAAAAAATACACTTATCTTCAAGTTTTAACCAAGTCTTCCTACACAGAACACTATTCTTGCTCTGACAGATGGATGTTTGGCGCTTAAAAATGCCAAAAAGGCTTGGTCCTCACCACTTGTTCAAATGAGGCAGCTCCTTGAACCAGAGAGGAGACTAGAAAAAGAGATCCATAAGTGAGAGGAGTCATAAACCTGGCATACTTGCATATCAGCACTAAGCCATCCAAGATGCACTAACAGATTTTTAAAAACACTTCTCAAATACTTCACTGTCTGCAAAGCCAAAAATAAGCCCTTATTTATCTCCACCTCCAGACGACTCTCAATAATACCCGGACAAACGCTCCGAATTGCAGTTGTTTGCAATCCTAACTTAAGGAGTCTCTGAAATAATGCACATATGCAGAGCTCGAAATGGAAAGCACTAGGACAAGCAAAAAAGAAAGCGAATGTAAGAAGAAAACAATTACTCAGCATAATTCTTAAAGTGGCACTTCTGTTCAGACGCAGCTCCATCTCCAGAAAGGCAAAGGCTGCTGAGGTTTGACACATCCCAGCCGCTTATGTTCCAGGTTGTTCCCCAACATCTCCTCCTGCCAGGATTAAGCCCATTACCTTGGAGAACAACTCTCCCAACACCAGACTACACAATGTGACATCAATGCAAGGTTTATGGCAGTCTTGGGAGAAGGATTACACCTTGCCAAATATATTACCCCCGACAGAGTTGATTTCCAAGAAGGGATGATTACAATATACAAAAAGACAATATTTTGCAAGATACTCAACCCCTGTCAAAGAGAAGATAAAAGGACTGTGGTATTGAAAGCTTAATCCCTGGCAAAAGCATTAAAACTTGTGTTGGGCATTTAGGAGTGTATAATGAAGCTACCATGGATGACACTTATACAGGAATAACTCTGCAAGACTTGTTTTAAAACATTTTAAAAGTTTCCAAAGGACAGCACATGCAGGAAGAACATCCAGTCCACTGAAAACAAAACAAGATGTCGGTATCTGCAATGCTTCTGCACTTTGGGGTATTTCACAACAGCAGTTGTCTTCTCACCCTTGCATCTCAGGGGTACCATTGAGTGCCACCGCCGGGGAAGGCCAAGGGCTGTTCCTTCTTGGACCGGGGGCTCTGATGAACCAACGCATGACACACAACTGGGCTTTGGCCAACCCAACCCACTTCATCAAGCAGCAACAGGAAACATGAAAAAGAAGCTGAAACTTCGCAGCAAGCTGCTGCAGAGCGGCTTTTCCCCCATCACAAAAAAAGCTCCTTCTGGTCTCCTGGGTTGCTGGTGGGGTCAGAGGAGCAGCTGGTGCAGCCTTCAGAGCCAGATGTGGATGGGGCAGGAACAGCATCTCCTCAGCACCCACCTCGCACTCATTAGAGGCTATGGATCGCACCATCCACCTCTTTCTTCTTTTCTCCTTTTTTTTCTTTTTTTCTTTCTTCACATTTGCAAAAAGGTAGCCAAGGAATTGTAGAAAATTCAATTTTCTCCCTATAAGCAAAGGAACTGGGCAATGGTAAGGAAGGACAACGACAAATCCAACCACTACAGAGTAGCTCTCTCTACTGTCTCCCTTCCAGACTTCGATTTTAAACACACTGTTCTTCAACCACAGGAAATCAACCATTTGGACAAACTTCAGTGGAAGCAACTGCCCTCAGTGCCAAGGAAAAGGACCATTTGTACGGTAACGCGGAAGAAATCTGTTCTGTTTTTACCCGTTGAAGCAGGAGAGAATCAACCAAGCACAACACAGATTTTTTTCAGAAAAAAATTATCATCTCTTGTAAGGAAAAAAACACACCAAACACAACAGCCTTTCCGCTCGAAGGCTCCATCTCCTGCATTCAATGCTGACTCTGGCATCCTGACAAGCCAGTATACAAAACAGATGAGTACGCTCCTTTCTCAAAAGAGGGAACCAAAAGAAACGCAAAAATCCCTCTTGGGAAGAAATTCATGCTGCAATTAAAGCTGTAATAAAATATTAAATCAAACTGCTAAAAATACACACAGAGATTTGAAGACCAAGCCACAAACTTGGAGATGCTGACACAAATAAAAGATAATTTGGTGCATGAAATGCAAAGTGTTGGAAATGGTAAAAGAAATGTAACTCTGGGCATGATCCCTACAGATGAGGGATCAGGGAAGATTAGGGGGAAAAAAAAAGTAAGGAATTTGTTATGTTGCTAAGAGAGCCTGAAATGCTTCAGGTGAAGTGAAAGCTTACTATCCTGATTGTAAATAGAAAACAGAAACATGTATAGAGAAAGGAATAAAATGGGGTGGGGGGGGGGGAAGGTAAGATTGGAAAGTTTCTTCACTGCAGAAACACCTTTTGTAAACTGTAGGCGCTCCTGAGCCTGGGCTTGGAGAAGCTGCAGCCATCCTGGCCTTCCAGAGGCTCTCACCAGGGGACCTGCTCCCTTTGTGATGAAAAAGCAACCCCTGGGGCTGCCTGGATGAGCAAAGCAACTTGGCCATCATCAGCAGTACAGGAAAGAGCCAACTGCTTTTCCTCTACCAAACTGTTAACATTTACACTTTTGTTGGAACAACCAGACCTTCACGAGAGAACAGGCACATGCTACGCACTTGACCTCTATAAACGCTATTCTAAGCATTTTATTTTGACAAAACAAAGATGGCAAACTTTTTTTTTTTTCCCTCTGAAAGTAGAAGATTGCCACGTTAACACCTGGGATGCAGAGAAGGCCGAGGCACCAGTGACCCAAATACAAACAGAGTCACTAACAGAAAATATCTGCTGACTGACAAAGGATAATGATTTGAGAGGACCTTAGGACATGTTATTCTACCAGACAGGTATCAACTTATACATGTAAAAGCTACATTATTTTTTTTCTACTTTGCATGTACCCATTAAAGAAATATATTAACACTAATAGCAGCTCCTTCTCCCCGATCTAACTGGCAGCACCTCATAACATGCATTAAAATAACCAAACAGAACCCGAATTCCTTGGAGCTCTCAGGTATCCACGCACTGAGTGATCTCACAGTGCTGAACCCCACTGCACAAGCTTAGTAGTACATGCCAGATTTCATGCTTTTCTACAAACATAATCATAATAACCAACACTGGCCTATCGATGGATTGCCATGATCATCACCTAGCAGAAAGTGGTTTTTCAAGCTACTCTAGCGAACCTTGAGGCTCAACAATTTTGCCTGTTAGTCCGACTGCAGACAGCGCAGCCTGCATTTAGCTGCCGAGGTCTTTGAAATATGGCACAGGCATTGTTGCTATTATAGATCCTGAAAGCTACTATCATTCTGCTAAATTAGCTATTCTCTTCAGAGAAAAAGCTTTCATGCTGGGGGAAGCATCCTGAACAGTCATGCTGGAGACCAGCTTTCCTGCTACAAACTCAGTTCCAATTCCCCTTTCTTCTAACCCCGCCAGAAGGGACACGCAGGCTCAGCCGTCACTGGGGCCACCCCAGCCGGCCGGCACCGCCGAGGGTGCTGCAGCAGGCAGGACTGCGCAACTGGTAAACACGTGAAACACCGGCATTAAGTCTCACCTCTCGTTCCACAATTTAATAAAGGGGGGATAACAAAGGGGCACAGAAAATTACGTGACTCGAAGGCCAAAAACGGAAGCCAAATGTCGGAGCCGAGGCTAGAACTTCGAAGTTCCTATTCTCTTGTTTCTCTACTCAGTAGAGTGAGTCAGAACAGTTTTTAAAAGGGTTTACTTTTATTTTTAAACTACGTCCTTTAAGGAGATACACAGAAAGCAGACAGAACTTCAGACCACTACACCACAGCAGTCTAGTTTTGACACTGCACGTCAGCCGGCAGCGTTGGAACAGGCGCTGCCTGGTGGAGGGGACAACCCGCTCCAGCCCCCTCCTCATCTCAAAAATCAGGCTGAGGCCACCCCACCATGCGCGAGTGCTGCCTGTCCTGCCTGCAAGGCAGCGTGCTCAGCTTCACCACCTTCTGCTCCATCTTTCGCTACAGCCAGACATCTCCACAGGGCACCTCCACCTGCTCCAGGACCGGGCAGCAGCAGCCCAAGGGTGATTTATGTGTCTCTGCCACGACGGGACAGCCAGGCAGGGGTTTTTGTGAAAGCAGGAAGCTGCTGCCTCCTGCCATGACAATGTCCTCAGCCACCCACACAGGGGACATCAGGAGTGGTCCCACAACATGGGACAGGCTCACAGACCTGATCCAGCCTCAGTGCCACCAGCTCAGCTCTGCTGACATACATAATAAATGTGAGCTATTTCGGTAAATCAGCAGCAAGCTCCTTGGTAACCAGGAGTGCCAGAATAACCTACAGCTCACCAGCAATACCTGGCTAGATATACTGCAATCCAGATATACTCCATTCCTTAGCAAATGGAAGACTTAAACCATCGTCAGGTCTCCAAAGGAAGCTTTAAGCATAAGAAAATGACAGCATTTACTGCTATAAAAAAATTCAAGGTGATAACAGGGGCTATAAAATAAAAATTAGAATGCTGCTGTGGAAAACTTAGAAAGATTCAAGCTACATACGCCCACTGCCTACTTCCATTTTTGCAAGCTGTATTTGCTTCAGGCAGAACAGGGACAGAAGCTTCTTTGGATCTACTGCTGCTTCTGTTGTCTGCTTCCCACTTTCCTACAGGTTTATGAGGCCTAATGATAACCTGAAAGAAGAGTGACTTGTTTTGTAACTAAAGCAAACATGTTTGAGAAGCCTGTTTGCAGTTCTCTAACTGAAGGGTTGACTTCACCTTTAAATCCTCTCCCTAACACAACAGCATCTCCTGGAAGAAATCCCTTTTCCTAAGCTGTTCTTCTAGTTGCTGGGAGGACACAAATCCCAGATAACTGAAGAATAAATTTGCTCGGAAGTAATCACCTGACTTCCAGCCTCCCATGGGAGTTACGACTGCACTTGCCAGGTGACTGATAAGGCTCAGGAGATTGTAACTGAGCGCTGACGGTTTCAGAGATGGTTCATCTTTGATAGTGGAAGCATAAAAAAGGTGAAAGAACAAGTGACGAGACAAACATGTAGCTTATTTGGATGCAAATATAAAGGCACTCAAGGACTAGTTCCACCAACAATATTTATTTTGAAGCTGTTCACTTAAATCACCTAGAAGGATCCCAGAAGTTGATGAGGAAACCGTATTAATACTTTCTGCTCTATTAAAGAAAAGCTTGAGGAGCGCCACCTGAGTGCACAAGTTGGAGCTAGTTACTACGTGTTTAGAGGTTTACTTGACTCCACAGAAATCTGCTTGAGAAGCCTGTACTTTACAACACTATTTTTTCCACAAAGATATCACAACATCATCAACGCTGACGCATCTTTTTCACAGAAAGCCACAAACTGGGTGCTGTACTAGAACTATTTAGTAAACGCGCAATGTGCATTAGTCTGACATGCCACAAGCATGTAACAACCACCACACATTGTACGATGACCAAAAAGCTCAACGCAGCTGGGCTACTCTTTACAAATGCCTCAGAAAGCAAAAGAACGATTCGAGCTTCATGTGAAACTAAATACATTTTTAATGGTGGCGTAAGATTTGTGAGCCACCAGCGGCATCTAAGCACACCAAACCGGCACCGGTTCTACAACACGTGCACAGTTTCCGAGCATGCTGCGCATCAGTGCTTCTCCTCCTGCCTTGATGGGTGCTCTGACTTTACAATTTGTTGTTCTCCATATTCCTTCTGACTTAATCAAGATCTAACTCATTACTGTTCCCATTATTTACTCCCATATCAACCCAAGTTGACTTGAACTAATAAAAATCTGCTTCCACAAGTCTTTATTTTTGACAGCAGAGTTTAATTATGTTTTATTTGTTCCCAGTATGCCTTACAGCACCTCATCGTCACACTTTTCCAACTGTTTCCAGGAAGAAGGGTACACTAGCAGCAGAACGCATCCATCTGTAAGCTCCAAGGAAATGGGAACATAAGGAAAATCTTGCACAGCAGTCACATGATGAGTTACAACAGTAAATTTTGCAGTATAACCCCATGATTGCTTCAGAACTTCCTAAGCCAGTACTCAGCTTGTAGCTGAACCAAGTATTGGATGGTCAAGGAAAAAAAGAAAATTAGGTGTAATTCATGAGGCTAAATGTACATATCTGTATGAAGGCAAGGGAAAAACTAAGAAGTCCTTGTGCCACCTGCAATTACGAGTGCACAACCTGAAGCACAAAACTCTGTAACCTCTTGCCACACGCAGAGCTCCAGCTTGTTATATACCACTGATCCACCAAATTCACCGAACTTCACCACAGTATTTGTTAATTTTCATGAACCAGAGGTATTCACTACAAAGAATCCACCTCAAGAATATCACCCTTTGTTGTAGCTTTGCCCAAAGCTAAACTCAGGAACACCGGTGACATTTGACAGAGTCTGTCCTGAGCAGACAGGTGCATCCCTCCAATCGATCACGGTGCATGCAGACCTAGCAGTATCAGGTTGCTATCTGTATTTATTGAGGACATCATGTCTCACCCCAGCAGACACCACAAGCAGTAGCAAAGCCTGTCAAAGGGACTGATGAAATTAAACAGGCTACAGAAGCAAGGTTTCAATAAACTACCAATAGATGGTACCAGGAATACAGCAAACAATGTGCAGATGCGATTATTTCTGCTCTTGGATGAAGAAATTCCCAACTGCAAACCAAGATCCCAAGTTACCAAAGGGGTGCAAGGCCTGATCCTACATTATTTAAGACAGCTTAAGCTAGAAAGCAGTTGAAAACTAGATCAGTAACTATTGCCTTTGCCCAGTGGAACCCTCTGGGTGAGACAGGACAGGAGGCAGTTTTCCATGAGAAGATCCAGGGCTGCCAAACACATCTCTACTTACTGACCAGCTGGAAAGTATATGTTTGTGGCTTCCCTTTGTGAACCCAGTAAACTTGGGGATATAAGGTTTACCTACAGGTAAAACACAGGAAAAATAAGAACAGCAGTTGTTATTAGCACACTACTGCCAGCACTCGGTATGGCAACAGTGAGCAACATCATGATCCCCTGAAAACACATTTCCACCTACCAGCTCTGCAAGCCTGGCTGTGCGTGCACCCAACGGACTGCAGATGTCTTCTCTCGCTTCTTATCAAGAGAAAAAAGATTGTGCAAATCAAAGCATGCTGTATCTCAGCTCTGTATCTCCCGGTAGGTTTGCACACAGCTGCAACCCCTGCTGCTGGAAGGCGGCTGGAGACCACTATCCACAGCAGAATTAAATAATGCTCTGCACAGAAAGGAATCCAGGTCATTTCTGCAGCCTATCCAAGGCTAAACTGGAGGCAAACAGGCCAAGTCCACGGCTGGCAGTGGAGAAAATCTGCAATTCTCAACACCAACTGGCACAGACGCTCCGATGAAGAATTTCTGCCTTCACGGTTTTCTGAGATTAGTTACCACGGCAGCTCCGCGGGCGAAGGCCGCCCCGAGCACCCGCAGGCCCCGCGGGTCCGGCCAGCACGCTGCCCGGGCACCTCCTCGCAGCAGGCCTGGGCCGCCCGGTCCCCGTGCCGGGGGCAGCCCCAAGGGCTGGCAGGCCTGGGACAGGCCGCAGGCCCCGCCGGAGCGCAGCGGAATCCCCCAGCCCCCCCGCTCCCCGCCCGCACTCACCATGGCTGCCGGCGGCTCCGCGGGGCGGCTCTAGGCAGGGCGCCGCGCTGCGCTCATGTCATGGCCGGCGGCGGCGGGGCCTCCCCGCCCATGCACCGGCGAACCCCCCGCCAGCCGCAGAGCCCCGGGCACCGCAGGTGGCCCTCCCCCCGCTGCTGCCGCCGCCGCCGCCTCCCAGACCGCGGGCCTCCACCGGCCGGCGAGTACGGGGAGTCCCGGGGCGCTAAGAAGTGCCGCCGGCGGGAGAGAAGGGACGGGACAGGAGCGCGGCCCGGTGCGGCGGCTGTCGGTGCGGCCGGTGACTACGCCAGGAACATCCTACCGCGCACCGGGGAGGCGGCTCTGCCGGCCCCGCCCCGCCCTGCCCTCCCGCCGGAAGCGGTCGCCGGGCCCACACAGCCAATCGGGACCGAGGCGGTGGTGCCAGCGCATGCGCAGCTCGCCGCGGCACGCTGCCGGCCGCCATCTTGGAGTATGGCGCGGTGCCTCGCGGTGCGGGGTGGGGCAGGGAGGGAAGGTGCGCGCCCGGAGGTGCGCGGCGCCCCGCCCCGACACAGCTACGCATGCACGGGAGGCACTTCCCGCCCGCAGGAAGCGGCGGGCGGGGTGGGGTCTGTGCCCGCCCTTTGCCCTCGTGTGTCGGGGGTGGGGCTCTGGGGGCGGGGCTCCTTCTGTCCACGCCTCCTAAGGGTGCTCCCCGTTGCCAGGCCCAGGCGGGGCAGCGTTGCCTGGCAACGCGGTGGGGCAGCCGCGGGGCCGGGCCTGGGTCTTGCCGCCTACCCCACCGTTAGGGGGGCTGTGCTGCCTCCCGGCTCCTATAAAGAGTTACAGACATACAAGGACACTGTCTATGTTCACTGGCATTGTACCCGTGTGACTCATTAAATGCTTAAAATGAACTGGGGAGAGGGAACCCCGAACCCTGCAAGTCAGCAGCGATAAGGAAGCTACATGGTACATAAACCTGTTCCTAAGCTCCTATTCCCGTTCCTCAGTTTTAACTCGAGCTGAGCCTCTCTGTGGCCCTCAGTTTTCCAATGTCTGCCGTCATCTGGAGAGATCCAGAAGAGTGGGTGAATTTAAAAAATAGGAAATCCAGCCCCTAGCTGCTGCCTGACAAAATCAAGGAGCTGGGGCCAACTGGTGCCCCAAAGCAGTCAAGTTAATACAGATCAAAATACTTCTTACAGTTCCCAAATTATCCTGTGGCACTCACTGTTACAAGCAATCGCTGAAACTAGCAGCTTAATAGGCTTTAGAGGGGACAATATATATATGAGGATATTGCAAACGCTTGCAGTTACATTAGAGGATTAAACAAAACCAGAGAGGGAGGAAAATAAACCCTCCACAGGGTGTAACAAACCACGAGGCTCGACAAGAAGATTATGGTTGAGCAGTCCCGTGTCTTTCCCACTGCAGATTTTCCTCTGCTTCCACGCTTTGAACAGAGCGCTGACCCCAAGGGCCCCCATCCCACTCGCCCCCATCAGCCTTTCCCCGTGGGTGGAAATGCTGTTCCTGGGCCACGCAAGCTGATAAAAACTCGCCAAGAAGGAGACGTGCAGCTCACAGCCGAGCAGACAGCGCCTGGGCGCGTGGGAGGTGCGTCTGTTCACTGCCACGTGCTGACTAATTACTGTGTGCACCCCCAGGCAGAGCACTGTCTCCAAAACCTACCTCTCCAACACCCCCAAAACCCCTCCAACATCTTCGAAACCTCTCCAACATCTCCAAAGCCTCTCCAACATCTCCAAAACATCTCCAACAACTCCAAAACATCTCCAACAACTCCAAAATGTCTCCAGCATCTCCAAAACCTCTTCAACACCTCCAAAACCCCTCTGACACCTTCAAAACCCCTCTGACACCTCCAGATCCTTCCAGCATCTCCAAAACCACTCCAACACCTCCAAAACTCCAGGCTGAGCCGAGCTATGTGCTGTGCCCACCGGTACATTTAACGGAGGGTGGAACTGCCTTGAGACACCACCTTAGCGATGGTTACATCAAGATATTGCAGCTGCGCTGGCAGAGGGCAGGTTACCATGGCGATCATTAAAAGGATAATCTTATTATCGCCGTTTGTTATTCCAACGGGGCTGTTTGTTGACACGTGCTCCAAGGTGCACATTGCCAGCCAGGGAAAAACAGCTGCCAGACACGGATCTGCTGAGCCATGCACCTCTTGTCTCCAAAGCCGTGGAGACCTGCTCCTCCTGCTGCTGTAGCTTTCTGCGGTGTTGGGTTCTTTTATTTGGCTCTCCAGAACTGATTCCAGCTCCCTGGGCTGGGGTGAGAGGGACCTGACGTGCTGCAGGCATAAGGCAAGGTGGTGAGGACCGAAAGAAAGAAGAGCAACCTTCCACCAAACTGCGGGATCCTTATAGGGAGATTTTCTCTCTTTTCCTGTTTCCTGTACAAAACCCAAGGGGTTGCAAGACCTTTTCGCACAGTATTTTGGGCTGAAAGTGAGTGCATCCGCCACAGCAAGCCTTCGTCCCTGCTTTAGGAAGGGATATACTATGGAGCTGAACAGCTGTGTTGGGACACCAAGGGAACAGGATTTGTGATAATCATTCAATACTGCATGCTTTATCCTTCAATTTTTATTGTAAACATGCACAGAAATGTGTCCTCTGGAATGTGATTTGAAGCCCTTTTATCAAAGCTGCCTGCACAGCCCCAGCCTTGATTCCAGCCTGCTCAATCACACATTGAAATATTTACCACATTTAATTGCTTTATTCCAGTTTCGCAGAGTTTGGGTTTTGCCTCCAGGGTTAGTCTGAGCCTAACGCCAACCTGGCAGCTGGCAACGCTTCACTTCACATCCAGCCATGTATCTGTTTCCATCTCCTTTTATTGTTCCTACCGCAAATTGAGCTGTAACTCATTCTGAATGCAATGTATAAATGAGCATCTTACTACCCTGCCACCTAATGTAAAGTAGTTTGATGAAAAAAGTTAAACCGTATTTTACGAGTACAACCAAGCAACTTTGAAATGTGAAGGAAAGTTTTGTGCAGCAAACCCCAACCAGTCCCCATGTCTCGCAAGTGGCTTGGCAATAAGTTTGCTTATTTAGCAAGCTTTAAAAAATACAGCAGGTAAAGGCCTGGAGTACAAATACCTGTGGGAAGTACAGATGTGCATAATTAATTAAAAAAAGCAACCACAGCCCACTGCTCCAGGGAAGAAGTGCTCCCAAGACACCCGTCCCCACGATGGGTGTCCTTCCTCCTCTGCTGCCATCACTCAGTCCTGGCCAGGGTGGCTGTGGTGGGCAAGGGTCTTCTGTGGCCACCACAGCTCCTGGCCAGGTGCTCCTACCTCTGCTCCACACCCCTTTGGGATTTATCTGGGGCTATTTGGGCTCTCAGGTGCTGGGGGTTTTTTGCTGATTATATCACAGCGAATGGCTTCCCAATTCCCACTGAAGGGCAGCTGCTTTAGCCTGGGACAAAGCAAGCCCTTGGAGCCAGGGGCTGAGACATGACAGGAGGTCCCTAAAAAAGCAGACATGGAGAGAGTGCAGGCAAGACCACACTACAGACAGGCCTTGCAGGTCTGGTGTTCCATGTGCATTTGAAAGGGAGGCCTGGAAATTCATCCCAGTGACCAAATCACCCCTTCCAGCAGCCTCAGACCAGAGGAGTAGGGTGTGAGGGGGCAGCCAAGGCAGCTTGCCCTCTCCAATAAGAGATTCTGCTTCTGTTACAGGCAAGGGAGAAAGGACTTTTGGGCTGTGGCTTTTTTTAAACCTACACGAAGTTCAGAGTCTGTCCCTGACTACTTCTTAGACCTCAAAAGCCCACCCAGGCAAAGCAACAAAATGTGCCACGTGCCATTCTGCACCTCTCCCTGTTCTCAGCCTCCCACGATTTTGAGAGGGGACCACCAGAGGTGCAGGTGGTGGTGGAGGAGCACAGCTCCGGCTCCCATGAGCAAGGTCCCATCCCGAGGCATCCGTCACCCACCTTGAGCTCCTGTGGGGCACCCACCAGGAGCCGCACGGATTTGCAACTGTCTGCTTGGTCCCGCGTCTCAGCGGGCACCAGGAGGCAGCTAATGGGTTTTTATCGAGCTGGGTGCAGCGAGACGGGGACAGGGTCCCATCAGCCAGGCACCACGGTGGACCAGCAAGGTCTCCCCTTCTTCCAGGAAACATGAGGTGGAGGGAGCTGTGAAGCCAGAAGCCATTAGGGGCTCTCTGGGGCTGGGCACACTTGTCTCTTCCCTTCTGTGGGAGAGCAGCCCTTCTTCTCTGGATTTCTGCTCCTCTCCACTTGGCCCATTAGCTGAGGCATTAAATTTTAACATTTTTTGTTGCTCTTTGCAGTGTGTTCCTGGTGAGTGGGTGCCTGGGTGGGTGCCAGGGCCCTGGTGCTGTGCTCAGTGGACCTGGGGGACCATGGGAGTCTGGCTGTGGCAGGGGTACCCGCCTGCACCCCACGGGCTGGAGAGGGGCTCCTCTGGTGCCAGAAGCCTGCAGAATGCTGATGCTCAAGGACCAGCACGGCAGCAGCATCCCTGCAAACACACCGCACAGCTCCATCGTCCTGGTCAGGTGTCCCTGCCAGCTCCCCACATGGGCAGGGGGTGACAAGACAGTGCCACCCCCACACCAGCCCAGCCTGCAAGGTCAGCCAGGCGAGCACTTGAGGAAGAGCCCCCTGCTCTGAATCACGAAGCTCTCGCTGCTCCAGGCCCAGGGCAACATGCTCTCACCCATCATGGCTGTGCACACACGTGTTCACTGCACTCAGCGATGCGTGGGCATGTACACCAAGCACACTCAGGCACACGCGTATACGCTGAGCAGAGCCGTGCACACATGCAGATGTACATCAACTCCAGCCAGCCCCATGTAAGCACACCCACAACCACGGCCAGAGAGCACAGCGAACCAGACATCCTCCCCACACACCCCTTGGACATGTCCACCCCATCCCAGCCAGCCGAGGCACTGGAGGCCTGTCCACTGGGGACAGGTCTGAGGACCTGGCTGTAGGGCAGGGATCTCTGCTGTGCCCTGGGCCTCATCCTGGATCAGGTCCAGCGTGTGTGACTGAGCCCCACCAAAGCTACAAAGCGCAAGCACCTCACAGGTGAAACTACCTAGCCCAGCACCCTTCTAGATCGTGTAAAAAGGTGATGGAAATAAGTTTGGGATAAACCACCCTCGAGGTTGGGTCCCCTGTGTCCTGGGACAGCTGTGCAGTGAAGACGGGACCCTCGAGCAGCATGGCCGGGAGCTTTCTGGCCAAGAGAAATTAAAAAGCCATCGATTTTTGCCATTAGAGGGGGTGTGGCTGGAGCAGATGCACTACAAGCAGAGCCACACACTGAATAATTCACAACAAGAAATGACAAAGCCTGTGGCCAGGCTGGGGAAGCCTCTCTGTGTCGTCCTAATGCCATCTCCCAAGGACATGGTCTTTACTTTTGTCCCAGGGTGCTGGATGCTGCCTGGGGTGAGGGACTGTCACCGCTCCTGGTCTCAGGGTCTTGGGGACCCCCTGCTGGTCCCTGACTTGGTCCCAGCAGATGGGGAACGGTGAGACTGCAGAGCTGCTCAGTGAGGGCGTGTGGCCACATGGGTGAGGGGGTCTCCTGACCCAGAACGCTGTCCCCGAGGTGGCCCAGCTTCTTCCCTGGGGTGCAGCCAGACGTCACTGGCACAGCTGCCCTGGCTTGCCCAGATGGCACAGAGCCACTCGTTGTGGGGCAGGGCCACCCCTTGTGGGACAAGGACACCCCTCGTGGGACAATGACACCCCTTGTGGAACAAAAACACTTATTGTGGGGCAAAAACACATACTGTGGGTAAGACACACCCCTTGTGGGGCAGGGATACCCCTCACAGAGCACCATGATGCTCCTGCCGTGCCCGCACAGGACTGCCATGCTGAGCCCTGCCATGCTGGGCCTTGCCATGCTGTGCCTTGCCATGCCCCACCATGCCTGGCCATGTAGTGGGGACCACCCCCCTGAAATGGCTCCCAGACCACTTCTCCACCACCGTTGTGGGTCAGGGCACCCACAGGCACCCAGGCTGAGACAAATCCTCTCCCAGGTTGTGCCATGTGCCCTGTGCCAAGGGCTGGACAGGACGGAGCCAGGGGAAGGAGGAGGTCAAGGCGCTGGGGGACAGAGCACGGGTCTCTCGGTGACACTCGGTGCACTGAGAAGACGGGTTGAGTTTGCCAGGTCTCAGCTGTGGCGCTGGCGAGCCCCGAGGCAGCAGCCCGGAGCCGGGAGAGGGCGGCTGGAGCCTGGGCAGGGCTGGCAGTGGCAGCCAAGGAGTTAACTTCCCAGCCTTGCCGCATGAATCTGGAGCTATTAATACTCGCACACTGGTTTAGCTGTCAGAGCGAGCGGCTGCTCTGCCGGTGAGACAAGCCCCACGAGCCGCAGCTCGCCGACGACACAACTTTCCTCCGCGAGTGTGCGGGGCTCCCAGCCTGCCCACCTGCCTGCCAGACCCTGCCGGATCCTGCCAGACCCTGCTGGATCCTGCCAGACCCTGCCTGCAAGGTCCTGTGCAGGGGACACTTTCCCCAGCAGTGCTGTGGGCACTGTCCTCTGTGCTCACCACTGGCCGGTGCCACATGGGCGCTGTGTGCCGGAGAAGGGCAGCTGCTTCCCCCGGCCTCTGAAGCACCACAGGGCTCATCCTGCCCTGCCGGACTCCTCAGCCTGGGCAATGCCGCCCCAGGTCCCTGCCCACAGCCCCTGAGGACTGGTGCCAACTCCAGCTGGGCTGCACGATGGATGCCGGGATGGCATTGGGCATCGCTGGCCCCGGAGCGAGGGCGACGTGGGACATGGCACAGGCCGGTGCTGCCTCTGTGTGCAGTGAGTGGCCGACCCCAGCGCTCAGCCCGGCCGTGTGAAGGGCTCCCTGACACCATGGCCCTGGGTGGGCAAGTGTGAGCCTCCCACTGCTGGCCGCACTGGCAAGGGGGAGGAAGATGCCAACACCACTCTGGCACTGCCTGGCCTGCAGTCCCCCTCGCTCGGGCACGGTGGCTGCTGGAGCTGAGCGATGGATTCCTTCTGCTTCGTCTGCTTCCAGAAAGAGGAGCTGCAGCCCCTGCACCTGCACAGGTCAGTGCCGCGGTGCCCGGCTGGACAGCTTGCTGCTGGTGGAGATGCTGCGAACCTGTGATAAGCATGGGAGAATGGCACTGAGCTGGGCTGGGGGATGATGCCTGGCATGAGAGCTGCCTGCCTTTGCTGTGCCAAAGTTTCCCTTGGAGCAGGTGCATCCTCTCCTGGCCAGAGGAGACCGTGGCCTGGTGCTCTGCCGTGCTGTGCTGGGAGAGGCTGTGTGCACAGCACGTGCTTCCCTGGCAGCAGCTCTCCAGGGCACGGGGCGGGTGTCCTGTGCCGTGCTGTGCCATGCCGAGCGGTGCTGGTGTGCCCATGGGAGTGGGGCCGTTGAAGCAGTGTGTGAACCCACACTGTCCCAGAGCCATCGTGCTCCCCTGGATGGGGTCCCTGGCCAGACTCGGCTCCCAGGGCCTTGCTGCCACTGCTGGTCAGGGGCTGGATGGAGGGTCGGGGGGCCAGGGCAGTGGGGAGGTCCCCAAGAGGGCCATGAGGCCCCCCAAGGCTTGGCCCTTTCGGCACCAGCACCGGCACTCGCCTCTCTCCTCCCCGAAAGCTCCTCTCCCATCCGCGCTGCTGAGCGGCAGCCAAGGCGAATGTGCCTGTGCCGGAATTAGCCCGGCAGCCGGCAGGGATGCGCGGTGTGAATGCCAGCACATGTTGTGCCCAACTGCTCCTCCGTGGCACTGAGCCACTGCCGGCTCCTGTCCCACGCTGCCATCCCTGGAGCAAAGCTCCCACCTGCTGTGGCTGGGAGCCCCCTACAAGCACCGGGAACCCCCACGAAGCACTGGGAGCCCCCCACAAGCACTGGCTACCCGTGGTGAGGTGCAGGGGGGCAGTGATGCTGGGCTGGCGCCTGGGCGGGACTATCAGCTGGGCTGTGGGTGCGTGCCAGTCCAGGCAGTTGTCCTTTCTGCCAGTGTGCAAGAAGCTGTACGATTTGTTTTGGTGTAAATCGTGTTTTTCGGTGCCTCAGTTCCCATGACACATTGCCCATGAGCTCAGCGCTGGCTGGGAAGGCACTGGGTGAGGAGGGGGGCAGACTGGGGGACGAGGAGTGGGAGAGGGACCTTGGGTGTGGGTGCTGCTGGCTGTACAGGGACACAGAGCATCCCCGGGGCTCCCCTCTAACAGCCCGACCTGGAGCTGGAGCTGAGTCGCTGCACCCAGCCTGTGCTGGGCACAGGTGGCACGAGTTTGACATTCTCAGCCAGAGAGTGGAGCACCCACGGTGGCGGTGTGGTGGCCTGAGGTCCTGCGTGGTGGCCACAGGGACCACGCTTCCCTGTGCAGGGGGACAACGAGGGATGGGCACTTGTGGCTTGTCCCCAGAGACGTTTCCCCATCCTGCCCTGCTTCAACGATGGCTGTGCTGGCTGGGGCTCTCTGTCCCTGAACAACCTCCCCAGTTGTCACCAGCCTGTCCCCACCAGCCTTTCCCTGGGCCTGCCTCCAGGCCATGGGGACAGGACTGTCATCGCCTGCCACCACCAGCACAGCAGCTGACGGGGTGGGCTCCTCCCAGGCTGGCAGGGGGGTGTCTGCAGAGAGACCCACCAAGTGCTCCCTGCTCCGCCACCGTGCCACCGCCCGTCCCTGGGCCTGTCACCCTGCGGTGGGGGAGCATGTGGGACCCCGTGGGTGGGTGCCGGTGGCAGCCTGCCTGTCCCCACAGCCTCGCTAGATGGTGCCAGGAGAACGAGCTGCGAGCGGAGGCGGCCGGCGGGCGTGCGGTGCCGGATGGTGCCAGGCTGGCCGGGGTGCTGGAGCAGGCCCCACGGCTCTCCCCGTGCTCCCAGGGTGCTGGAGCCATCCCCATGGCTCTCCTCGTGCTCCCAGTTCAGTCCTGCTTGCTGCTTCAGCCCCAGCTGGTGATGGAACGGGAAATGCTGCAAGCGGGAGCTGTGGGCAAAGCTGTGCTGCGACTCCAGGCAGTGATTCAGCTGGTGTCTGTGGCTTCAGACCCAGGCTGGAGGTGGGACTGGGACAATGCCATGGCCCCACTACACCCCCAAATTCCACCTCCCCCAGGAAGAAACCTATTCTGCTTCTTTTCAGAAGAAACCCATTCAAAAGAAAACCATTCTGTTTCCTTTCAGTAGCTGAATAGTCATCATTATGCTCCATAGTTAACCACATCCAAGTGGCTGCAGGCAGACGGTTCCGCAGGTCCTGACCCAGCCCGTGTGGGGGCACCAGCATGCAGGACACTGTCCCCCCGGCCCGGCTGGCTTGGGTCCATCCTGTGCCCCCCAGGCACATGAGACAGAGTCTGGGGGGCTGCAGAAGGGGAGGCAGCAAACTAATGGCTTCTGACAGCAGCCCAGTGCATCCCCACCACAGAGCTGAGCTGCGGGTCGTGCCACATGGCGCCTGGGCTGTGTCTCCTCCCTGACCTTGGGAGGCACGGCTGGGAATCTCATCCCAGCAACCATGGCAGCGGATGGCAGCGCGTTGCTTGGGGTGACCACTGAGGTGGGGGGCACTTAATTCCCCACCTCGGCACTCTGGGAACCAGCTCCCACCATCCCTATTTCCCCTTAAAATCCCCCTGGCTGGGTGCTGTCCCCAGAGACTGAGGGGACACCTGCCCCCCCGCCAACATGGGTCGCGCATTGCAGACTGGTGATGCAGAGGGATGCCAGGCGAGCAGCCCTGGCCACAGGGAATGGACAGCGGGTAGCGAAGGTTGTGCCGGTGCCCGCTCTGTGTGATGGGTCTGGCCCAACCACAGGGGCAGGGCAGGAGCTTTGATGGGGCTTGATGGATGTTGCAGGGGAGAAAACATCCAAAAGCAGCTGGGAGACACCGTGGGCAGCTCCCCAGGCTGAGCATGTCCCCTCCACTGGCACTGCGGCTCCCGGCGTGCTCCGCTCCTGCCTTGCCCTCCCTCCTTCCCTCCCTGCCTGCTCCTTCCCAGCATCCCTGCCAGCATCTTAAGGCTGATTTTGTCTCATGTCACCGGAGTGTGACAGGCTGCGGGTGGCCGTGGCACTTTGACCTGTGTGTTATGCAGGACGTGGCCTCTTGGCTCCCACTCTGCCAGGGGGCACCAAGCGATGGTGAAGAGATGAGTGACCTTCTTGCTGAATTTGGAGGGGATTTGGCTTGCTAGAAACATTTTGGGCTTTTCAGGTCATTTCCCTGTTGCTGGCCCTGTCTGAGCACATACCCTGTGGCACAAGACAGGATATTTCCTTTCTGAGCAGAAATCCCGGGGCTTTTGTGGTCTCTTGGGGGCTATGGGCTCATTGCACAGTTTGGGATCAAACTAGGTGATAAACGTTTGATCTGGCTCCTTTCATCTCGCTAATCTTAATTAGTTATTAATATTCTCTAAGTGCTTTGAAGACCATGAGCTCAATGCAAACACTAATGGGTGCTTTTGGTGTTACTATTATTCAATTTGTGCGTGACCCATGTGCCGGCGATGTGCCGGTCCGCAGCCTGGCAGACACAAAACGAGCTGCCAAGCCCCGTGGAGCCTCCCAGAACCCTGCTGAGCCCCACAGAGACCCTTGGAGCCCTGTCACAGTATGGCTGGTCCCTCACTGACAGCTCAGCCTCCGTGTACCCAGGGCATGGCACAGCCCGGTTGTCCAACACCAGGATGGTGACACTGGGAGCTGAACCGTGTGCGACGCTGCCCCTGCAGGTCCCTGTGCAGGCTCCCTGGGCACTGGCACCTCACGCCTGACCTAGAAACAGCCCTGAGCTATAAATAGGTTGAGCTGAAGGAGAGCTCAGAGACGCAGCTCAGAACGCTGCAAGCAGGAGGCTGCGGGAGCCAGGGAGCCACAGCTGGGGGATGGCACGGCAAGGGCAAGCAGGGGACATGAGTGGACAAGTGCCTTGTGTGGGTGCTGAGGGAAGGGATGGGGCTGGACCCACTCCCTCCCCAGCAGCCGATGGAGCGGGGTGTGCAAGGAAGGCTGCGGAGCCTTTCACCAGCCTGTGTCCTGCTTGTGCGGCAGCACAGGGAGCACTCGCGAGGCCTCAGCTCCATCTCCCGCACCACGCCCATCCCTGGCTCTTTCACCCCTCAGATGCTCTCCTGCCCCTTCCCAGCACTGCAGCTGCTGGTCTGAGCACCCACCTGGCACCCATCCAGCTTGCCCCGGCTTTCTGGGTCACTGGGCTCTGGTGGCGCAGGGGACGACATTTCTCCTCTTGTGCAACAGGGATGCCTCCATCCCGATGGGTATCATCTATACTCGGAGCATCCAAGCCACGGGTGCCAGGAGCTGTGGCAGGGAATGGCAAGTGGAGGGGGGATCAAGGGGACCACTGAGCGCTCATGAGCCACAGCCATCCCTCTGCTGCCTGGACCAGAGACCGGCTGTGCCCTGGGTGGCTGCTGGACACGAGAAGGGTGGCAATGTCACCTTAACACCTGGCATTGAATTAAAGAGAAGTGTCAGAATGTGATTCAGCCTCTTGCTTTAAAGTCATTCATAAAAAGACTAATTGCTCTGCCTGCTAAACTGGAAGCAGACTAGAGCTGCCAGTGAGTCAGTGGCGATGGCTGTCCTGCCCTCCCCGGTGGCAGAGGGCTCAGGTGGCAGCAGGATGGCCCTGGTCCCAGCAGAGTGGGCACAACCAGCTCACACGGCCCACATGGTGTGTGGGAACAACCCACCATCACCCCTTGGAGCACGGGGCAGCCCCATGGCTGTGTGTTGGCATTGCAGGAACGAAGGGACATAGCACCCAGCTGAGAGCTAAGGAAACCCCAAAGCAGACCGTGACCTGTGTTAAAACACCCGTGCTCAGCCCTGGTGAGTGCAGAAAGAAATCTGGAAAGACTAAATGTGCCCCGGGAGGCTTCAAGGAAGAGTGTGGTGCCTACCCCTCAGCTTCCTCCAGGAGAGCTGCCACCATCATCTGGGCTGGAGGTGTCCGGGAGCTCCTGGTGCCCAGCTCTGGCATCACTTGCTGAACGTGTTGCCAAACTTTAACGAGGCTGAAAGGAAGCCCATGCAGTGTGTCTGCCTCAGCCGGCTTTCCCTGGCTCGGTCCAAATGGTCCCACCAATTCGTGAGTGCATGGGGAGCAGCCACATGTCCTGTGCGTGTTTAGGAGCAGCACTTTGGAGGGGCAAGCCAGATGCTGCCCACACCGCAGTGGGGATCACCCATGCTGGAGGAGAAAAAATACAAAGTCTTGGAAGGCTCAGGGAGAGCAGGAGCTAGGGAAGCTGCCGACAGTGGGACGTGGTCCTGTGCAAGGACATTTCCGATGAGTGGTGCTGATGGTGGCGAACCCCAGATGTTCCAGGCTTGGGCTATCCGAGTCCTTTTTGCTGCGTGCAGTGATAAGTGGGCTGGGGGAGGGTTGAGGAGCCCGATCCCTGCGTGGGTCACTGGGAAGGTAGCTGTCCCAGCTCCTGCTCACCAGCAGGTCCCACCCGTGAGGTGGCTCCCCCGGGCTGAACCCTGCGATGCCTGGACATCCCAAGGCCAGCGCGGGGGGTCGACGGCTCAGCGGCGGCCCCCGGCTCCTGGCCTGGGACAGACCGCGGCTTCCCGCAGCGAGCACACCCGGCTCCACCGGGGCGAACCCACCCGCAACCCTCGCGTGGGCCTGGGCCCACGGGCCGGAGGGGTGCCGGGGATGGGGGGGCCGAGGGGCGGGGATGGGGAGCGCCCCGCATCCCCACCAGCACCCGGGAAAACGGCGGCGGAGCCCCCCCCGCCCTCCCCGGGGG
>VWYH01000678.1:432902-674605 GCA_013399365.1 Pampusana beccarii | reverse complement strand
TACCGGCCCGCGCCTTTGTGGCGGGGCCGCCCTTTGTCTGCCCGCACGGCGCGGGGGGGGGGCGTGGGACGGCGGCGGTTCCCCGCCAGCCAAAATAAGCATCACGGTGCAACCGGGGCTCCGGGATGAATGGCGGGGGGCGGGGGGGTCGCCTCCCGCCGCTCCCTGCAGAGCCCCCGGCGGGAAGATCACCGGGCGATGCGGGTGCTGACCCCGGGGGCTCGGCCGCTTCCCCGGCAGGAGCGCAGGGTCCCGCCGGCGGCCGCCTCCCGGTCCCGGGTCCGTCCTCCGGCCGCTGCCACCTGCGCCCCGGCCCGGCCCCAGCCCTGCGGCTGCGGGGACAAACTCGGGGCCGGAGACGGAAGCGGCGTGAGTCACACTTGAAAGGAGTTTGTGCCGGAGCGGGGCTGGAGCCGGGGGCCGGGGCAGCGGCGGGGGGGCTTGTGCCTTGCACTTGCTCCGGGGCCGCAGGCGGGGCCGGTATCCGAGCAAGAAAGGGGTCCCGATGCCTTTGGGGGTGGCTCTGGAAGGATGCGCTGAGATGGAAAGCGGCTGGAGGCAGAGGAAGAAGAGCAGAGAGGGGAGGGCAGGCGAGAGGCGGCCTCGGGGGCAGCTGAGGCCATCTCTCCTCGTCATCTTCCCTCGATTCCCCTCGTCTCCCCTCGATTCCCCTCATCTCCAGCACGGTGCGGACACGGGAACCGGCCTCCAGCCCGTGCCAGCCTCTCGCCGGCTGCGGCTCGGGAAGCGGGAGCGTGACCCACTTTCCTCCAGGTCCGGCCTCACTGGCGCGGTGGCCGCGGGCGGGTGATGCCAGCCGGGAGTCCTGCCGCAGCTCGGGGATGGGTGAGTGGTGCCAAGGGAGGAGGCATTTCAGTCTCAGTGCCCCTCTGTGCTGGATCTGATGTTGGGGTGTTGTCTGCCAGGAGGCAGAGCCTCGGAGCTGGGTGACCCGCCTGGCTCTCGGTGTGACCGTGGCATGGCCGTGAACAGGGTGTTTCTGTACCCTGCCCAGGATGCTGCGTGAGGAGGCTGCCTGGGGGGCAAGGGAGTGAAGGTGAGGCAGGGGAGAGGTGGGAGCATCCCCCTCTGGGGGAGCTGGGGCCGAGGTGGGGGCCACCAGGGTGGTGCCTGGGCTGTGGGCTTACAGCAGCCACACCACATGTAAAGGCTGTGAAGCTCCTTGGAGTGGAGACAGGGCTGGTTTTGGCAGCGGGGTGACATGCCCCGCTGCCCATGAGAGCTGCCGAGGGGCTGGCCCTGCCCGTGGGGACTGGGTGGGTGATGGGCAGATGCCGCTCAGGGCGTTTGTCTTTGCAGATCCCAATCATACAATGCTGCCAGCGCTGGTGGAAGAGTTTTGGGAGGGAGATGATGAATGGCTGATGAAACCAATCAAACAATGAAGTAATCATAATTCCCTGTGCCGGCGGCAAGGCACGGCAAAGGTGGGAGGAGCTGGAGGCTGGAGTAGCTGGGGTCCTAACAAAGCCATCCTGCTCGTCAGGAGGAGTCCTGGGAGGCCAAAGTGCTGAAAGGTGGCCAAGATGCTGCTGTCAGGGGCTCATGGGTGGAAATGGTTTATCCAAGGGCAGGGAAAATCCTGCTGACAGCTCCGGGAGAGCAGTGCAGAGGGCACAGAGGATGGTGGTGGGAGGGGAGAGTGGTGGCTCCCCAGGGAGCAGCTGCCACTTGTCCCTTGGGAGGATGGCGAGAGCTGTTGGAAGAGAGAGCCTGGGCACTGCCTTATTTGCTCTTCCCAAATTTGCTTGCAAAACCTGACTCCTGGGACCAAAGGCTGAAGAAGCTTGTCACAGGCTCATGGCTGGGATGGGGGACAGTTAACCCTATGGATGGGTGTGACAGGATCTGACCTGCCTCCCAGCTGAGACATCCCTGCTGGGAGAGCAGCTCCCGCCGCCTGGAGCCCACGTGTGTCTGATGCTCATTGGCTTTACCAAAGCCGATCCTGGTGCCGGACAGTCTGTTCCAGTCCAGGCAAGGAGCTGGCACGAGAAACTCCAGATAATTGGGAATTCATTGCCATCAAACGAAGTGTCCCAAACTGGGGGCACTGGGAAGTCACAGTTGCTGCGGGTGCATTGGTGGAGGTTGGTGCTGGTTCAGGCTCATGGTGCAAGCGGCACTTGACTGTTTCCCAGTGCCTTCCCACCACCATGGAGCCGGTGAGGTGACATGGGGACATGCCCCATCCATCACCTTTTTGTGGTGTGGCTGCTCCTGTTGGGTCGTGGGATGCTGGCAGAGGGGCTGTTCCCAAAATGCTGCTCACCTTTAGCCGCTGGCTGGTTTCCCTGTGCTGTGTACGACCAACCACCTCCCAGACACACACAGCTTGTCTTGAGCATCTTTGGGTGGCCCTGGTGCAGTGCATGGGTGAAGGGACCCTCTCCCCATGCCTATTTTGCTGGGTTTGGTGGGGTGGGAGGCAGCAGCCAGCCGGGCGGAGGATGTCTGAGCCCCTGCGAGATGCCTGTCCCCGCTCTGCACCCGCAGAGTCGTCATCCTCGTTAGGCAAAGGTGCCTTTGTGAGCCCCCCTGGGCGCCAGCATGCCATTTCCCCCAGGAAGCACAGCTAATAATGCTTTGCACGCGAGTCCCAGCGGCATGGAGGAGATGAGAGGATGTCCCCAGAACAGGGTCAGGCAGGAACGGAGGCAGCAGAGGCTGGAACTGGAGCAGGGTGCTGGGAGGCAGCAGCTCGTCGTAGGGCATGGCCAAGGCACTGGCTGTCCCCTTGCCCTGGTAGCACCCAGCCACCAACCAGCACAACCAAGAGCAGTGACAATGCTGGCAGGGCCAAGCACTCGCTTGTAAATGACTTGGCTGGGTCAGCGGGTGGTTTGAAGAAAATAGAGGATGTTTGGGAGCTGACTGGGGTGCGGAGGGAGCGAGCAAGCGCTCGACGGGTGCCCTGGCCTCCAGCCTGCCAGGCTGGCAGGGAGGCAGTGTTATCTGCTAATAACTAATGCCAATTACACCATAATTAATGAGCACGCTGCTGTTGTACTGAGCATCACAGCAGCAGGAGGGTTTGGGGATGGGGGAAAATCAAAGCTCTGCAGAATACACATGGTGTGGCCGGGGTACCCGCAGAGGCAGAGCAGCCTGTGCTTGTGCCCACTCTGCTGCCAAGTATTTCTCATTTCTCTGCTCTCTAAAGAGAAATATGAGTCTTTTAGAGACCTTAACCCTGCCCTGCATGGTTTTGCCCTTTGTCTTCCCAGTTCCTTGCCCCAGAGCAGCCCACGGTGCAAGTCCTGCCCCCTGGCCAGGGTTCCAGCATGCTGCCTGGCTGCAGAGACCCCTGCATTGGGCTCAGCCCAAAACCCTTTTCCTCGGACCCCACTCAATAACCAGGTTATTTTTCTGACCTGTCAGTCTCTGACATGGCCAGAGGGGTTTCTTTTTCCCCCCACTCCCTCTTAATTTCCAAGCAGCCGCTGCTCCACCAGCCTCCTCTGCCAGATGCCTGGGGCAGCTCTCCCCGGCGGCCTCTGCTCCTCTCAATGAGCTCTTAATGAGTTTGCAATTACTTATTGGCAGAGCTGATGTGCCCAGGGCTGGGCGTGCAGTGGAGCGGGATGCGGAGCAGGGAAAGCATCCCCTTGCAGGGAATGGAGCTGGGGCGGGAGCGGGTTGGTGGTGCTGGTCCCGGTGTTTGTGGGATGCTGGGGTCTGGATACAGGATGATGGGCTCTGGATACAGGATGTTGGGCTCTGGGGATGGGTTGCCATCCTCCCTGGAGCTGCTCTGTGGTGTTGGGGGTCAGGCCAGGGAGGTTTGGGGAGAGGAGCGGCCGCTGCCGCCAGGAGACAAGTGGCTGCCTATAAATACCTGCCAGGGAGTGAGGAAGAGGTGGGTGGATTATCCTCCTTACTCAATGAGATAAATGGTTCTGAAGCTTAAACACAGAACAATTTTAGTCTGAATAGTAGGAGAAATGGTTCGGGACACGGAGATGACGACATGAACCACCTGCGGCGAGCGGCAGGGTCCTGGTGCCGCTCGGCAGCATCTTTGTTGCCCCTTTGCTGTTGCCCAGCACTCATGCCACTGGTGTCAGGACTCAGGATGCACATCGTTCCTCTCTGCTTGTGTAACCTCCTCCTTCCCGAACACCTGAAACAGCTGAGCCAGGTGGCTGAGCACTGGGAGGTGGTTTGGGCTTCCTTCAGGCGCTGGCTCCTCTGCCCCGAGGCTTCGGGGCTGTGCTGTGGAGGCGGGAGAAGAGCTGGTGTGCTGGGAAAAGGCCCGTTTCTGCTCCAGTTTGACCCGATCTGGCACACAGCTGCATGGGCGGTTGCATCGGTGTGACTGGCATTGGCTGAGGATGTGGGACCTGGACCCTGGCAAGACCAGGCTGGCAGCATCTCCTGCCACGCTGTCACCGGTGCCCTGGGAGCGTGCAGAACCAGCTGGAAATGAACCCTCGCTCCCTCTCTTGCCCTGCTTTACTGTTTACATCAAAACCAACATGTTTTCGAAAGCATTTCAATTTTTAATGAAAACTTCTGCATTTATGCTTTGTCTTGGCCTTGGCGTGTTGGTATTTTGGCCACCATCACTGTTTGGTGTTCCCTGGGAATGCCATTGGCTTTGCACTCCCATTAGCTGTGACAGAGCCTCACACTGAGCTGGCAGGAACGGGAATGCAGTAGCAGGATCCCGGTGGCAACCCCGTCAGCGTGTCCCCACGTAATTGCCATGCCCACCCGCACTTTGGCGGCTTTGTCTGCCCCATAGAGCTCCACAAATGCAGAAGCCACAGCCCTGGGGTGGCTGTGAAAGCCAGGCGGGCAGCAGGCAGGACATCTTGTGTGGTGGGACACTCGTTTGTCACGGGTGTTTCTCGGTTGCTGGTTGGAAAGGAGTTGCCTGGAAAACCCAACAGGTTTAGCCAAGGGAAAAAGCAAATAGTCCTTGACGTGGAGAGCTCTTTTAAGCAGCCGCCAGTCCTTCACCTCCTCTCTTCACACCGACAGGTTTTTTTACTCAAACCCCAACTTTGCTGACTTGAATAATTGCATTTCAACACCAGTTAATTAAGAGACATTGACGAGCATGATTGTAAATTCAAGTGTAGACAGAATTCTTCTTGCAGGATGCTGGGAGCTGTTTTTAGTCATGCATCCACCGAGCTGCTGCGCAGATCCACCTCCACCTCCAGCACCCAGACGCTGAAATGGTGTTCCTCTTCCAGGAGGCCAATAAAACACTATGGAGATGAGCTGCTTTGGAGATCTTATGAGTCAAGCCGTTACATTTTTGGAACATCATGATGTTGAAGTTCCTTTTCTATTTTTTGCCCAACTTCCCAGGAAAAAAAATTAAGAAGCTGAGCTTTGCTTCGGGATGAGAGGCAGTGCAGTGCTGGAAAGGAAGGAAGGAGAGGTTGGAGATCAGGCTCAGCCTTGTTGGGAAAGGGCTGGGAAGATCCTCGTTCATTGGGCAGGATCCTGATCCTGAGGTGCTGCTGGCGTTTTGTGGGTGCCTGTGGGGCGCCTGGCACCGTTTGGGGCGGCTGTCACAGCCCCTGTGTGGCCGTAGCACAGGGCTCAGCTCATGGCCATCGCGCGGGTTCCCTCCCGTGGTGGGGCCACTCTTGGCCTCTGTCTTTCACAGCCCTGGGCTCACCACCCACAAAACACCCATTCGGTTGTTTCACAGGCAGTGAGCCCGTGGCTGTGATTGCAGAGCACCCACACCACATCCCTGGCCACCCACACTCCCAGCTCTGTCCTGGCACCCATCGGACCCCCGGGTGCTGTTGGTCCCAGGGCAGGACTCATTTTGAGCAGAGATTTTTTTTTTCCCCCAGTGAGATGTTGCATTAGAAAATCTAAATATAAACCAGCGGCCGCTCGGCTGCTGTCCCATGATTTTTGTCAATCTGCTATAAAATCCAAAGCAGCTGGATTTATCTACCGAGGTACCCCTGGGGTGCCCGTGTCTCTGCTCAGGGCTCGCTCAGCACAGGACACTCGAGCTGTGCTGTTGTGCACGCTTGCAGCTGGGATTGTGCTCTTGGGGGATGATGGAGGGCGATGCAGCACCCTGAAGACATCAGAGGGGATCCCGGGGTGGTTTTGCTGGAGTGGTGGTGTGGCGGGTGAGTCCACCCTCAGCTCTTGTGGGGATGGCCAGGGTGAGCAAAAACCACCACGGGTTTGTTGGGAGCGGGGAACACCAGTGTTGCCATCGTGTGCGGCTGGGCCCTGCACCCGCGTGGCGCTCGCCCTGGCAGCGCAGAGCTGAGAGTCGGCGCTCAGGGGTGGCTGAAGGTACCTGGCGGAGCGGTTTGCTGCAGAGCCCTCGTGTCCTGCTCAGTGCCTGCGCTGTGACCCCAGCCGCACTCGGAGCGTCGCTGGCTCCACGCTGGGCTCAGCGCTGGAGGCGGCTCCGTGCTCTGCAAAGCTGGGAGGGGTGCAGGGGACGTGGCCAGCTCCTGAGGTCCTCACGGGGGACTGCAGCAGCACTGGGGAACCCCAAAGGGCCTCAGCTCCTGTCCTCTGCGGTGGCCGTGAGCACACCAGGGCTGAGGACACGTGTGTGTGTGTGTCCGTGTCTCTGCCCTCCTGGCTCAACCATGCCCTGATCCTTCGCTTTGCCTCCAGACATCCCTGTGGGTCAGGGGCACAGGCCACAGCCTCTGCGGAGCCTGGAGCATCCTCTCCAGAGCCACTGGGTTGGTGGCCCCCCGAGACAGAGCGGTGGCACCTGGCGGGTGCTGCTCAGCACCACCCCGAGCAGCCCGGGGCCCTTTACAAGGCACCGTGGCTGCCAGCGCCAGGGACGGGATGGGATGGGATGGGACAGAGTGCAGCAGCTTTGCGGCACCCACTGAAGGCGGTGATGTGCCTGTGCCTTGCAGCGCAGCCATGAGTGCGGGTTCAATTGATCAAGAGCCGTCGCGCAAGCTGGCCTGCTGCGGGGTGCCCCTCATCACCGAGGACATGCAGTCCCTGGCCATCCGGACCCTCTCGGGCACCGACATCAGCAAGCACTACGACCTCATCCGTGAGCTTGGCAAGGGCACCTACGGCAAGGTGGACCTGGTGTCCCACAAAAGCACAGGTGAGGGGAGCTAAGGGGGTGCAGGGGACGTGGCCGTGCTGCGAGTGGGGTGCCCGGTGTGCCCCAGCTGTGCCTGCTCACTCCCATCCTCTGCCCTTTGCAGGCACCAAGATGGCCCTGAAGTTCGTCAACAAGAACAAGACAAAGCTGAAGAACTTCCTGCGGGAGTTCAGCATCACCAACACACTCTCCTCCAGCCCCTTCATCATCAAGGTCTTCGACGTTGTCTTCGAGACCGAGGACTGCTATGTTTTTGCTCAGGAGTATGCCCCTGGCGGGGACCTCTTCGACATCATCCCGCCGCAGGTGGGAGCCCCCACCCCTCCTGTGGGAGCCCTTTTGGGGTGTGGGGGCTCAGTATCGCCAGGGCGCTGAGCAAAGCTGCCGCTGTGCTTCGGTGGCCATGCAGGAGGGGGCCCTGTGTGTGGGGACTGGGCATCCCTGGATGGGTCAGCCCCAAACGCGGCAGAGAACCTGCAGCACACGCAAGCAGGTCTGGGACCCATCACCCATTCCTGGGTGGCCTGGAACCCATCATGCATTCCTAGGGTGGCGTGGGACCCATCACCCCCTGGGGAACCTGAGACCCATCACCCATCCCTTGCATGGCCACGGACCCATCACCCGTCCCCTCGGGGTCCTGAAACCCGTCACCCATCCCTGGGGTGGCTCAGGATCCACCCCGTGTCTCCCTGCCACAGAGCACCCAGATAAAAGCAGCTGCAGCTGCAGCCGTGTTGGATGATACAGCTGTGGCGGTCCCTGAGCGGGGTGGGATCACCACGGGGTTTGGTGGCGGGTGGTGACGCCGTGTCCCTGTGCCCGCAGGTGGGGCTCCCCGAGGAGCTGGTGAAGCGCTGCGTGCAGCAGCTGGGCCTGGCCCTCGACTATATGCACAGCAAGAGCCTGGTGCACCGGGACATCAAACCGGAGAACGTCCTGCTCTTCGACCGCGACTGCCGCCGCATCAAACTGGCCGACTTCGGCATGACCCGCAAGGTGGGCTGCCGGGTCAAGCGCATCAGCGGCACCATCCCCTACACAGCGCCCGAGGTTTGCCAAGCCGGGCGAGCGGAGGGCTTTGCCGTGGACACCAGCATCGACGTCTGGGCTTTTGGGGTGCTCATCTTCTGCGTCCTCACCGGGAACTTCCCCTGGGAGGCGGCGTCGGCTTCTGATGCCTTCTTCGAGGAGTTTGTGCGGTGGCAGAAGGGTCGGCTGGCGGGGCTGCCCTCGCAGTGGCGGCGCTTCACAGACAGTGCCCTGCGCATGTTCCAGCGCCTGCTGGCCCTCGACCCCGAGAAGCGCTGTCCCGTCAAGGAGGTCTTTTACTTCATCAAGTGCGACCTGATGGCCGAGGTGCGGCGCCGACCCTCCTACCGCTCCCGCAAGCACGCTGGGGACAAGCTCCCGGGCGGTCCCCATCGCCACGAGGCCGCCGGCTCCTGCACCCCCGCCCCGCTCAAGAGGACCGTCCTGACCGAAGGGAGCGGATCCCGCGGCTCCGAGCCGAGCACGGCCCCCCCAGGGACGGCCAGCAGGACAGACGGACGGCAGGACAAAGGCAAAGGGCAGATGGTCCTGGCCACAGCAATAGAGATCTGCGTTTGACGGAGCCGCGGTGGCACATGGCGGCTGCCTGTCCTGTCCCCTTGGCCCAGGGACGGGGATGGGGGGGTTGCTCGTGGTGGTGGCGGGAGCCGGGACCAGGCTCCATGTCTCCCAAAGCAAAAAAAACAAAACAGAAAGAAGAACGAAGAGGAAAAAGACAAAACTGGTTGAGCCCCGTAGTGCTGAGGATGCTGATCCCCCCACCCGGCCCGGGCGATGCCGGCGGCCGGAGCTGCCGGGGTGACATCAGTGTCCCCGGCTCCTGCCGCGGCTGCACTGCCCCCTCCAAAGCTCCCACCGCGGTGGCGTGAAGAGGGTGTCCCAGCCCGCCAGCTCTCGCCATCCCCGCGCTCGGCCCCTGGCCGGGGGAGGGAAGGCTGATGACCCCGCGCCATGGACGAGGCCTTCAGGGAGGTTTGGGTGGGGGCTGATTTACCCCCTGCCACCTGTCCCTGTCCTGCTGGGGGGGATGGGGAGCGGATGGGAAGGCGGGCGCCAGGTCAGTGATGGGGACCTGGGGGGTCACTGGCGACCTGGGACCCCCGGCAGCCCCGGCTGCCTCTCTGCCGTGGGAGGTGCTGGCAGCCATTGATGTAGCAAGTGTCCCCATCCGTGTGTTGTTGTGCGTCCCAGCCGCTGGCAGCCCCTGTCACCCCAGCCCTGTCCCAATGGGGGGCCACGTGCCAGCCCCACGGGAGCGGTGTCCCCCCGGCCGGGAGCTGCGCCCTGGGTTCAGCCGTGGCCGGGTGCCTGCTGTCCGGCGGGACCTCAGGGCTGGGCTGGCTCTGCCATGGTGGTGTCCCCTTGTCCCCTCTGCAGACTTTTTGTACCCAGGGGCTGGAAAAGGTGGTGGTGGTGGCACATGGCCAGGGCAGGACCTGGGGAGCAGGGCAGGGGGCTTCATGCAGCCTCCTGCAGGTCCCCATGGCTCCCCGCACTGTCCCCATCACCCGTCCTCGCTGTCCCCCCTTCTCCAAACCAGGGTTGCCCTCCCTGGGGGCTGCCAGGAGGGGGCAGTGGGGTAAATCCCCCCGGGCTGGCTGCAGCCAGGTGGGGGGGGTGGCAGGAGACGCTGGTGGCCCCTTGGTGAAAAGTGCATGGGGTGTGTGGGAGGGGTCACAACCCCCATTTGTGGTTCTGGGCACCCAGGGCGGTGCGGGGGCTCCGCTGCCAGGGTGGGGAGGCTGGGGGGCACCCCAAGGTGGCAGCACCCAAGTCCTGGCACGGTTGGGGCTTCCCTCCTGTTGGGTGGGTGCCGTGGGGACCCCCCCCGTACCCCCGGCCCCCCAGTACCCGTACAAAGGGCTATAACTCTATTCAGCAGCAGCAGCAGTTTACACAGCAGGTGGGTGCCCGGCCGGACCCCCCCACCACCGCCGCTGCCCCTGTCCCCGCGGCACCCACCCCTGCCCACCGCCCGCGGGGCCAGGGCCGGTTTTAGACGTAGCATTACCCCGATGTAGAGACGCTAGGCGCGGTTTTTCCTCCTTTTTGCCTTAGGTCCCTCGATGTCCTCGATCTTCCGTGCAATAATGTAGATAAGGGATCCCGGCCGCCCCCGGGAGGGCTCGGTTGTACCTCCCGGGGGGGTCTGTCCTGCGGGGGTTGCCCGGGTGTGATTTCTGTTGCCGTCGAGGTCGCTGTGTCGGTAGGTTGTCGGGTTTTTATTTCCAATTCCCTCGGCTGTCGGGTTTCGGACCTTCTTCCTGTAGGAGAGGCTGTAGTGTCACAGATGTTACCTCAGTTTGTCACTGTTGAAAAGGATAAAAAAAAACCAAACCAAACAACAAAACTAAAATGGTAAAAAATGACAAAATACATAGTTATAAAAGCAACAAAAAAATTATAGATTGTGGTGAAGACTTTTTATTTTAAATAAAAAAAACGTGATGATGCTGCTTGTGCAGCCGCGGGTGGCGGGGGCACTGCCTGCATTCGCCTTGCTGCAGCCTCGGGGTCACCGTCCCCCCATTTCTACCCTGTCCTCACGAGCCCCATTGTCACAGCCCCCAGGGCGGGCAGGGAAGTGGGGCAGGAGCAGCACAGTGGGGCCGTGGGGTGGGTTGGCAGCACCCATGGGTGGGGGGGACCCAGCCACCCTTGGTGCAGCCCCCTCCCAACAGGCAGGGCTGCCTGGCGCCAAATGTATTCCATCCACGTCCGCAGGCTAATTTCAATTTCCTGGTAATTATGCAAATGAATGTGGATTTAATTAAGGGCAGATTTCATTAAAGTGTTCTTGGGGAAATGAGAACAGGATGGGGGAGAGCGAGGAGGAGGAGGAGCAGGGAAAGAGAGATGAAGGCAGCGCCCACCCTGGAAGGTAACGGGCTGTGGGTGATACCGAGGGCCGGGATGGGGTCCCTTGGGATGGGGTCCCTTGGGCTCCCTGCCTTGGGCCCCCATGGCGGGTCAGGGTCCCCAGCCCAGGGGCTGTGTGGGGCCGGCACGGGGCACGGCCGGGGGTCGGTGCCCGGGAGAGAGCCCGGGCAGACGCGGCAGCGGCTCCTCCGGTGCATCCCCGGCCCCGCGCTGGGCTGAGGGCAGCGAGTCCTGCTCAGCTGGGGCTTCAGCACCAAACGCTTTCCTCTCCTTTCCCTTCCCATCAGGACAAGGAAAGCATTTCTTTGACACGTGATTTATGTTTTTTCTTCTCCACCCCCAGCTAAAAATACAGATTTGGCCATGCCAAAAGGTCTAGGAAATCAATGTCATTGTCACCAGGCGCTGGCTGGAAGGACCCTCCCCTCCCCGATCACAGACAAAAAAGGAAATGCTGCCATTTGACGTCTTTGAGATGAACCACTCGGGTTGCTTTCAGCTGAACTGTCTTTAATTCAAAGTGAGATGGCTAATTTTATCCCGGCAAGGTCGGGGATGCTGAGAGCCCAGCAGTGCTGGGAGGACGAGGGCTGCTTGCCTCCAGGTGAATCCTTCAGACCCAAAAAATGGCAGCTTGGCAAAGCCATCGCCTGCCCGTGACCCTTCTGAGTTTGCTGCCGGTTTGGCCAGGACAGCGGCTGCTGACCTTGGGCAGTCCCCGAGTGATGGATGAGCAGCTCCAAAAGAAAATATCTAATAGATTTGTACAGGTTCTCAACCGGTGACGAGGCCGGAGGGCAGAGGCGCAGGGTGCCAGGCATGGAGCGGGTGCTGGATGTGGGATGGGTGCACCAGGTCCGGCCCCACCGGCGTCCCGAAAACCAGACCCTTCCTGAGCCGTGGGGTGGGGAGGCTGAGAGGTCCAGCTCATGATACTCAGCAAAGCCTGCCCGCCTGTAATTTCACCCAGCATTTGATTTCTAGAGCTAAATTTTGCCTGTTTTTGCTTAGAGATGCTAAGTGAGCCATTGCAGCCCCAGCTAAAATACTGGAAGCTGAGAGTAAAAATAACTGTGAATGATCCGCTCGTTTGGAGCACAAATGATCAATGCCAAGCTGGTATTGCCAAAAAAAACCCCCAACCCCAAACAAGCCCTTTAAAAGGAAATATTTTGCCACTGAGATGACGCTTCAGCTCCCCGGTGATTCAGGAGGGGCTGCAGGATGAGGCATTCCTGAGCATCCCAAGCCTGGAGGGCAGCGTGGGGGTCTAGGCTGCCGGTGGCTTACCCAGCTACCGCACGGGGACGTCAGGGGGACGTAAGCCCGGCGTGGCAAGTGCATTCGTTAAATGTGCTTCTTAGGGCTGATCTGCTTTCAAGAGTTTCCAAAAATAGCAATGGCACCGAGCTGAGCTGGGCGTTGGAAGGAAATGTGACTCATGTGCTACCCAGCGCCCGAGCGAGATGGGATGAGCTCGAGGCCGCCGTGCAGAGCGAACCACGAGCCGCTGCTCGGGGATGCTGCCGGCCATGGGGTCTGCTTCGGGATGCATACCGGTGACCTTTCTGGTGGCTGCAGAGCCTCCTACAGAGGGGATGCAGCTTGGGCTTGTCCCCTTGCCGTCCTTCCCACAGGGCCCCTCCACTGTCCGCTTTTCCAGCTGCTGCAGAGATGATGGACAGGTGTCAGTCAAAGCCTGGCAGCTGCTGAAGGCCCCCATGGGGACAAGCTGCCAGAGCCAGGCAGCAAAAGCTGTCCCGAGGTGGGGAGAAACTCAGCCCCACGCCACGTGGGATGGTCAGCAGGGCCATGGCTGGTGGCAGAAGGGAGAGGTGACCTTGTGTGACAGATTCATCCGCCTCCAGAGAAAGGGAGAGCAAAGCTGACTGCACCTCCATCCCCATCACCCCCATCCCTCCACAGCCCATCTCCTGGGCAAGTCCCTGCTCCACGGAAGCAGCCCCACGAGCATCCCCAGGGAACAGCTCTGGGCCAAACTCTGCCTTTCCGGCAGCCTCTGCCAGCCGGGGGGATTTCGGCACTGGGCAGAGGAAGGCAGGAGGCTGCTGGCACCTCCAACCTGGCTGTGTGCTCCCTGCAACGGGATCAGACACATTTTTTCACCCAAAGGTGTTCCTTCCTGTGGAAAACCCAGTGGTTTGCACCAGGGTCTTTTTGCTGAAAAATGAGTGGGTTTGTCAGGGTTTTGCTCACGGTTTTGGGATGCAGTGAGGTGCCAGGGCCCAGGGGTTGGTGGGGAGCACACCCAGCCCTGCACAGCCACCGAGCGGCTGGGCTGTGGGCTCCGGCTCAGCAGGCCTCCCATGTTGCCATGACAACTGCAGCATCCCAGCTTGGCAAGGACAGATCGTCACCATCCCCACCAGCGCCTTGCCCAGACACCGGCACAGGCAGCCCCTGCCCTCAGCCCCAGCTCAGTGTGCCACGGGCAGCATCCCCAGCCCACGGCAGAGCACAAGGTGCTATCTACACTCGCTCCTAGGCGCTGGTCCACGCTCCTAATCCACACTTTCCTTTGCACCCCTCCAAAAGCGGTTTGGGCAGGAGAGGCTTTTGCTTTTCACACGAGGATCTGCCCATTCAACCCCCCCCACAGCCAGGCAGCGTGTGCTGGAGCCGAAGCTGATGCACAACTTGCAGGGCTGCATGCAGGACTCTCCCCTGGCAGCCCCCGCCTGCTGCAGCTTTGCTCTTCTGCTAGACACAATGTCCCCAGGCTGAACCCAAACCCCTCCTGTCCTCCTGGCAGAGACAGGGTGGGCAGTGGGCTCCCAGATTGCGCACCCCACTCCCTCAGTCACCCCAGCTTGCAGGGCAGCTCTCTGGGACCAGCATTACCTCCTGCTAATTAGAGCATCATCACAGGCAGCTCTCGCCCTCCGCAGCCTGGCAGGACCTCGGCTTTCAGCCTGATGAGATCCCCAACTAAACCCTCGCTGACATCGGTGGCACCAGGCTGGGGAGAAACTAAGAGCCTGCTACACCCCCAGAAAGGTCTCATTTGAAAAGCATTAATATAGGATTAATAGAGGTTTTAATAAACAGTGAATCAACTGCTAATGGAGCCAAATTTGTAAGCCATCTGTAACACCTTAGGGGCTTAAAGGCGCCTAGAACATGTCTGGAACATGCTTAAAGTGGATGTTATCACCTTGTAGCCCTGAAGGCACCACACCAGAAAGAAACTTCTGGATAAACGGTTGCGGATGAGAGAGGGAGCCTGCCCCATCCCCGCACTGCTTTAGAGGGGCTTTGAGCTACCAGCATTGCCGCCCCTGCGCTGGCACAAAGGAATTTGGGTCACCCTTGTGCCCTGGGGCTGGGTCAGGAGCCCATAACAAAGCACGGGCACTTTACAATGGATGGGCACATCCCACCTGAAGTGTAGCCACCCCTGTGAAAGGGCGCCTGTCCTGGTCACCAGCAGGGGCTGGAGGGGTGATGGGACACTATCCGGAGCAGGGCAAACACTGACACTGGCCCCAGGTCCCCCTCCTTGGGCTACGTCATCCTCTGCCTGAACAGCTTTTCCTTGTGCCCATCAGCACTTCCCTTGCTGAAGCTTCAACACTCCATCCACCCCAGAGGAAATCTCTGCTCCCAGCATGGACAACCCCAGACGGTGATTTAGATCCCCTCCCTCAGTCTCCTCTTCTCTAGACTGAAGAAGGTCCAGCTCCCTCAGCCTCAGCTGGACTTGCTCCAGCTTGCGACACATCTGCAGTCACTTGAGGGACTGACCCTTCCCCAGCATGGTTTGTGACAAATGCTGCAAGGATCCTGTTCCAGAGATGAGGGTCTAGTTTCAGAACTCTGTCTGCTCTGGACAAGGCACCGCAGTGTCCTGCTCTGCAGAGCTCCTCAGTCACATCTGCCCTCATGGGCATCGCTTGCTGAGGCTGGCCAGGGTAACTTGTGCATGGCAGGACTGGGTGGCCAACCCACAGGATGCTTGGAACGCTCGCTTGGCTTCAAGTCCAAGTGGACTCCAGTATTTGGATGCTGCTAGATACGCTGGCTGGGAGCCTCTGGAGGCTGGGCACCAGAACACAGTCTGTGGTTGGTTGAGAAGTTCAGCAGCAGATATCCAGAAGACAGTAGTAGTCCAGTGGTCAGGAGCTTCTTGGTGGTCCTTAGTTTGCTTCATAGCATCACTGTTCAATACGTTCAGGTATCTCCCTTCAGGGGAGAGGAGCAACTCTGCAGGACCCACGGACACTTTGGTTGCCATCAGCTCTAGCTGGTGGAAGCAGACCAGAATTCTCAGTCTGTTCGTGGGGTCAGGAACTGAACATCCTCCTGGCTGGCTTCCAGGCTTCCCGAGGCAGGCTGGATCTTGTGGAAGGCCAGGCACGGGGTCAGAGACTGGAACCAGCACAACAGTCACATTAGTCTTACAGCAAACTCCCTGCAGCATCAAGTATCCAGCTCCGAGTTATTGCTCAGCTTTCAACTGGAGACAATCCACAGCCATTCCTGGGAGCCACCTGTTCATGGTAAAGCCTCTTCTGCTGTCCCATGGAGGGAGCCCAGTCCACTGCAGATGAGATCTGCAGGTCTGAACAGCTGCTCCAGAGCTCTCAGGACATTCACTGCCAGTCTGCTTTGAGAGGGTATCAACATCTCAGTGCAGAGCCACAAACAGCTCAGGATACTCTGCCAGAGCTCTGGAAAGGGTGAGTCCCACACCCAAAGTCACTGCTCAGGGTACAGACATGCTGCCGTTTGCAAGAAGAGCTTCACAACCACATAAGCACCTGCAGCTGTCTCACACGAGCTAAACTCATCCTCCAGGCCCCAGGTAGGGGCTGCCAGCCAAGGCAGGGACAGCCATCCTGCCCCATCCTGCTCCGTCTTCCCCCTCTGTCAGTTGAATAAGTCTCCCAGGTTTCAGCCCCAGGCAGGTCAGCCAGGACACCACCGCATCAACATCTCCTCTGTCAGCACCAGCAGCATAACACAGTCCACCAGCGCACAGAGCAGCTGCAGTCCAGAGCCAGCAAACATGGAGCATCACCCACAGCGGAGAAAGGTCTTGGGCACACTGGTCACAAACAGGCACATTGGAACCATCTGAGGATCCTGATCAGCTGTGACAGCTTGGTGATCTTGCTGGAGGCAAAAGTCTATAATCTGTCAAAGGTCATGGGAATCTCAGGAGATTCCTGATGGCTGGAAAATGGCAAACATCACACAGGTCTTCAAGTAGAAGGATGCCAACAATCAGCAGAACAAGTGACCTGCAGATCCACGCACTCACCTAGCAAAGCCAAATCCCAGAAGTACACCTCCCCAGCGGTTTATATACCTCTGCTGGCACAGCAGCTGCATGTGATTGGCCAGGGCAGTAGCAGGAAGATACGGGATTGGCCAGAGAGAGCAAGGCAGCAGGGGATTGGTTGGGTGTCCCTGCCTCATCGACCAATCCCAGCCTGTGACAGGTCTCACAGCCAAGAGCCCAGCTGCTGCCCAGCAGGACTGCGATGGGTGATGGGATTGTGCGCTGGGAGAGGGGAGGGATGGATGGATGGATGGATGGATGGATGGATGGATGGATGGATGGATGGATGGATGGATGGATGGATGGATGGAGACAGACTGACCCTACAGCCCCTCTGCTGACCTGCCCAGGAGCACTTGCGGTCCCCAGCTGAGCCCTGCACCACATGAAACTGTTCTGATGGAGCCTCTGTCTGGCTTTACTGGGGTGACCCAGTTAGAGCAGTTCCACAAGCTCCTTGTGCACCAAGCTGGTATTTCAGCCTGAGCCACCCGCTGCTCCAACCAGTTTAATCATGTCTGAGCCATCCCGGCCCCGCTCTATCAGAGCTCACACACAAACCGCCCTTTGTGCTCCTCCAGCCCCTGTCAGTGGGGAATTGCCAAGTACCAATTAATCAGCAGCTCCTGCTGTGACAGGCCTGGGAGATGGTGCCCCAGGAAGATGGAGATCAAAGAATAGAGAGAGGCCACTGCCTGCCCGATGGGACAGAGCTGGGACTAGAGCCCGGGCGCTGATCCCAGCCCAGGAGGATGAGGAGGACGCACATGCTTCCCCGAGCAGGGACTAGCCACCCCCCTGCCCTTCCCTCATCCTGGACGCTGGCCTCACTAATGCCCAAAGCATTTCAGCTCTCCAACGCAGCCAGGTCTCTCTCGTGTGGTGGTCCAGCAAAACCTCTAGATGCAGAGACACCTGGAAATCCAACAGCGGCGGCTCTCAGCCAAGGCAGAGGTGCTTACGGCGATGCCAGCTAAAGTAAAGCAAATATTTGTGAGCATGGGATCTATGCAGACCAAGATCATTCAGCCCAGCCAGGATGGCTGATCTGGTGACAGCTCCAGCAGGTCCATCAGCTCCTTCTCCTTCCCCATGCAGCCGTGGGCCTCTGGAGATAGAAACCAGCGCCCCGTTTCTCAGCAGCTCACCAGGAAGGCAGTAAATCCTGTTTGCTGGGGAGTGATTTTTAGGCTGGTAGGTCTGAGCGGTGATGTGAGACATCCTCGGTGCTCAGCAGGGCTCATGAGAACAGGGCTGGAGCAGAAAGGGAAAAAAAAAAAAGAAAAGAAAAAACAACAAAAGAAGAACTATTCTGGCCCAAATCAAATGCACAAGTTGGTGTTAGGGGGTTGTTTCAATTTCAGGTATCATATGTTTTCAGATCTGCCTAATACGGCAGAAATAAGGTGGATGGGGACATCAAAGCAAAATACCCATCAGTTTTGCTCTGCAGTGACTAATTTTATTTTGGGGTTTTCCTTGTCATTTTAATTTGAGAGTTGGGTGGGGGGGTAGGGATGGTGGTGGTGGAAGAATCAGTCTGGCCAGACTGCAAAACCTCTGAGCAGCTGCTGAGTCTGCACTGGTGGCTGAAGGAGGGTCAGCAGAGCTGTCACCCGCCTGTCCCGCAGTGGCTGGGTGCCGCAGAAGGACACAGCCAGCGTGTGCTCCCCGGGGACGAGCTGCCCTCGCAGCCCCTCGGCGGAGCAGACTGGCCGCCGGTTCAGCTCCTCCACCTGCGAATCGCACGGCCACGTGTGTGTCCTTTGCTTAGCGCTGATACAGGAACTGTTACAATCCTCCTCCGCTCACCCGGCTTGATATCGGTGTCCCGCTGCTGCTGGTGGCAGCCAGGTAGCGATCTCTAGGCCTAATTGATAATTAGTTAAATCTGTCCTTGGCACAAAGTGAGCTCAAAAGCTACAACACGAGTGCAGCTCTCCGCTGCCTGTGCCCACGACAGGGAAGAGCACCCAGCACGTCCGTATCCCTCAGGACACGAATTTGCTCCAAGGCGGAGCGAAGAGCTCACGTGAGAGATACCGAGCTCTCTGTGCAGCAAACCAAGACAATGTGCCCGCACCCGCCGGTGCTGGGGTGCAGCACGGGGCTCTGTGGGGGACGAGGAGCTGCTCTGCACCCCGAGGCACTCGCCTGTCAAAGGGAGATTACGATCAGGCCGGAGCACACTGGGAAAATGGGAGATCGGCAGCAGGTGCTGCACTCCCATCTTTCTTATCACAGGACCCCAAGGAGTTAACACAAAATGCCACCTACTGTATTTTATCTCTCCTCCATTGAGGCAGCTCTGACACTGGCAGTAGAACAATGCTAAATTCTGATTAGCTCTGGTTTTCAAGCAAGAGGGGAGGCACAAGAGGGTGGGGAATTAATACTATTCTGCATAATTTTTAATCTAAATTCCATTTCTTTTCTTTTCTTTCTCTAGGAAGCAAACAATCTAGGGGGTTTTGTACTCAATTTCTTGCTTTCATAATCTAAATGAATTGTTTGCAAGTAGGAGCCAGCTGCAAAGCTGGCAATCTCCGATCAAATCTGCCTTTCTCCTAGTTCTAGCAATCATTAATTTGCTCCTCAGCTCTGATTAGCTAATCCTGGCTGCCTTGTGGCAGTTTGCGGGGAAAAACAGCGTGTGAGCTGTGGCTCCATGTGACAGAGCCAGAGCTGGCAGCGGGGTGACGGGATGGATTTCTGCAGGGTCCGTGGTGCTCCTGGTTGTCAGCTCTCTGGAGAGGAGCGGGGCGCTCTGGGAGGAAAGGCTGGTGAGGTTATTTATGGAATCCTGGCATTTTGGAAATATTAGAGGATGATGCTTTCCCCTGCTCTGTGCAAGGTGTGCTAGTTTGTTACACTAAGACTAATTAGCTGGGCTTTAGAATAGGAATCGAAGACACTGCAGCAGCCTCTTGCTCAAAAATATCTGGGTGCTGCCCCATTTTTATGATGTTGCTCGTGTGCCCGTGGGATGTGGCAGAGCCGTTACCTCTGCTTTGTAGATGGGAAACTGAGGCATGAGTCTTTGTGTGATGGTGGGTGGTGGCTCCCAAAGGCCAGGCCTCAGCAGCAGGGCTGTTTGGAAGGGGATGTGGTACGGGGTGCCTTTTGTGCCAGGCCCTGGTTTATTACACATCGAAACAAAGTCATGGTCTCAACTCCTGCTGCGAAGCTCAGAGAGCTCCTGCCTGCTGGGAAGCCTGGAGGGGGCCAGGGGTGTTTGAACAGTGTGTTACCTCCTCAAGCTGATCGCTGCCAGTCACCAGAGCATCACCTCCTGCTGTCCAGCTCCCCACGATCCCATTTTTCACAGGTCTGAGAACCCAGGCGAGTCAGACACAGAGCTGGTGGCCCATGTGCCACTCTGTTGGCTGGGTGCAGGGCTACTGCTGGCCCCGCGTAAAAAAAAAATGCGCATTGCTCTGTGCGCATTGCTCTGTGCTGTCTGACAGCTGCTATCTGGCTGCATTTTATTCCAACGGGCTCCTTTTTCAGATTAAATTCCCTGAATGCTGGGGGTGGATCCTTTTAATTTTCATTTGTTTCAAAGCCGTACATGGCTTACGAGCACGACAGCAATGTGCCTGGAGTGCAGGAAATGGCCTACTTAGCTGCAGGAGCAGAGCTGGCTTTTCCATCACGCTGACTCCTGAGACCTCGTCCTCCCCAGGGACAGGGGCAGCTGCCTGCTTCCCTCACGGGTGCATGGTTCTGGAGCTTCTCTTCAGGAGATGTTCAGTCCCACCATAAAGCCCAAGCAGCCTGTCCAGGCAAAATGGTGCAGGGGAGCAGAGGTCTGTAGGGTATTTCCAAGTTCTGACACCAAACTGCTATGTGAGGTCACGGCAGGTCCCCTGTCCATGTTCCTTGTTCACCCAGCCAAACATGACAATCTCTTGTTGCTGTTTCAAGGCAGCTTAGAAAGAGGGAAAGACCAAGGCAGGACTATGACCAGCTGAGGAAGCAGAGCTTGCAGGGCCAGACCTCTAACAGCTTTTGGACCCACTGGACACTTTCAGCCCAGTCTAAAAGAGGACAGAGGTCTGAGAGGTGCTGCACTCTCACAGTTTGTGTGAGCGAACAGCCGGGGAAAAGGACTCGCACCAGGCTCTCTCGGAGGGAAGGACTGTGCACAGAAGGGTTTCTCTGCCAGCAGCACCCAGAGGTGGGCTGGCCAGCCAGCTGCACGCTGCTCTGCCTGAAAACCACTTAGAGAACGTAGAGACTATTCTTGCCACATCTGTGACGTCTGAAACTGGATGCACGCACGTGTCTATGGCTTTGCCTTAGCGGGGCAGACAGGAACATGATGCCTTTGGGGTTGAGAAGTCTTCCCCAAAGGAGCTGAATTCGCCCAGTGAATCCCGGGAAGACTTTTGTATCAATGCCAGTGTACTTGCTGGAAGGCTCATAGAAGGGACTCAGCTGTGGAGGAATGGTGCTGGGATCAGCAGCTGCTAGAGAAGGAGAACAAGAGGCAGGTTGTGTGCCCGTGAGGTGGGGCCGGGCACAGACAGCTGGTAATAGGGCTGCCAGAGCAGAGGCAAGTGAACGTTAAGCTGTCCAGCTTCTAGTCTTATTCAATGGCTCTCCCTGGTGTACTGAGTTCTCCAGGGATCCAACCTTCCCTTAGACTGTTTCAATCTTACTTCTGTGGTTTTCTCTTTGGTACAAAGAACATACCAGCAGCAGAAAATGGAGTCTCTCCCTAATGTCTTTTGGGCCTGGGGAAGATGGAGTGCTCAAGCACCTGAGAGAACGACAGCAGCAAATCCCTGTCCTTGTGCTTACTCCCTGAGTTTTTCCCAGCCAGAGGAATGCTCCAAACCTTGCTCTGTGAACACAAGCAGATTGTTTCTGTATGCATTCCACTAGAAACCACGGCTACGGTTCAGAAAGATTTGTTCTTGGGCACTGATCCCTCCTCCCACCACTCTCATTTATCTTACTGATGCTAATACCATGCTTCAGACTTTATGTTTTAATGCCAAACAAATATTAGTGGTCTTAGAGGCTGAGAGTCCTGTCTGTGTCCATCTGCACAGATACCCGCAGTGACATCCACCCATGGCTGCTTGGGGGCCTTGACCATCTTGGTTAGCAATCCTGGGACTCAATTCGGTGGATACTCTCAGATGTGAGGGAGTCAAAAAGGCAACAGAGCAGCTCTTCAGCCTGGGGAGAAAAGAAGGAAGGGGTTGGAGAAGAGCTGCGATTTTTCTGCATTGTAGAGAAACTTCTTTTCAGAGGTGGGTTTCTTGTGCGTGCTGCCAGCAGAACAGTGAGGACATTTAACAGGTTGAATTAATCCCAGCACAGAGGTGGCTATGAGTGCCCACGGCAGGAAGACATCTGCTAGTTGTAAGCACTGGTTGGCCCTTCTCAAGATTCACATTTTCAAGGAAATTAAGAAAAAACAAACAACACGCAAAGTGCCAAGTGGGAAACCGAACTCCCTTCCCCGGCTGCTCTGCCTCTCCTTCCCAAACCTCGCTCCCGTGCAGCTTTTTTGGTGTGGGAGGCCAGCTTAGCAAGGGCTTCAGGACCAGTCTGTAACTCTGACTGCACTAATGAACACCATGTTCCCCTAAAGCACCACACATGCTGTGCTGACACACGCACACCACACAGCCCTTGGGGCCCTCCTGCTGCCACCACTCTGCCTCTCCTCATAGGTTTTTAGGTCTCTTTTGTAGGACTCCAGCCCTTCTGCCTACTGCTGAGGGGCTAAGGATCGTGCCAGGAGTGGGAGAGGATGTGTTTTCCCTGTGCCACTCTGCTCCAGTCCCAGCTTTCAGCTGTCTCTGCAGGGAAAGAGATGCTGGAGCAGCCATGGTGGCCGCTGGCAACAGCTTCAGGGCTGCAGGCAGAGTGGAGAGATCAGCACTGCCTGCCTGTGGAGGTTTGACTGCACATCTGTGGGCTCTGACCGACAAACAGCTGTGCAGAGACCGTGTGCCATCCCCCTGCTCTGACCCGCTAATGGTGGCAGGTCAATGACGTGCTGCACCGCCACAGGGTGACGGCCACTTCAGCCTCACGGCCTCACCCCAGCCGTGGTGCAGAGCTGCACGTGCAAGGAGAAGCTGTGCAGCCGCAGGACATCCCAGCCGCGAGGCTGAGCACAGCAGTGCCCGACAGCTCACTTACCCCGGGGAGGTTCAAGCCTGGGTACGGAACACATGCAGGGACACCTGGGACCACCTCACAGAGGCCCTCTGGAAATTCAACAGCCCCCAACGGCTGCACCAACAAAATGTGACTCTGCCACTTCCAGACGTGAGCTGCTCTGTGTGTGCCCAAGAGAAGCCTGCATGGGGAGCAGGCATCTGCAGGGCCACTGCCTGAGAGTAAGAAACTTCCAATGCAGGAATTCACCTGCTCCTAAGGCATATGTTTCCAACAGGGCAGGTGAAGGGCTATAGAAATGCTTGCTTTTCTCAGTGACTGCAGAAGGAGGCAAGGCAACTAGCCTAGGCACACATGTCAGCTCTGAAATAGTCCGCATTTCGAAAGCCGATTTCTTTGCCTATTACCTAGTCCCAAATCACACAGAGCAAGTATGAAATTCCTTTTCACTTTCATGGCTCAACTCCACCAGTAAATACTGCAGCTCTGCTCAGACCATGAGGATTTGAAATCCACATTCATTTAACCTGCCTGAACTTCGCCTGATATCATGTAGTTGCTCATTAGCTTTGACCTGGAAATCCTGGCTGACATTTCATACTCATCAGCCAGAGATGTGAGGATCAAACATCGTTTCTAGGGACATTCTCTGAGGTACAGCCATTCCCTGGTGAGCTTGCTCCTCAGATCTTGCTCTGTGATTTCTAAAACCACCCTGAACTTTGGAGCAAAAGGCCTATTTGAAAATAAACATTACTTGCTGCTGTGCTTCTTGTAACCCACAATGTGAAGCGCTGCACCCACCACCGTCCCAGGACTAGACTTGTCGTCTAAGCTCTGAAATGCTGTGAGCAGCCTCTGCTTCCATCAGCACCAGAGGGATTTCATTCAGTGGCCCAGGCTGCAGGGAGGAGGGCTGTGAGCATTATTTGCTTTTTCTCTTATCTCTCACAGAAAGTACTATAAGCCTCTTTCTGATAGGCTGATTCTCCACAGCCGTGGAGCAGAAGGGATTTTATGTCAGCCAGAGATATGTAATGTCCTTTTCAAAGCAAATCAGAAGACAGCCTGGACTTGCTGCCCTGTCACATTACTTGGCAACAGCCCGGTACGCTGGCAGCAGCAAGCGCTGTGCTGTGACAGCCTTGCAGCTATCGCAGAGCCACGCAGACAGACCTTCCCAGGCACTGCAGCGCCTGCAGTCCCAGCTACATCCCGGGAGAATTATACTGCGCCTTAGGGAAAGCTACTGAAAACAGCAGCTGTGCGACTTTTGGGAAGTTTGGAATAGTTTTGCCTGTGTTAAAAGCAGGGACACAAACTTCAAAGAGGGCCCTGTGTTAGAAGGCTCAGTCCTTAGGCACTGGGACTGCAGGTAGCAGCTCTGGTGTGTTATGCGAGGTTACAGACAAGTCTCACTCTCCTGCTGGATTTTCTTAGGAAGCAAAAGGGATCCAGAGGAAAGGCTTGCCCACTTGCTACCATTTCTCATTCTCTCCAATTCTTTCACACCTCCCGGTCCTAACACTTCAGGCACTACCTCCTCTATCCAAATCTCTCATTTGTTTTGTACCAAAATTTGATGGTCACAGCCAGAGTTTTAAAGGTATTTATGCGTTCTATTCCTGTTAGCTGTCCACATGCCTGGAGCTTAGTGTTTCCTTTCTTGGGATGAACTACTGAGAAAACATTCAGCTAGCCCATCCCTGGAACGGCTAATGGCTCAATTTCTCCTCTTCCATTTGGATTTGGGCTTCTGAAACATAACTTCCCAACCACAGGACATGTGCCAGCTTGGCAGGACAGCTGAACGAACATTTCCTGTCACGTATTTTTGACAAGTATCACAGATATCTTACTAAGTGTTTCTTCTTCATAAAAAGTAACTGATATCTACAGAAAATATTGAATCTTTATCAAAATATCAAAATATTTTGATTTAAAATAGTGCCACTGGTGTAATGTGGAAGACAGTTTGACAGAGTTTTTGGTCCCACCTTCCACCATGTGCTGGGCTCTCAGTATAAGCCAAGGCTTGGGACTGCCAGGAGGCACCACCTCTGTCTCATCCAAATTGAATTTTTCTTCTAAAATTCAAACAATTTTGACAAGTTTCATTCATCACAGGGGCACAAAGGAGACATATCTGTACCATAAATTTCTCTACTTGCCTGCTTCTCATTTTGGGGATAAAGGAGATGCTGCGCAGTGTCCAGGACCGACTGCTTCTGCCAACAGACGCTGGGAGCAAAGAAAAACGGAAAGCAGTGTTACTTTGCCATCTAAGCTGTCAGGAACTGCAGATGACCTAGCTTTGTGGAGGACTATGCTCTGTGCCAGCAGTTCTGGCCATGTGCATCTGTTACTGAACTTCTTTACACAGATAAATCCTGGGGTTTACAAAGCTTTGTATAAATGGATTTAGATTCTTAAAATATAAGCCTTCAAACAAACAGTAATGACCTGTTGCATAATGGGGGTCTTTAGGGCAGTGGGAAATATACATAAATGTAGACAGTTAGCTCTGTGCAGGGGTCTTTTTCTCAACAAAGATAATGTGCGTTTTCCCCAAACCCCAGGACTTTCTAAGCTGCCTTCAGCAGCAGGGGCTGCTTCCCTAGTCCTTGCTTTGCTCTAGTCCACCTCAAGTCACATAAGTTGGCAACAAGACATATTCAAGAGAAATTCAAAGGCAAGATACAAATTTCAAAATTGCCTTTTAAACTAACTCTACAGGCAGAGTCTTAGGCTCAAAAACTCTCCAGAGCCTCTGGAAACCCCTCCCTGCCTCCATATCCAGGTATTGTGCTTGGCAACAATTTTCCCTTCAGTGATTTTCAACAGCTCCAGGATTTTACATTTCATGTGTTATTTTTTTTATTTCTACACCTCCTTTCTCTCCAGAGCTCCCAGATATGAGCTTGCTATAGGGATAACATCACTCCCTGCTAATAGCAATTAGCACTTGGTACGAATGCTTCATCAGAGAGAATAACATCCAGCTAAGTTCCTTAATGCTTGACTTTCGTTCTGATTGCACTACACTGTCTAAAACTAGGAATGTATAAGGCCTAGTCTATACCCTGATTTTCTCTTGCTGCAGCCAGGTTTTCAGTGTGCTTTAGTCAAACACTCCTTACCGAGTTCAGTACAACCTTAACTAGGTGAGTTCCTGAAGACCATGCACAATATAGTTAGGTCCTATCAAACTTACGGACATATTAAAGTACTTTTTCAAAGCTCAAATAACCATAGAGCAGTAATCACTACTAAATCAGTATCACCCATTAAGGCAGCTAAATCTAGTTTGCCATGCATAAGCAGCAGAGCATGCTTTTTTCTTCTAGGAGGTGCTTTGAATCTACTTGTCAATTCTTCCTTCTACCACCCCGCAGCTAGGAAATCTGGCTGTAAAAACAAGTTATGACAGGGAAAATTCAAATGCTTTATATTGGAGATCCAGGCAACTGGATGCTGACAGAACAAGAAAGGTAGTTCTCACATCGGTTTTCCTTGTCTGCAGACAGGATTGTGTCACTTCCTTCTCTGCACTCCCCCCCGCCGGTCCCCACTGCTCTCTGGCTGCGCTTCAGCTTCCCCTCACCTTTTCCAAACACTTACTTCACTCTGCCCTATGAGTTGCCCTTGGCACTCTCCCAGATTTCTACTTTGGCTCCACTCTTTGCAGTCAATCAAGCTCACAGCCTCCTTTTGTGCCCCCACCTGCAGAAATTTTCTCCCTTTCTCTGTTCTTCCTGCCCTCTGGTGCAGAAATAATGCCTTCATAGGTGCCCAGAGAACAAGCAGAGTGAGCACTGCTGCTGCTGATCAACAATCACCACAGTTATAAGGGCCTGGATCTGTCTTTAAGGCAACTGCTCTGCACAGCACATCCTCCAGTGACTGTCTCTCCTGGATGTGCCACCGCTAGAGCTGGCTTAGGAAAGCTTTAATAGGCTCTGAACTAGAAGCAGTTATACTAGCAGAGCCTGCATTGTTCTTCTCAACACCTGATTCCTCCTTCTTATCACAGCCCATCTCTGACATCATATCCCAGGCTTCCATACAGATGGCAACGTTTCTCCCCATGGCACAAAGCCTAAGTAATGTGGCGCAGCTGTGAATCAACTCTCAGAGCTGTAAAATAATCTCTTACACGGTGCTTCAGCAGCACAGCTGAAATGCAGGCCAGAACCTGTGCAGGTATTGGAATCCTGAGCCGTGGCAGTAAGAGTGAAATAAATACAGTGATTTACTCAGTACAAGAAAGGTCACGTGGCTCCTGCTGATGGAGTCATAAGTGTAATTAACCTCAGATGTTATTTTGAAATGTTTATAAACTAGGCAATGAAAATGTCTTAGCATGAAGTGTCCTTATGAGACACAAGTCAGGCTGGGTTTTCAAAGATATTTGCAAAGTTGATTTTAAACAGCGTAGTGGCTTGTGATACCATAAGGCCATGAGTTTACCGTTGGCTAAAGCTGATCTACCCGAACACCGCTGCCTCCCCTCCTCCCCATCCTTGGGCACACCTTGCTGTTCCTCCCTTCCACAAGCCACATCAGCCATAAAGGCAAATATGGTTTTGTAGAGCTGGTTTTAAATGATCACTAGTTCTGACACCACGGTAAGAGGCAGAGTGGATCCTGCCATTTGGCAGTGCCTCCTTACAGCCAAAATTTACCAACACGTATTTTGTGGTTCGGCAAGAAGTTTATCCTTTGTACAGACAGCCAGGCTGGCACAGACCAGGGTGAGAGACATGGCTGAGACTGGCACAGTCCACTCCGATTCCTCCTCGCTTCCTTCCCAGCCTTGCTGGAAATGGCACTGAGAAGCCACCACGAGGTTTGCTCTGGGGGTGCTGCCTTGAGGCTGGCAATCTTAAAACATATCAAGCTAAGTCTGCAGAAGAGAAAAGCACTGTGTTGCAGCCGATCCTGTTAGGCAGCACCCACAACTCTGATTAGCAAAAGCCTGGGAAAAATACAGATGTGGAGGATCCTGTTTGTGCTGCCAGCCTCTCTCCCAGACCTCCCTTCAGCAAGGGTCTCTCGGGTTCCCAACAGCTCACTTTTTTCCTGTAAATCAGGAAAACAGTAGAAGAAAACTCACTAGGAAGGTCTTGGGTAACATGCTCTTTGCTTCTCCTTAGCACTGTATCTTGCTGGGTGAAAAGTTAGGGATGTGGCTCTCAGTGGTGAGATTTTAAATGAATGAGAGCAACACCTAATTTTTGTCGTTAACTAAAAAACATTTTTGAAAAGTTATTGATGATATTTTTTCTTACTGCTCTTCCCAGGTGTGGCCTTGTGACTGAGTCCTGTGACATTTCATTGAAGTATGAGAACTCCAAGGTGTTTACCAGCTTGGATGTTCAGATGTAATCCCTTTGATGCCTGTAAACTCCAGCATCCTTGAATTCCTTATTCCTGTCCCATTGACAGCATTATCTGGAAGTCCTCCAGATGATACAGCCAAAGTCATTGCAGCCTTATCGGTGTGGCTGCCGGACTGCTCTACACTGATTGTATCATAAAAATGGCTCTTTTGGCTTCCTTTCCCAGAGGAAATCACGTGTGTGAACTACACATCGCATTGCCAAATAGTAGCCCCTGTGCAGCAGAACTTTTCCTCTGGGGGACAGGGGGTTAATTGGCCTGATAATCATTCTATTCCACTAATCAGTCCCTGTAGAGGGGTTCTGTTTGTTTTACTAGGCTTATAAATCCTCTACCCAGTATTTCTGGTGATTTATTTAAGAGGCTGATTTTTGATTTTGCTCTCTGGTGTTTATTTTAAGTTTTGGGTATTTTTTGTCTTTTTTTTTTCTTTTCATAGCAAACGTAAAATCTGCTAAGATATTTCTCCTAGGAATCTTATTGATTCAGCAGGTCTATTCCCAATGCGAGCCCTTATTTCAAGAGAATTCCCCATATTTGTGGAAACATGCCACCATGCCATTCCATAGCCTGAACAACCAACACAACTGAGTATTTAAGGTCCTGAGTACAGGACACACTACTTTGAAACTGGGGAACACTGAGATGTTGACCCATTAACAACAACATAACTTATGGGTTGCCTTTGAGTGGCACCTGACCTCATGGGAGTCTGAACTGGAAGTGAATTACAGAGAAGAAATTCAGCTGCCCTCCTTCAGACCACAAGCTCCCTAGCAGGGGTTGAGACAGGGCTGGTAAAGCAACATCGTCCTCACTTACCACTCCAGCAGGGACTCGAAGCAAACGACAGCGTTGTCTCGCTGCGCTGCTAGCACCAGACACAAACCGTCCATTAAGAGAGAACACTACAAGAGAGGGAAGAACAGAGCTTTGGTGTTGCTGTCCACTTTGATAAGTCTGTAAGCCTCACCGAGGAACCGCTGACAGCACAGATAACTGCTCGTGTGCTGTGTCAGGGGATGAAAGTCACAAAGCAACAGAGTCTTTCAAACTGAAAGAGTATCATGTCTGAATCATTAGTTATCCCAGTCCTATGGCATACTATTATTCCTGTTCCCTTCTCTCTGGGTGAAAATAAGCAGGTTACTTAGGTGTGTTATTCAGTCACTAAATCTGCTGGAAGCAGGAATACATAGATAAGGGTAAATGTTGAGATACTGTAGCAGAAACACTTATCACTTGAAAGAGCCCGTCTCCCTCTGGCAAGGGAAAGCAAATGCTGTAATGTTCACCTTTGGCTCAGCAGTGCCAGACCCTTCTGGAAACAGGCCAGCTCTGCCCAGAGTAATTCCTCTCTGACAGGAGGACGTATTTCCATCGTCAGGAGAGCAGTACTGCTGCCATGGCTCTCCTTCCCACACGCCAATTCACTTTGTCCTTCCTAGAGAGCTGCACACACTCCCGTGTGCAGAGGGGTGGCATCCTCAGGGGAACCGCAGGAGAAGAAAGTAGTGCTTACGCTAATTGGATGCTAGATGTAATTGCTATTCTATACAGATGTACTTCAGAGGGATGCTGTCAGTTTTAAAAAACCTCACAACCTGAAAAGATCTTACCTGTTCTTATTACAGGTAACACCTAAGCCTCTTATAACTGAAAGGCTGGAAGCACAAACGTTTGTCTTTATTTTTTCAGAAGGGCTGCTGAGTGTCTCTGACAGCCCTTTGTTGATTCCTACTTCCAGCGTAAGTGACTTCCCCCCTTGTTTACTCCGTGCTTCTGACAGCACTTCCTTGTCCATTCTACCTTACTGCTTTGCCCTAGGAAGGTTTCTGAGATGCTGGGCTTCTCCACCAAGTGCCAAGAGAAAAACAGTCTGGGCCACATACTCTGCTGATGTAAAGCAATGGATCTGCTCACCGCAGAAGCACATCTCATGCTTAAGCCCCACAAGCACTTGCTCGCAACCCATGCTGGACTGTGGCTTGAGCTGCCAGCACCAACAAGAAGTGAAACGAAATCTCTGCCCAAGACTCCAGGACACAGCCCCAAAAGCGGAAGGGTTATTTTGCATTACGGAAGAGGATTAATGAAGTGTGATTAGAGAAAGGAAAATAGAAACTGTATTTATCTGGAAAAACATGACAGGATAAAGCAGCAGAACATACATAATAGCAGCAACCATGTACCGATAGGTGAATGGAATAAAATGTCTAATGGGGATATGGCATTCACGTTCAGTATACGATCACATGTACTGATGTCCAGGTCAGGTGTTGGTGTGCTGGCGGAAACACAGGAACACAGGGTAGGGACTGGCTAGCAAGGCACATTGCCCATGTTACTTACGAGTGGTATCAGAGCTCGGATGCAGTGCTGCACTAATACTGTTACCAAAGCAAGTCTGCTCAGAGCTAGCCTGGGTACCTCAGCACAGCATGGCATTAAAAGGCTCTTCCTTTGTGTGAAGGAAGCAAAGCAAAACTCCAGCTGTTTCCTACCTTTGCTGCAACACTGCACTTTGCCCTGCTGAGTGTCTCAGAGACGTAGTGAGCTTGTGGTGCGTCCAGGACAGTGAGACGTACTCCAGTCACCGTGAAATCTTTGCCAATAAGCTGATCAAGCAGTTCAACATAGGGTGGGTGCTCTGAACCCCGAAGGATTATCCCAGGCAATATGAGACAAGTGGTTTGGCAGAGGTTATCAAGCAATGGCCGATCTGATGGGAAAAGATCAAAACACAACAGATGCTTCTTTTATATCTACCCCCCTCAACTGCTAGTCCTCTAAGTAATTCTTCCCTGCCACAGACAAATGATTGGAAGATCAGAGGCGCTCAAGCATTGTTATATCATTTGGGATGTTCACAGATGCAATTGCCCATCCTGAACTGTCAAACAGCTGTATGCCTGCGTGTGCCTCTCCGGAGATCACAAGACAGCAGTAATGACCCCATTTCGGGAGTCAGACAAGGACAGCTGCTGGCTTGCTGCAGGAGATACTATTCCATTTCATTTGTTCCAAGCAAAGAAATCTGATAATCCAGCTGCTTTTATAATCCAAAATCTAATTCTGATCAGCATACCTAAGACTTAATGTATTTCATATTTTTCTCATGATAAATGTGTCTGTCCATTAGGCAGCAGCTTTGTGATAATTATCTGCCGAAAGGAGAGGTTTCTGTGTGTGCAAGAGCTACCTCTAGTGTTCAAGATGAAACCACAAAGTGAACGATGTGTCTGGCTTGCTGGAGGCGCTTACTGTGCCTGACAGTTCAGAGATCACGTGTACTTGCTTTTCCAGGACAGTAACTCTTTGAAATGCATTTTCTGAGACACAAACACATCAGGGCTGTACACTCGTTTCCTTTTTACCCTGCTTAGATATCTTCAAAGCAAAGAGATCCTCATGCAGTAGGAAATTAGGGGCATATATTTTGAGATTTGCTCCCAACAGTGACCTATACAAAGCTTGTAGAATACTTGTGCCATCTCCCCAACAAGCATTTTATTTTGTTTTGTTTTATTTTAATTTTCTGCAATCTCTTCTGAAAAAAAAATCAAGAAGTGTGTCGGCCATAGCAGGCCTGTGCTATGGGCCTGGTCCTTTCCCTTTCCTACAGGAATGAGAACAACCCGTTTCCAAACAAGTCTGCTCCCCAGTGAACACCACAGGGATGTTTAACCAGGTCACTGCTTGTTTGTAAAGGCTGGGGATCAATGCACAATATCCCAACATGGAAGCATCCCCATGTGTTAGCTACATCTCCTGACACAAACGGTGCTGCAGCACAGCCTGTGGTGTATACATGCCTATCAAGTAAAATCAACAAAAATGCCCAGAGAAACCGCCAGCACCCGAGGGAACTGACAGGCTTGCTGAAGCTTTAACTTCAAATCAAAGTCAGACCCACCATAACTGCGGGTCATTTTGAGCTGGCTGCTGTTTAGCAGCCAGTGGGAAGTGAATGAGATCTCAGTCCAGTTCCTGAGAGTTAGATGTCCACACAGACAAAAGCACTCCCCACATAAATTGTTGTTTATCTACCCACAGAACAAAACATCTCAGAATCGCCCATCCCTGCGGAGTCCTGGCCGCTCCTGTGGCAGGCTTTAAACAGACGTGCAAAACACCATGGCCAAGTTGAAATGCATTGTAAAAGTTCAGCAGAAAAACCTGCACTGTTGCTTACACTGGCTGTGCTGACAGTTCTTGTTCTTCTGCTGGTGATAAGGTCAGCACTTCTAAAGAGCCTGATATTTAAACCTACAAAAGCACTGGCAGTACAAAGGCCTGGCAAGTAAACAGTTAAATGGCCAAACTCCACTGGAGCTGTTCTTCGCAGCTCAGAGTTGTCTCTCCCTTCTGATAGGACATCAATACCAAATCCTGCTGCCACCAGATGGTTTGGCTTGCTGTCCAATTAATCAATAACAGTCGCAATCTATAACAAGAGTTGCGCATTTCCTTACCAAGATTGCATGGTTGCTCAGAGCCCGATAAATTGAGTTGCCCTCCTCTTTCAAGCTTTATGATCTTGCGCTGTTTCTTGATTTCCAAACTGACTATGGGGTCACGTTTCAGGTTATAGATCTGCAGTAGGGAAGGGACGGAGAAAGAGTCAAGTCATGTGAACATCGTTACCTAATCAGGAAGGATAACACTTCTTAAGTACTGATTCAGTCAAGCTGTGAAGCTTTTGTTGGTGCTGTGTACTTCTGTAATTGCCAGCCTAGAAAACACCTGCTTGTCTAGAGATACAAGAACATTTTGCATGCGTTCTTTTTTTGTTGAGACTTAATTCAGTACAGCATCTTGTCATCCTTTTAAAGGTCCTACATCCAGACGTCTTTCTAAGGTCTCTGCTCCCATCTTTTCAAGGCAAGAAACTCAAGGACTGCAAGCGTCTGACATTTTTATCTGGTGCCACACTGGTGTGCAGCAGCTCCCTTCTGTCTCTGAACGATCTGGCACATTCACACACCCCAGCACAGCACAGCCAGGATGCTCTGGACTGAGTTGCAAAGGGAGGGCATTCACGTTAGTGAAGCATATTAGAGATGTGGCTGGCTGCTTCCAGTTCCAGAGCTGATGTCCTTGGACTAACTCAGCTGGGTCACCTCTGCGCCACGTAGACATAGCAAGGCTCAAAAATTCCCATCGCTTTGTTGGACATAACCCAATCATTTCAAAATTATCAGAGTGGAAATGAAGTACAAAACTAGTTGAACAGGAAAAGACTCATTGTTTCATTTTCACCTTCGGCAAATTACAATGGTTTGAATTGGAGACCAGCAGCTATATACTGTGAAAGGCCAGATGAGCAGGAGTGGGTGATGCTTCTCAGCACTGCCAACAATGCAAGCCAAGAGGTTTCCCAAGTGATGTCGACTCTATCTGGGAACTTTGTTTCTAAAGTATGAGCCCTGAGGCCTCCTGAATTTACAGCACAGGTTACTAAACAAACATATCTGAAAAGGCACTTTTCCACTGAGACTGTCTGGGTCAATACAAAGTTAGCATATTGTGGTAGGAATGTTCACAGGAGAAGGAAAACTCAGGAGCTGGTGAAACACAGGAAAAAAAAAAAGGCATTATCTAAAGCATAATTGGAAAAAAATAATGGGATGGCAAGGCCAAAGCCATTGCTCTGACACAGCATGATACTTCTCAGGAAAGGGCAGAATCCTACCTACCTCTTCCTCCTCTAATGTCTGACACTCGGTGCAGCACAGCCCTTCTGGGAAAAACAGCTTCATATCCCGGACAGCTCTTTGATAGGATTCGGAGCCTGAGAGATAAACACAATGAGAAGATTCTCTCAGGCCATGAATTAAACATTCTCTAGACTCACACTCATCTTTCTGAGAGATTGATGATGTGCAACTTACTGAAGTAATTGCTTTAAAGGCCAGCTGTTCTGTACAGTAATGGCAAACATTTTAAACCATTATATTTAGAATAGTTCTATTGCATTCTTGGTATTTTGATTCTGTTCTATTATCACTCAGCTTGTTCTTCATGTAAACAAGACTCTTATTTCCTAGCAAGAAAATCATGTTAAGGAGCCTGTGAAACTCTTCAATAACAGCTCCAATCCCCCATTGTTGTTCCTTTGCTTCTGAATCGCATCAGGCTGGTCTTACTGAATGGGAAGGAGCTACCAGTTAGTAAAACAAATGTGCTTAGTAACAATAATGCAAGTCCCAGATATGCTGAGTGCTCTGATTTACAACAGAAATCAGAATTAGTATGAGACATTGCTGATAACAGTATATTTTTCTGTTCACCTGCAGTCAAGAAAGGTAAATGGAGACTCGAACAGGTACAGAGAAATAATGTGAAGATCATGGAAGGAATGGAGAATCATCTGAAGAGTTAAAACTAAGAGACCTTGGCTTGTTTGACCCAGCTGAGAAGGAATCCGATTTCTGATAAACGTCAGGGTAGAAAAGGTCAGAGAAGAAAAAAATAAGTACTTAAAATTAAAGTACAGATACTGACATGAGAAAAAATTGATACAAACTGGATACGACTGTATTTAAGTTTGAAAATGTAAGATTTCTAGCTATCAGAGCAGCGTAGTTCTGTAACAACCATCCAGTTGGGGTGGATGCTTATGAAAGGGAATACATGATGTGATCGACTGAGAGAGAATTAACTGAAGTCAGTGACTTGAAAGGTCCCTCCAGGCTTAGCATCTGAATACTTCCCCATAAAGCAAGAGTGTTATAAAGCACTATTCAGAATGTCTGGAGATTCGTGGGTGGAAAATGTTAGAGAAGGAAAAGCTATTTTTGTATAACTGGAGTTCAAATAGATTGTCAATATCCTGGCATAGATCCATACTCCCAGGATACAAACACACGAAATGCAAATATCCTCTTCAATATTACCAGTGTTGCAGGCTACCCATTCAAGGAATCACGTCTTACTGCTCTTAGAGCACTCAGCCCTGTTCAAGCTTCATAATTCTAGGTATTGTAAAGCCAGAGCCCTTAATGCAGTAGTTTACAATCCTAAAATTGCACAAATCACCAGTGTATAAGTTGTGCGGTACCCTTTATGTACCTCCATGTCAAATCTTCCTTGTTTAAATCATTGATGCCATTACAGAGGACACAAATGCTCCTGAAGTTGGCAACATTTTACTCTCACTTTGCTCAAAGTACAAGACTATTCATGTGCAATAAACCAATGATTCTTAATTCCTTAAGAATTTTTGAATTTCATCCTTGACTTCTTGGGGCAACAGCCCAGGCCCCCTCCAGCAATAGCCTTTGTTCTCCATAGGCTGCTCTCTCCAGCAATACTTCCCATTTTCCCATCCTTCACCCACACTCTGGGTCACCTCCCATCCCACAGACTGCAACATTCTGGTTCCTGTCCTGCTGGTGGATGAGCTGGGACTGGTTCGGCACACGGAGGATGCCAACTAGCTGGTGTGCCAGCTGGCAAGAGCCTCTCTGAATGGAAAACAGCCGAGTTTACCTGCTTTCCTCAGTGAGAGGAATTTTTGATCACCTCTCTCTAGCCAGACATGGATGTTTTGAGATATTACAGTAGACTTGGTGTCTTGGAGTCTTTCATCCCTCTGTGAAATCTGGTTGCAGTTGGCCAATGGGTTATAAAGTTATCAGGAGGGAACTCACAAGCAGAGAGAAGACAGATGGGTTCTTGGGGATAATTACAAAATAACCAAGCTAAAAGTACAAAATGACCAAGCAGCAAAGAGATCAAAGGAAATCTGTTCTGATGGAAGACAGATCTAGGGCTGCTCTGGGAATAAACCTTTTTAAAATATATCTTCTAGGAGAATATTTCATAGCTTGAGACATACGCAGCTCAGCCACCAAGAAAACAATGAAAGCTTTCTAGAGAATAATGGTCTCTACTGCCTGCCAAGGCTAGGTCTGTATTGACAATGGCAGAGGTAACAGTACTTAATATATTTTATTTCCATTGGCATATCTAAGACTTCAGACATTTCTTTTACAAAAGCCTACCATAAAATCCATTTTGGACTGTGCTGATGCCATACTGAGCCCTCCAGAGGAATGGATCTAGTGCTTGGGCTAGTTTAGGATCCTCTGGCCCCAGTAAATCTACCAGCTTCTTCACAGCGTTTGGTCTCTGAAGACACAGCACAAGAGCAGTGCCTGAAGTAAGGTAGGTACAATGGGCTTCCAAAACAGCAGGATCCTGAAAAGAAATAACAGAGAGGCAACAGGTCATAATGAGAGGTGTTGGTGAGTGCAGGGTTCATCCCAGCGTTCCTTTGGTTAGACCCATCCCTCTTCGAAGCAAACAGATCTGCCACTACCCTGCTTTTTCTCCTCTTTGTAATATATGTGCAAATCATTCAGCCCCCTGTAGGTTTTAATTCTATTTTTGAACCTTTCTAAAAGCACCAGAGCGTGGCAATTCTCTAGATAAAACATTTCCAAAAAAACATCCCATCATGCCATTTAAAAATACGGAGACAAAATACTTCAAGACCTCTTTCACTTTTCTATCATACAAAACACTCACTGACTTTGACCCAAATCATCTTGCACTTGCAGCCCTTCTAAACTGTATTTCTAAGAAGTAGGCTATAAACTGAAAACCATCGGCTCAATCCTGATATTCTCCCCTGCATTTAAAAATGAAAAATGATCCATGAGAAAGACCCCCTGTTCTTAAATTGGTTAGTTACGTAAGGGATGTGATCCGCGTTGCAATATTTGTTAAGCCTCCCACCCCATGGAAACCCGGGGCAAAGGAAGCCCTGGGATGTCAGTCCCATCGCGTGACTGCACATGCAAAACGTACAGGACAGTTTCGCAGGCTCTCTTGGGAGAACAGAGAGCTGTTTAGATGAGGATGAAGAGTTTCAGTATGTCATTATATACCGCAAAATTCTAACATTCATTCAGGTCTGTATAATACAAAATTAAACCTTTTCTGCATGAGAATTTTTGTTAGCTTAAAAAATATGTATAGTCCACTTTTCTAAAGGCCTTTTCGGAAAACAGTGATCATGACTTAATGAAAACTTTCAAATGGACTGGATAGAACATATCAAGATTCATCCATGGCAGAAACATATGCAAAAGAAAATGTTCAGAGACATGTTTTCTGTTAAACAGACCATAATAAATGAAATGTTTTTGTTCCAGAGCTTTGAAACAGTGCTTTTAGATCCACATAACAAACACCTTTTGTCTCCATTTTCTTTCAGTTGGTTCCCAGAAAAGGTGCAGACTTTGGGTTAAAGACAACGTTGTTTCTAATTGCTACCGGGGGTGCCAGGGAGTCAAGGTGACTTCTTTCCTTCTGATACATCCTCACATCTGCTCTAGACTCTGCCAGCCAAATGACGCCTTTATTTACATCCTGCCTCCGCACCGTCTTCAAACCGCGTCCTCACTGACACCCAGCAGCTGTGGCGAGATTGCACAAATGCAGCTGACTTGAATTCAGTGAGCAATTCTGGTGATGCAGACGGAGAGGAAGCTCCAGCTGTGTGCTGGCTCGGGAGGACTAACGGGATTAAAAAGCAGCAAAATTGTCCTTCTGCCTCTCCAGTTAGAATCACAAGATAGGACTGGAGGGAATCCGTCAAGTTATTGAGTCCAGCGACCTGCTACTGCAGGCAATCGTGTCGGGTAATCCCCAACAGAATGATCAGGTCCTGCTGTAAAATCAAGTTTTCTAGCTAGCATCCAAACCCACAGATCTCTGCAGGACTGGATCTGCTGGGTAAGCACAGAAAGGAGATACAGCCTCCTCAGGCAGAGCTCCCTCGGGAGCCATCGCTTCTCACCATCTAAACACAATCAGGTCACGCTAGGAGCTGAGCAGACAATGTCAGCACTATTTACCTGACCTTTATCTAAAAAAAAAATATTATTAAACTTCAGATAAAAAGAATTATCATGGCTCCTGTGACTGGATAGCCTCAGCAGACCAATCCATTATTTATTGTATGCCAAAAGCTACTTAGAAGCTGAATGTTAGTATTTAAGTTGAAAAAGTAATCATGCATCTGAAATCATGTTGCTGAGGATTTCTGTCAACCTGCATGTAAATAATACATTTGAAAGAGGAAGGAAATGCTAGATAGTCTTGCTACCAGAGAATAAAACCCAATTCTGCTATCAAGTACTATGTACACAGAACAAACTGGCACATTGCAGAACACGTAGGGGTTTTCCAGAGATTTTTGGAGGTGGATTTTGGACCAGGCTCCAGGTAAGGAGAAAAAAAGCCCTGGGCAGAATTCCTAGAAGGGTCAGATGCACTGGCTCCATGTTCTTCAACAGAAGATGCTAAATTTCAGCAATTTGCCCCCATATTAAGACCCTCATTTTTAAAACAGCACCGTATCCCATTGCACCCTAAAATGAGGAACAGATTAACAATGAACATCATTCCAATTCAAATGCTTTACATGAAATTCAGCTGTGAAAGAGTTCTGCCCCCACCAGCTGCCATTGTAACGCTTACAAGCCAGATTTTCAAAATAACCCAGTCCCTGAAGCATGCTGAGGCTTTTTGAAAATCTACCTACTTATCTTGGGAGCTCAGCCTTTTTCAGCCCTCATGAGTGAAAGGCTTTCAGATGTGTTCTAAAAATGAAAAGGAGGCCCTGTACAGCAGAAAGCATTTCCTACTGTCCATTCCCCCTTGCCAAAGGCAGACTATTATCTCCACTTTCTCACTTTCAAAACCTGCTTTTTTGTCCATGAACAAAACCCCAATAGTCTGTAATTTTTAAACTCCTTAGTCACCAGCTCTTCAAGGAAACGAAATCAACGCTCAACAGCTGCTCTAGTGTGTTAGAGAACTCCAAAAACAAGAGAAAATTTTCATGAAACAACCTCTCTTCAATTTACCCCGCACATATCTACGTTACTTCCCGAGGTAGACATTTGGATTTTTTAAAATGTTTTCTGTTTCAGATGATCAATGAAGCATTTTTGTATCTAGTTGTATGATTAAAAGCCATACTGGAAAGCACTTTCCCATCAACTCTAATAGCCACTATATCCCTCTTACCAGTGGTATGTAAATATTTAAAAATCAACTGCTTGTGCTCCATTGCCTTCCTATAATTTCCTATAATTCAGAAAGTATTAATTGTTCCAGACTGACTGTTATGTTAGAGCACTCTCCTGATACGTTCCTGTCTTCTTCTGGAAGCCTCTATTAGAAATTTCTATAGGAGAGAGTGCTATAAACCCTCCCAACGTAACTCAAGAGCAATATCAATTTTAAAGGCTTGTTTTCTGTAAAAGTTAATTGGTTAAATATCTTCACAAAAGTAGTCAAATAACAAGGTTGGGTTTTTTGTGTGTATTTTTGTTTGCTTGTTCGTTGTTGTGGGTTTGTTGTTGTTGTTTGGGGTTTTTTATATTGTTTAAGGGGACAAAAATAATCAAACTCCTCTAAAATGCTCAGCTTTCAATTTCCTGGCTTTCTCAGTATCTTTACATTCATCTCAGAATATTTCAGTTTGGGAAAAAGAATTTCTAATGCTATAAAAGAGCAGAAACATAAATCTAGTTTTAGATAACAAAAACCTTTAACACTCCAAGATTTAAGAACCCTCTTTATTGCCTATTAGACATAAGAAATGACACTAACTCAATTTTTTCTCGTTGCAGGTCATTTTTATAGCCTCTTGAACACATGGCTCCTGGAACAGAGATTCAGCTGTATGTGTAATGTAATATAAGGTAACAGGGCTCCAGAGGTATAGATTCTCTGGCAGTGCAATGTTTCCCCGCTCCCAGGTTCAAACACATGGAAGGAGAAGCAGACACATGTGCAGGGGGTACGTTGTGCTCCTCAGATGTGCCCTACCTGGAATGACCTCGGGGAAGATGCAGACAACACCTGTTTTGCAGCTGGAGACTCAGCATTGCAAATTAGCAACACCACAGATTCCTGGGAGGTCTGTGTTGCCTGGATCCTCCAAACTTTTGTTTTAGAGAAACCAGGTCTGCTTCTTTATGGCATGCGATAAAAGAAACCGTCAGCATGTCAGCTTGCTTTGTGTCTGATGCCAGTACAGATCTGATTGTGCTATATAGTTCACTTCAACAACTCACAAATCCCGGATGGGAATTATTGTTTTTTTCAGGAATGGATTTTTCACTTGCTAACATATTTCCCCACTCTGATCCCAAGCCAGTTTCTACCAGTTTCTTCACAAACCTGTTTCACTTCAGAAGAAAGGAGTCCTAAGGCAACATCTGGTTCCAGGTTTATGTGTTTCATCCCAACAACTCTGAATTTTTCTAGGTCAAGTTTTTGGAGGATCCTTGCAAGACTATGGCTCCAGGCACCAGGTTTGATCAGCAGCACTGTGCAAAGAATCTGCGCTCCTGTAACAAAGCACACCAGTGAAACCCAGAGCCCTCCTAAAAACGAAGGTAAAACATACAGCAATATTTGTTTACTAGCCTGGACAGACATCTGTAGAAAAGGGTAATCTAAAAGCTGGCATGAAGTTCACAAAAATTTGAACAAAACAAGTCCATTAAAAAATTCTGTGCATATATGATTTTATTTTGTTTTGATTTGTTTAATTTTTAGTTTAAAAATATATCTAAAGCTGTCTAGGCTTGTAGACTTTTTTTTTTTCAGGAAGTCTGCTCCGAGTCCAAAAAGTTTGTGTGGCAGGTCTGTAGGATAAGACTCAATCCTTTATATTATAGATTAATGTTTTAAGAGGGAAAAAATACTTCCTTTTACATTTTTCATGTGAACTGTGGTGACTATGTAGTATAATCCTTAAGGCAGTTATTAAATTCTTATTATTCACAGTTTATCTCCCTGTGTTCTGTATCTCTCTGTTAGAGCTACATTTCACAGAGGCACTAACAAGTATGACAGGTCCCAATTAATGTTCTAAACCTATTACAAATAGAATGTGTTTACTAAAATTGAAATTTCAGCAAAAACTTTTTGTTACTGACAAAGCTCTCCCAGCAGAGCTGCCAGCCAGGTGCAGCATTCACTGTGCTATGAGCAACAGAAAACAAGAGACCAACATAGTTTTGCTGTCTAATGATACAGTATGTACTAAAAAGCAGAAAATACCTAAATTTCATTTTTAAATGACAGCATTTTCAGGTTATTAGTTTCACTAACCTAAGTACCTTATTACTAGGAATATAGTTACCATTTTATCCTAATAACATCCTTTGAAGATTTACCGGCAACCGTAGTGTTGGAACCAGTCAGCTAGGACCCATTAACTGCTGGTGCCTAACCATGGCAATTAGCATGAAGCATGAGGTAACAGTACTGCAGGCTGCTAAAATTGATCCATGATTATCTGTTTGTGTACATAAAATGTCATTTTATGTTTCCTGTGCACCCCACTACTAATTATACAGATGTCAATGCAACAAAGCGGCAACAATGCTACATATAATTTAATGCATACTGTTATTTTCAAATGGCAAGATGCATGTTGCTGATTTATGAGAGGGAAATATGTGATCAAATATAAAAAGCAAGATTACTGCCCCCCCACTTGATATGGAAACTTAACCCTTACTGTGCAGGGAGCCCTCTTAGTAAAGATCTGCTATTTTCCTCGCATCATTCTTGAATAGAAAGGTTTAAGTGCCATAGCAACAGCCTGCAAGCTGCGTGGATCCACTCAGCTGCTCGCATACAGAACAGCAACCTCAACCGTATACCATTACATGAGCGTTCATTGTCCTCAAGTTGTTTTATTCACCATCTGCTATGTTTCTGGGCAAACATTCTCATTCTTGTGGTATGTGAATCACTACATGCTGCATATTTATGTGCTTTAGACATTTCAGGAGGGATTTGTCTTATGTCACTTTGCCATCTTGGTTTGGTCAAAGACAAATATCAAAAACAGGTAGAAGACCTTGCCACCCAGTGGTGGTTTTCTCTCCTTGGTGATTATGAGTGACAACTGTTAGAGAAAATACTGCTATCAACCAATGGAACAGTGTATATTGATCATGAATTACCAGAAGTGAGAGCTTGGCAGCCCTCAAACATGCCTGATTTCCATCTCCAGTTCTGGCTGTTTAGTGGCCTTTCCAGTTTTGCCCAAGTTGCCTGGTCTTTGTTCTGGTTTTCCACTTTGGAATATTTTTAGATCCCTTTCTCACAGCCAATGACTTTTCCCCAACAAAATTATTACATAGGTTTTGATTTCATTGTGTAAGTGTGAAAAATACTGTTTATTTTATATACTATTTATATACAATACTTTAGATATGTGTATGGCTTAAAATAAGTGGGAACTCAAGAGAAGCAAATACCAGATTTCCTGGCATGCTAAGAAAACAGCGCATATCGCTGCCTCTATTTAAGCCTAAGGAAGGAGTTGCTTTAACCCTTTTGCTTATTTTTGGTTGGTACATCTAGACGAGTTAATTCCACAAAGCTGTTATGAAACCACATTTTTCCATTTGCTCTTCTCTCACCTGTTTGCAAGTAGGAAAACAGGGATTCTGCATGGCATCTCTGGCTTGCTCCCACTAAATAAGAAAAGCAGATAGATTTGAGTGGTACACATGTTTTGGGACAATCATTTGAGAAGGCTGTCACCACCCTCACATAATGCAGCCAACACTGCAACAACACACTGCTATTTTAAAATGTTATACTGGGACATACATGGCTTGATTTCAGGTGTATTGGGACACCTTGGAAGATGACTTACTCACCATTTCTCTAGTAAGACCAATAGCACAGACCAAAAAGGACTCCAAGTACTAAATCATGTTGATTCTTGGTTACGTTTTCTGTGTATTTCAGGGAGTAGCTAATGGTGGTTTTAAGCTACCTTTGTGCTCCCAATTTTTCAGTTTAGTTAGAAGCTGCTGTGTTTCCAGTGTAACTCTGAGGAGCTCAGGTGGGTTTTTTCATGTCCTCTCCTGTGCTCTCGGAAGCAAAGAAGGGCTGTGTATTGTGACTACACACCTACTGAGACCAGATCTGTTGTTCAGTTCTTTCCTCAGCTCTGCTGATAAAACCTCACTGACATTCCCCAAGCAGCAAGGAATCATCGCTTCAGTGGTTCTTCATAAGAGCCAAGCAATATAAAGGAGTCTGGTGAGTCAGAACTTGTGACAAAAGCCTATATAAAGATGTTTCCTCAGTCTAATGTAAAACCTGCAGTGACCTGGAGAGGTGTGCAAAATTTAAGGCACTTCAAGACACGTAAGAATTGAGAAGTTATCTAGGATTGGGGCGCAGTGAGTAGAAACTGATTGATAAAGGACTTCCTTTTCTAGTGATTGGCAACTTTAACCAGCGTGACATGCAAGGTTGATAACAGAAAACTAAAATCTGTTCATCAAAACAAAATAATTACCATTCTTTTGTATTTATTCCTGTCTGAAATCCATGTATTTCTATTTCCCACAGCAATGTATCTGGAAGGTATCTAGTCAAAGTGTTCTTTTCTTTTAGTGAGACCTTTTGCTCTTCCCACATGTCTTTCTTTTATTTTGCTGGAATAATAAGAGTACATACAGAAGGTGGAACCAGCTCCAAGGCCCTTGCCTTGTAGCTTTTTAGCTCACATCCTCCCAGTACCATTTTTTTCGTTAGTATTGGAGTTATTTGAAAGAACTTCTAGGATCTGTGAAGTGTGTGGTGACCTGGGTGGCACTGTCATGCAAAGAACAGAGTGCCTGAGATGTAGGAAATGTGCATTCTGCTCTGATTTCTGTCACTCAGTTGTTGGGCAATGATGATCAATGCATTTCACCTCTCTAGGCTTCAATCATCCCTCCTTAAAACATAGTGAAACTCATCTTCTTTGAGATCTACATCTGAAACGGGCTACTAAAGAGCTGGCATTAATTACTCTTCTAGCCTACATTCCACACCAGCCCCAGGTAGGTCATCCAGGCATGCCCAGAACTGAGCAGAAGAACAGTGACTTGGCAGTACTACCACCTTCCCCAGTACCAAACAGACCCATCTGGCCTTTTCTTCCTGATTGCTTGGGATTATGATGTCTAACCAAAGATTTACTAATCCCGTTTTGATGACTCTGAGGGAGGACACGGAGCTATAGGTTTCTTCAATCTATTTTAAGACTATGAAATGAGGCAACTGGTGCACATTTCCGATCTTACCTTCAGCCCTGGACCTCTTGCCAGGTGGTGGCAGGTATTTCATAGCAGGGCGGTGTTCTGCATCTGTAAAAGGAAGGAGATGTATTTTTTATTAATTCACAGATGGGGACCTTCACTGTTTGTGGGGGCAGGGACTGATGAAGGTAATTTTATTTAGCAGGGGAAATGGCAGACATTTGACCAGCTGCGAAATATTGAAAGTCTGCTCTCTAGCACAAAGACCTCTCCATTCCTTCCACAACAACAAAAACAGGAAGAAAAAAAATGTAATGACCTTGTAAAAGAGAGAGTGCAGGATGCTGAAGTCACACTTCAGCTATGCTCCTATGTTCTTGACAATGGCTTTGGTGGGAAAGGCTGGAATTGTGATTGCAACCTCCCTTGATAAACTGATCTCACAGTTCTGTTTTCCTCTTATCGCATCTTTAAATCTCAAGATAACTTTAATAAAGGGCAGCAATGCATGAATTCTTATAGCTTTATACAGTAATTTGAGATGTCTGATGCCTTCTTTTTTGAAGGCTTCCTCTTCTTCCTCTCCAGTCTGACATCAAACACCCACATAGTTCATTGTCAAATCTAGCTTTTGTGAGACTAGAATAAGTATCTTTTTCCTGACACCACCATATTTTCTTCTTATTATTCGGTAAAGCCAACTTATAATTCAATGCTACATAAGCACTACGTGTTTGACACAAGTATCTTAAGTTTGTGTTGACAACAAAGGACCTTTCTTCCCCACAAAAAGATAGGAGAAGAGCTATAAATTACAAAGCATGAATGCACTTCTGGAACTGTGTCACTTCTCCTCAGTTGATACACAGTGTTACCACAGTCTTGATTTATCTCTGTTTCTGAATGATCAGAAATCACCAGGCTCAGAACAGTTTATCTTTAGGTGTGAGGAGTCAGGCTTCCTCAAGAATGGAGGTGACATGCCAATATATTTCACATTAGAAGACAACAGTGGTAGCTCATTCTCTGCTGCTCCAAAGCAACCAATATCAGTAACACTACAGTCTGCACAGTGATTTAGCTTAACGAGGTGTGGCTATACATTTCTCGGTACAGGCAGAAAGCAGCAGGTTTACTATGCTAAAAGATCAGTGCTAGCATATATCACTGAAATCAGAGAAGCTTTTGACAACAAAAGTCTCCATTCCTCATGAACTCTTCATTCTCTTCTAGGATTAAAAAAAAAGTCTCAAGAAATCTGCTTTCTTCAGCTCTTGCAGATTGGTAGTAACTTTGTCTCCCTGAGTACAGCAGCAAGGTTGGGGAATCTAGCCTCAAGAATTTAGGTTTTGCAATCTGGAGCCCACATTCAGGTGGGACAGATCTTGGCCTCTGTTTCCCAATTTCTCTTACAAACAGAGACAAAATGCATAGTATTATGTACAAGTCCTGCCAACTGCTGTAATATCTCTTTAGTATCTATGGAGCACCTTGAGATCTTCAGAAAGGGCACTAGGCCATGCATAGCCACATTAAATTAATAGGCCAACTTGCAGAACACCTCACCTTGCTCCTGCTGACTTAGTATCCCTCCTCATTATTCATCGGAGCATGGAATTTAACCCCAAATTATTAAGTTTTCCTGTGCCTGAGAAAAAGCTATAGCACTGGATTTTTTTTGTCCAAGTTTAAGAAATCCCCAAACACCTTACACCTGAGGACATTATAAACACTAAAAACATGTCTTACCAGTTACAAAATCTGTCTCCGTGAAGAAGAGAATGGCTTGTCTGAATGTCACCTCTGGGGTCAAGGCCATTACTGTCTGTAGAAGACTGCCACTTTCACTTGGCTTCTCCCTGCATTGCGTTAATCTCTTCAACGCATCTGCGAGAACTTTGAAGGCATTGATCCGCCGTAATGCACACACAAGGACTGGGTTTGACATCAGTATGTCAAGGCTTCTTTGCCAGGAAGTATCTCCAGCCTCAAAGGGGGTTATTTCTCTGGCCTGAAGTCGAGTTAGATGGGGCAACCACTTGAGACACAGGAGTTCAAATCCAAAGTCAGGTCTTTCTGCAAGTCAAGAGAAATCCGTTTAGTGTCAGTTGACAGCATGTGTTTCATAGAAGCTGTGTTTTCCTTTGGAGACAAGTGTTCTACCTTCACATTGATATTTTTTTTTTTTTTACTAGACAACAAGTTCCAAAGCTGCTTTGACTTTACGCCCTGTTGCATCCAAAATGGACCATAATGCAGATATATACTGGGAGAACCCACAAGATACAAATGCTAGGAAATTACATTACAGTGAAGACAAAAAATGAGCTATCTGGGAAATCAACAGGGAGCCACAGAGAATAAGTGTCATGATTTGATTAGAGAACACAGCTAATGGAGAAGAGTTGAAAGGGAAACACTGAGAATACACTGATAACAATGTGGTTTGACACAATATAATCCATAATTATAGATCCTTTACCACCTCTCATAACATTTCATTGTAAGCTATATTCATTATAGTAATAAGCTACAATTTAATGCTGACTTGTCTCTAAAGTAGTTTAAATGTTGTTGTGTTTGTAAAGTAGTCTTACTTCCAATGTAGCAAGATATTTAGGGGCTTAGTCCATGAGTGCAAGCTTCTGGAAGTTTCTGTCAGGTAGAATCTCCTCCTCACCTACTGTGATACAGAATTTACTCCATAGTACTACATCAGGAGAGTAGGATACAACGTGGTATAAAGCAGTGCCAGACTTCTGCCCTTTGTTGGTACACTTCCTGTATTATTACACTTTGATGCAATCTGTACCATGAAATTATATAAAGTCATCATCCTGCTCAGTACTTGACAGCGCTCTTCATGCATTTGTAAGCATTTATCGCAGGGGATGGTGTCATTATTCCTCCTCTGTGCATGAGGAAACAAAGCATGAAGTGGTGAAGTCTCTTTCTTCTGCTCACAAAGGACGTCAGTGGACAGAACAGAGTTTGCGACTTCTGAATTCCTGTTGCTGTGCCCCAATTACACAGCAGCATTATCTCTCAGTACTTAGGGGAGACGCAATGCTCTGGGTTACATAAAAGGCTTAGTAAACCTAAGCACATTTTTGAACTAACGTGACACTGTCTGAAGAAAATGATGCCCACCTGAGCTGTTTGCATTATGAAAAGTGGCCTTGTCTATGACTGACTAGCCACGATAAATTCTTCAGTTCTTTAGACAAGTAAAGAAACCTGTCTTCCTTCCTGAGGCCCCTTTTACCACATTTTTCATAATGTTCCTGCTATGATAAAAATAGCTAGACATGGTAAACCTTTCCTGACCAACCTCTGCTGCCCTCCCCAAACCCTGCGATCACCTGCACTCTGAGGTTGGTTCCTGTCCCCAGGAAGAAGGATCTGGTGAAGGAGCTCTCCGGCATTCTTCATAGCATCCACTCCGACCAGCGTCAGCATGACAACTTGCTCCATGTCAGGGTCAGAAGCATATATTTGATTGCGTAAAAGATCCAGAGGAATGTTACAGGGGTCTGGCACTGCACTGAGGTTTCCTCCTACCCAGGGAGATCACCAAAACAAAACTAGTTACCTCACAGAAATAAATCTTAAGTCCTTTTTAGTGTGAAAGAACTGACTGATCCTTGATTGAGCAAAGGCCAGTGCCTCACTGTGATACTGCTCCTGACGCTGCAGCTCAGCATGGCCAGAAAAACAACCATGCACAAGGAGCAGTATCACAACAAACCCTTACTAATTAGCCACACCCCTTAACTCAAATTACTTTTTACCACATAAAGCAAATACATTCAGTCCTAATTCTGATAGCCTTATTCACACCATTAAGCAGAGTCGATAGATCTATACCAAAATTATTTAAGGCATCAATTCCAGATTGATAACTAATGACTGACTTCACATTAAATTGATACATCATTTTGCTTTCTAGAAGATTACACAGCATACAATCGAGGGCTAGATGGGGTGTCTTATAATATTATCCATATACCCATGGTCCTATCAGGAACAGTACAGCCTGCAGAATCCCTAGCCTATCAGAAACCTATGTTTGATTCCACACTGTTCCACTACATGATTATTTAAGCAATTGTATAGAATAGCATCTATTTGTTCAGCTATTTTACATCTTAACATTTCATAATACCAGAAAATTGTGAATGACATCCATTTGATTACTATTTTTCCTTGTGATGTAGTGTTACTTCGGTTTTGGAGAGCAATATACTTCATTTTAAAATTCTGATACTCAACATTTAAAATAAATACATTAATTTAGATATATTAATCTGCCAAATACCTAAGAAAACATTACCTGTAGTCAGTGAAATAAACATCTGATTACCGTGACCTCCAAGTGTATAGAACTAGTAGGTTTAAGACTCTCCTACCCATTTGAGTCATACTGAACACGAAAACATGTTTACTCGCTTTTTCAAGTCCTATCAGTTTCACAGCTTTGAATGACTGAGTTACTGAAGTGAATTCAACTGTATAAACTGAAATTAAGAACATCTGAGTAAAGTGAAATGAAAAAGTGCCTTCTCTGCACCTATGGAAGAAACTACAGCTGCCAACATTTATCACTTCAGCAAGTTCTAGTTTTAAATGCTTAACCACCAATTTATCCCATTTTAATATTTTGACTTATCTTGAAAAGAAATCAATAAATATGTATTGATGAATATTAATCTTGTAACTATGGTAGGTTTAGGGCTTAAGTAGTTGTCACATTTAAATAACTCTATTTTTTTCATTAAAAAATGAAAAAAAAAGGTATTCCCATTTTACTTTTCTATTGATTCTTCCATTCATTACTCAGCAAGAGAAGACATCCAATGAGAGTTACTATGACTGACAGACAGCAGAACATTAAACAAGTAATTATAGACAACAAGCATATTCCTAATGTTCTTATTCAGGAAAATCCCCTAATAAGGTTGTCAGACCTTATAAAAGCGAGAACAATGGATTTCCCATAGCTTTGACCCACCCAGTGTCTGCAGCAAGGGCTCGGTGTAAGGAACCACATGAAACCAGATGGAGGAGTCCAGCCCAGCGGTAGCAGGCAGGCCGCTCTGCCCATTGCCAAGGAGGCCTTGTTTTGCCAGTTCATTCCTCAACCCTATGCACAGAACAAAAGAAAATGTGAGGAATACAGAGCTCTGTGATGCAGTTGGATATGAAAACACTCCTATCAAATGTTTTGATTCATCTGACCACAGTTCCATTACAGAGACGTTAATGTGGGTCGTGCTGAACTTACCTAAGAGACATGAAATGGAACTTAACCATCCCCTCTCCCCCAAATCATATTCACTTACAGTGGGGCAAATGGCTGTTGAAAATTGTGGCTTGAACACGGCTTTCTCTGGAAACACCTCTGCTTTGTGACCAGCACCCCAGTTGTTTCTATTACCTTCTAACTCCTGCTGTGAGCTGAAATGTGGAACAAATGCATAGAAGATGCTACACAGCTCCTGAATTACAGTTAGTGTCTTAGTTGCTGTCCCCAAGTGAGAGAAGTCACAAATCTTGAGTCCAGTGCTTGAGTGTTGTGTAGCCCCGGGTGCAAGGCTGGTGCCCTGCACCTTGCACAGCACCACGTGGCCACAAAATCATTGGTAGGATTACAAACCTGAACAGAAACATCATGTTCTGCTCCTGTAACTCCCAGTCTGGAAAACACCTGTTCCACACCACTTTCACAGACACTAAGTGCTTGAAACTGGCAATTTCTCAGTTCCCATTCTTACTCCAAAAGGCTGGGCTACACACAGGCAGTCCATTAAGGTACTGGCATACAATACATTTCCACAACAATTAGTTCAGCCTTCTGTAATAATATTTCAGACCACAGTTTTAAAGGCTTGTTATTTTAAACATTAGTTTGTATACATTTTCTTTCTACAAGCCTGTCAAAAATTTACTACAATGTAGCATGGGAAATGGATTATTAGCACTAGAGGCTGATGCAAACCTCAGACATCAAACACAGCACTGACAAGAGATTTGAGCTTGTACCACTGACAATCACCTACCTGCTTTTCAAAATTCAGTGGCATGAGTAAGCAAGAAATGTGCCATTACTGCCATAGCAGCACTACCTGCTGTTTATTCAAAATCAATGCATGGCAACAAGTAAAGCTTGGACAAAAGTTTACGGTGTTTGAGCCTCAAGACAGTGATCCATTACCCAAAGACTCTATCTATATCTGCTCTATTTCAGGAATGATGAATTTTTCCTTGCTTTGAAAACTGAGCAAGGTTCAAGACCTTGAAGAGGTAACTGCTTTTCAGGGGTATTGATTACAAATGCAAAACTTTTTTTAGTGTGGTATTATCCTCCTCAAATCCCAGTGCTATTCTAACACTTCCCAGAGGCCAAACCAAAGCTTATGGGGCAAGAATGTTGGCTTCCCCTCTCCAGGGCTCCAGAATATGGACCAAGGTATCTCTGTAGATCAGCTCGGAAGCAACCATAGAACACATGGGAAGAGGGATTTGAAAAATCCATCTACGAACAAAGGAAAAAAATTTGAGCTCTCTACAATGAGGGAAAACATTTTACCTTCCCAGAATATCCTTTGTTACAGTGCCCACCTATATATTTCTAGTGGAAAGTTCTCCATGCAAAACATGAACACTGTAAACATCATCTGTGGCACTCTGTGAGAAAAGAAGCAGAAACTGTACTTCTTTAATGAGCAACTTTCCTTGGGTCTACAGGCAGCAGGTGACACGGTGCTGTAATTAGTCTGCCATGATTAATTCGCTGTGCCTGTACATGTTTTTCAGAACATTCTGTGATAGTCTCAGGAGAAAAAGCAGACGACTTTTTGAATTATCATTTTTTCCAAACCTCTAAGTGTTCTTTTCTATTGTGGATGGATTAAAGGAAGTAATCAGGCAGTGGATTAATGTCTCCATGACAAGCCATTTGTGGTGGTGTTAATGGAGGGGTCAGCAAAAGTGATCCTCTTCTCAGCAGTGGTGTCTGAAGGGGAGGTTACAGAAAACAGGTGCAGGAATGGACTGGACTCTCCTCCTGCAGGCAACATGCCCACTGCCAGAGCAGGAAGAAGCATGCAGGGCAGGTTCTTTGTTCTCTACTGATCACTGCTGTTGCCTGGGATCTTCCCCACTCAAGACCAATGTCAGCTCATCCTTAAGAAAACTAAGTAACACTTTTCCAGAACCAGAGCCTCAGAACAGAGTTCTGACTCAAGAAAGAAGATTTGGGACAGCAATTTGTCTCTTTTTTGGCAGTACCTACGTATAAATGAGTTACAGCTCAGGTGCTTGGGAGTCAGTATGCAGAACTCGGGGCTGAGGTTGACAGGATCAGATGCTATCCTCAGGCTCAGTGGCACATACATGTTTTTGTTACCCTGCCTCTCCGTGCAATAAGAATACCAAAGAGGAGGTTATTAAGATGGTGAAGCCAGGTCCATTATGGAAGTTTACAGCAGGAAGCCAAGAGACAAGACTCACAAATTCCAACAGATGAGATTCCAACTTGACATAAAGGAAAAACAGTTCCCGATAAGGATGGTCAAACATTGGAACAAAGGCCCAAAGATGTGGGGGAATCTCGGTCCTCACAGATTTTCAAGACCTGACTGAAAAAAGGCCTGAGCATGCTGATCCAAATTCATTGCTGCTGCTGTGTTGAGCAGGATATTGGAAGAGAGACTTCCTGAGGTCCCTTCCAACATGAGTGATGCTGTGATTCTAAGTTCAAGGGGGCTCCAGTGCTGAAGATCAACCAACAGACAAAGATCAACCTGTTCTATTGGAAATGCAGCAGTGACCGATTTACACATGGCTGTGGAGATACATACAGCAAAACTATAATATCAGGCCTTGATATTCTCAGTAAATATTCCCTGCAGTGTAACAGCTGTAGTTAGAATGTTAATGTTTAGCTCACACACACTGAAATACAAACCTTTTCAACGTTGTTGAGCAGTGAAAGCATTACCTGTTACCAATGCAGGAGCGTGATGACTGGCATTCTCCTTTCTCAGCAACAAAATGAGACAGTGCATGCACGGTTCAGCAGAAAGCTCTCCTCTTGAAGAACAGGTATCAGGTGAACTTGAAATCTCGCTAGGGCAAAATACAGGAATCTGAAATAATGAGGGTTAGATTAGATACTAAATCTAGATGTAACCACTATAGGGCTCAAGAAAATATCTAAATTACAATGGCATAACAAGACACAGCTTACCAGCTGAGCCATAGTAACTTCCAGTAGCTGGATGTTTATCTATTCATGAGACAGAGGAACTTAATTTAAACCTCAGGGAAGAGGTTTAACAGTTATAACTGAGCTGATACGTTGTACCATACTAAGTCACTGATGCAAAAATTATCTTGAGTCACAAATGAAGGGATGATTTTTCAGAAACATTTAGCTCCAAACAGCACATTGAATCAATAGTTGCTGCTGTTAACTTCTTAAATGGCTATTTAGGAGCATGCTCCAAATATTTGGCTATTTGGGCTGTAGTATTCCACAAATAAGTTATGCTTATTCTACAAAAATATTACGGGCAAGAGAAGCATTATTCCTCAGGCTTGATCACAGAACAAGCAGAAAAGAGGGGCTTTGTACACGGTTTAATTTACAAAATGATGCATTTACTGACTGACACAGCAAACCACCCTAAGTATGATAATTTAAAGGGGTCCACTCCTATGTAAGAGAAGGTGTCACATGATTCCTGTGTGATTTATTGTGTAAGAAGTGCAGAATCGGACTTCTTGCATACATTAATGTTGACTGAAATCTTGCATTTATGATTACTGCTGTTTCCTTAGGCTGACTTGTCAAAATGTTAGCTGTTCTGTAACTCAAATCTATTGTCATGTTAGACAGAGGCTCAGAGAAAAATAGAAAAAAAAAAGTTATTTTTGGCAATAGGAAAAAACTTTTTGCAACCCATCTGGAATACATTAAACTAGGGGACTTCATGCTGAAAGGCCATAAGCAGTCCCAGAGGGACTGGAAAGTACATAATCAAACATCAGTCTGTTAGAGGAATACTATTCACAGATCAGAAATTATTATTGTGTTTATGGGGCTACTGCCTGCTTTTGGTTATTTTGAGATCAATGGTAAAATTCACATCTGCCTTAGCAGGAGGAGGCCCAATGATGGATATACACTTCTGTTCTCAGTGAGAGGCTGAGGCCTGGTGGGATTTTCCTACTAAAGAAAAAAACAACATTGAAAGCAGAGTCCCAGTCACAGGAATACAGAGAACACAAGTGCTGGCTACCTAGTAAAGGGAGAATGAGTGTCCTTGAGAACACTTACTGGAGGAGTGTCAGCTCACACACCCATAAGCTCACAGCATAATTAGTTTCAGAACAACTGGTAACCCAAGGTATCAACTGAGCTCTGCGTTCTGTCCAGTACCTGACTTGTTGTCATGCTCAGCACAACGGCTTGCTTGGGTGAAAGCTGCAGCTGTCTGATTCCTTGCAGAACAAACCCCCGATGAGTACAGACCGAAATCACATTACCGTATGCATGAGGAGATACCACAGGTGACACCATCAAAATGATGTCCCCTAGATCAAAAAGAGGGTGAGAAAAGCAGCATATTATTTCCACAGAAGCTGTGGTATCAATGCAATGCAACTCTCACAGTGGCTGGCTCCAACTTAAGAGCACCCCAATTGGTGACACTGTGTTTTACAGTTTATTTGCTCTACCCAGCTCACTATGAATGCTGTCAAATGCCAACCTAGAATGGAAAAGCTTATGGCATCATCCCTAATATCTCTGTGAATCATCTACCCCAAATAGTCCGTCTCATCAGGTCTATCTAGCTATCTATGAGCTGCTGCTCATCTATTTTTGCAGCATTTGTGCTCTCAGTTCACGTGATGGCTGTGCGCCAGCCCCCGCCGGGCTGCGTTTGAGCTCTTACCCTTGCAGCTGGCACCCTGACAGCAGGCAGTGCCCTCGGGGGCTAAAGACCCGATAAGTCTGGCCACACTGATGAGTAACTAAATAAGGTCAACAAGACAAACTGGCAATTTGTCCACTATAAAGTGCATGAAGCAATCCCAGCCGCTCCTCTCTGCTATTATTGGTAGTCCTTGCCTGTGGCTGGCTTCTACAGTCTTGTTCAACACCACCTTCTGTTTCCTTTTGTTCCTTCTTTAGTCCTGTCTTCAACCTTCATCCCAGAGCTTGCCTTGTGGCACAGGCTCCTGAATCTTTGGACCACCCTGTGATCATGACCTCACCTCATTCTTTGATTTGGCACTATCTGTGATTTCACACATTCTTGTCCTTGGTCATCATGATATTGGTACCAGCCTGCTCTCTCCTACCTGATTCTCATCTACTAGGTCTGGGTGCTCATGCCCTCCTTGTATCCCTCATCCCAGTATGTAAGGTTGTAGAAGCAACTGGAATTTATGCTGGGTTAGAACTTTGGGTTTTTACACTCCTGTTTTTTAAGTTGAACCCCAAGCTCACTGCCAACAAGGTGGCAACACACGCTATGAGCAAGTTCATGAGAAAGAGCCTACAAGACCTCCTGAGCAGTGTCTAAAGCCCATCCTAGGTACCACAGGACAAGCTCAAGATTTTTCCCTGAAACCTCTGATCTACTACTTGCTTTGTTCTAATCATCTCGGGTCTCACTTTTACCATTACCTTCATTATTATAGTGTCATAGTCCTAATAGAGCTTTTCTTTCTGTATACAATGTACATTCAGATCCCCATAACCTGCCAAGAGCAAGCTCTGAAGATAAATTCCTTTATGTGAGTTTCCTCCACACTGCCCCATTAATTTCTCTTGGCTCTAACCAAATGATATAATGAGGTTGGAGTATTTTAGTCTCTGTGTCCCAGTTACACTTGTTTTTTTTGGGGTAGGATTAGCAGCAGTGAAAGTTTTTCAGTTCTAGACTGTGATATGGATATCTGTCCCCTCAAGAATCTGACCAAGGCTCAGCCTGGTAGTTCAAAGCAATGGCAACAGAACAAGGGAAAGCTTGTGTTTATTACTAAGGATGGGACAGGCAGAGTGTGTCTTTGCCTAAAATTTCTAGTTGGCTTTACAGCTTTAATTTTGCAAGCTTTGAGCCAGACTGACATTAGTGGCACATCTATTATACGTGAACTGTCAAAATTTAGGGTTGCAGGTGGTAAGATTTTGGTTCCTGTCTAGTTGATAACACTTGAAAAAAAAATCCCATACACATATCCCAAATCAACAAGAATACCTGCTAGGGTCAGTAAAGCTTTCATTACTGAAGGGGCAGATACACCTGGTGGGAGCTGCAGTATGTTTGTTCTGCACACTCTGTCTCCAAGAGAACCTGCTGGAGACCTGAGGGAAGGAGTCAGTGAACATTTCCTTTCCTTAAAACCCCATAGGATATCTGCTCCCTGAGCAGATTTTCAGCTTCTCTTCTGAGAGTCATGATACAGTTATCTATCTGAGGAGCAAAGCTTGAAAGTGACTTCCTGAGCCCAAATACAGATGGAACGTGGTGTGGTGTAACTCAGCAGCCCACATCCAATGTGAATCATTAATGGCCATAAAAGGAAGGGGAGGCAATAAGTGTGACTCATTCCATCAGCAGCAACCAGCTGCCATCAATACCAGTCCCAAATAACACAGAGCCAATGGCTGTCTGCCAAGCTACCTGAGTTAACATGCCCAGTTATACGAAAGAGTATCTCAAAGGTGAGACTTGTCTTTCTACCTTCTCCATTTTCTTTCTGTCACTTTCCACTCCTTTCATCTTTTTGGCTTATGCTTTCATTCTTTTCTCATATGTTCTTTCCTTCGGCAATATAATTTTCCGTGCGTTCTTTCTATGTCAGTACAATTCTGCTTTCCTTCCACCATCTCCCTGACAGCTGCTGAGTTTCCACATCCCTCAGGTTTTTTTTTCCTGTGAAACTACCTTCAATTGTGGGAGTAGGAACTGGATATCAATACTTTAATAGCATTGTCTAAAAATCACTTGTGCCCGAGATCTGCTGTGTCCAGCCTCACTGCAGAAGATTGTCAGCACGTTAGCCTGCTACAGCAGACATCCCTGTAGCACACAGATCCTTCTCAGATGGCTACAAGGCCTGCACGCCTTGGCTGGTTTCCCTGGGACACAGTGAGTTCGCTGCTAGCTAGGTATGAATTTAGAAGCTGGAAGGGTACACCTCCAAAGGGAAAAGATGGATCTGGGCAGAGCCAGGTGCTGTCCAGTTAATATCAGCCCCATGAAGTGCTTTATTTTCTGTATCGTCAGTCCTGTCCTGAAGTCTTAACCATTTCATATCCACTATCATTATATTCAACTCTTCACCAGTAGTGGTAGACTATCTCTAAACAGATAAACATGCAGGTTAAGGACACTCTTAGGTCTTCACATGACCATTTCTTTGATGAACAGGCCCGCTTCATTTTAGGCAACAGTGTTTCACTAGAAATTAGTTCCTGGCTCTAGAGCTGCCCAGGTCACAGCACTGAGCAATCCAGGCAGACAGAATTGCCTGAAACAGATGGGTTGGAGTAAGATAAAATTGTCACTGAAGGATAACCATAAGACTTCAAGGTTCATTCCCTAACACTGACCTTTAGTAGTTGAGACAAGCATCGCTGGAGGTCGAGACAGCACCATGCCCTGGAGATCAACCTTTTCTTCATCTGCTTCCACCCTAGTTGATGAAGGGCTCTGAGAGCTAAAGAAAAATAAAAAATATTAAAAGCTGTTATGCCAAGTTTTGACTGAAACCTACTCCCCTCAACAAACCCAGCACCACAGAAACTTCTCTGGTAAAACTACTTTACTGGAAAAGCCATTTCAATACACTGTCTGTGATGTGAGCTGCATCAAGGTCTCTGACTGAACATCTTTTTATAGTATTCCCTACAAGACTCTCCATGTTAAATTAAAAACAGCTAATGCAAAGTAGCCAGCTTGGCAAGGAAATCTGGGAATCAAGAGCTATGTTAGGCTGTACTACCAGAGCTTTTCCTGCCCACAGATATATCATAGTTGCTATTCACTTTTGGTTCTTTAGCTAGAGTTTAGCCAGTTTTAAAGGTTTACGTTGGGCAACAAGCATAATCAAGTCTGGCAAAGATATTCATGGCAGTGAAACCTCTACAACATTCCTGCACACTCAAGAGGACCAAATCACAGCACAGTGAACATAAGGCGTGGTTCTGAAAGCCAGGGACTGACAAAAATGCGAACTGCGGTCTGTGGAACAGTTTGGTGAGGTCTGTGAAGTGCAGGCTGCTCAGGCAAACCTGCCTGCCTCATCTCCTGCCACCACGGGGTTGACTGGAATACATCCTGCTTGTTCACTCCCAGGAGACAACGGCATTTGCAAGTATAATCTGAAAGCTGCAATCTGAGTTGCAGTTTGTATTCTTGCCTCCCAGTGGACCAAACTACCAGCATCAGGAGAAAGACAAGTGCATTATTTAGAATGTAGCACCACTCTGGACTGGCTTAGTTATACCGAAGGAGCAGAATTAATCATCTTTGTAAGATGAAAAAAGCATCCCTGAGGAAAATAAACAAAGAGAATGAAACTCTATCAAATTTATTTTTTTCAAATCTTAAGAGTGAAAACGATGAGAGTTACTGTTCATGGCCAAGCAGAACTGAACTCTGACACACATCCCTTCACAAGCACCAGATTAGTTCTACAAGGGTTCACTTTGCCACTCTGCAGAAACACCAACACGACCTCACCTCTAGTCTGCTGCCACTGATGCAGTGTGCCACACTGCACCCAGCATCAGAAGGAATCTTTAAAAACCTGTCCAGAACTTGCAGGTACAGGGCCTTGTCTGAGCTTGTTGCAGGGGAGTTTCACCACAGCACCATTTATTCAGTTCAGCAATATTAAAGAGAGATGGCAGGGCTTGAAACCCACTGTGTAGAGGCTGGCACCTCATGTGATTGCATAGGCCTGTGTGACAAGCATGACAGCCATGGAGAGATCTGTAGTTTGACATTCTCTTGGTTAGTGGAAATTCCTTGAAGGCCTAAGCCAAATCTTTTGATAAAGCACTATAAAACAAATGCTTCAAGTCACAGATCTACCTATGCTTGGAACAACCACAGGGGTGACTTTCAGCAGCCGAAAAAAGACAAGTTCCTCTTTGCTTCCCTTTGCAGGTCAGCCTGCTCTGATCCTCTGGAGGAAAGGGACCTCTAAGTGCAGCAGAACCTTCCATTTACACACACATCCTTAGGTTTGATTCTCTGCCTAGGAAGTTGCAAGACTGTCAGGAAGCAAAGTGATTGTTTTGTGCTGTAGATCATCATCATCATGGAAAAACTGCTGAGAGGTTTGGGAAGAAGTGCAGGGAAGGAGTGCAAGAGAGTCCAGGCTACTGATCCAGCCTTCCCTCTGCCTCTCTGCAGGTGCAGACAGCGTTCAAGGGCTGCCCAGTGCCGGCTTCCACAGAGCTGCCGAGGCTTTGCTCCCTGTCCCTCACCACTTTCCCTCATGCACATCTGCTCTGCTGAGAAAAGCCAATAGCTGCAAAGCCCAGTTCCCTCTGCAGCCATATCCAGACCCATCTGAGAGTGAGATTCCAGGCTCCTGAACCTCACTTGTTTCCAGCGCTTTTTGGCACCCTATTGCTATGCCATTAGTTTCTAAATTGCATTTCTCATGCTGGTTGCTAGAGTTAAAAGTTTATAAGCCACCCTTCATTTTCACACACTTCTGTCATAATCCTCAAAAAAACCTCCATCTGAAGCCTCCTGTCTCTAATTAGTTGATTCAGAAGGGACATGGGGCAAAGCTAGACCATGCTTTCTAGCAAAGGTCCCCTCAGTGGACCATGGCCTTGCAGCCCTTCTCCAGCACCAGGAGGTCTTGAGTCAGGCCGATCAGCTGTATCTGGCACAGAGAGCCCCACAGCAGGCACTACACGTGTATGAATTACAAGCCTAGTTACCAGGGAACAAGAGATGTGAAGCAACTGCAAGAGTCCCACACCTGATACCTTGACACATCTATTATGTGCTGCAGAGATGATAGTCCTGTGAGAGAAGGGATTTTTGCAGACTCTAGTAACTGGTTTGGAAATATAAAAAATGAACAGATTGCTCCCACCCTGTGCTCTTGTTCACCAAGACCTTTAGCAGAACACTGATATGTAAAGACAAAGCACGCTAGCTGCATTCCTGCCCAGCCTCCCTGCCACACTTTCCCTATGAGAAAAACCCTAGTTTATCCAGGGCCATTACCTTGCTCCATCGCATCGGGAAGCCAGATCCAGGACACCAGCGCACAGCGCTGCCCCAGCAGCCCTCCCTGCAAACCAGAGGCACAGCTCCCTCTGCACCCGGCTGTCCCGCTGGGGCAGGTAGGCAAGAGGCTCCGCTTGGCTCTGGCAATAGATGGCATTGATGGAATCACAGTCCGTCACACTCGCCAGCTGCGGGTCAGATGGCCCAAAGATATTCTGCAAGGTGCTACGTGCTTTAGGCCCTCTCAGGCTTAATGCCAGCACTGGTGGGACCTTGCCAGTCTTTGAAGTATAGGAAGAAGGCAGCTTTTCTGTGAAAGACAAACACATGTGTGACTAAAACATGGCACAACTCATCTCAAGGTTATTCATTCCGCTCAAGTGTTGTTTTCAGATCTGTCACAGCCAGACTTCAACAAAAGAACCTACTGGTTACCTGTCCTGTGGGTAGTATGCTGGCAACCAGCTGCACATTTTTACCCAACAATAAATCTGAGATTATTCAAGGTAAGCTGTTAAAGAACGAGGAGTTGTTTGCTGTGTATTCGCTGTGAAAAGGAGCACGTACAGGTTTAGTTACTACTGACACACTAGAAGTCAGAACCTTAACTTGTGCAGTATGTTGTTCATGCCCACAAGGAAGGCCGGGGTATCAAAGGGGAGACAGGACAAGAACATGGGCCTGGGAGACGTTTTTGTAATTTTCCATCAGATATGGGAAAACTGGGAAGGGGATCACAAACTGGAAACCTGTGGATTTCTTTTATAGATTATTTTCCTCTGCATCAAATACAAATTTTATACTATGTTGTAAGATGACATATCCATGCAAATATTTGATTAGCCACCTTTACTTCCCTGCCAGGACTTGAACTATGGCTTCGCTTATTTCCTGCAACAACACTTTCCTATGTTTCTGGCAAACCTTTCTCCCTGTCAACTGTCAGCATAGTTGGAGGCCAGTAAGTAAACTCAGAAAAAGGGTAAATTTGGCTCCTCTTCATTTCGTACTGCAGATGTTAGAAAAGAAACAAGGTGTGTCATTTTCTTCCCTAAGGTTTAAAAACGTATTCAATTTCATCATTTGTTGCACAAGAATCAGAAGCCAGAACATAAGTCTCCAGAGCAAGTAGATAATGGGGAAACTGGCTATAAATATTTAAAATAATCTTTTTAAAGTTTTCAAGCTAAGGGTAAAAATCTAATTTACAAACTCACATAGCAGTTCTCAGCTCAAATGAATTGTCTCTTCATATGAAACGTTCCTAAATAATGGTGCATGGCACAAAGCATTGAAGCAGATCTGCTGCCTGTCATCTCCTAATGACTGGTGATTTTATGGTTTTCTTTCTCATTTTTGGATTCCTTCTTCATTTCTCCAGCTATCAGTATGAATGCACTACGTGCACAGCACTGAGACAACTGCAGTCCCATCTCTAAGACTGTCTGCTCCTATTGTTTTCAAATGTAAAAAAAGGGGGGAGGGAGACAGGAGAATTTTTCTCTGATTAAGCTGGTCTTCACTCACCTTTTCCCTGAGGAAAAGGAAACCCATTTCTCTCAATCTCAACCTGCCTATGCCTTTCCACAAGAGAAGTGGATTGCCTGCATTTGTGATGGTGTCAGATACAAACCTTCCAGGAGAACTTCTTGGCTTAAAAGAAAGTACAAGCCATGCTATACTACAGAAGCAATCTCTATACTTTGCAGCTAATGTAATGCCTGTTGCTCCAGAGCTAAATTGCATTAACAACTAATAATATTCCATACGCACTTTAGACAGGCTTCATTATTTCTATTTCATAAATGTAAAAAAATAAAGACTTAAGTGGTACATGCAAATATTCAAAAATATTGGTGCTTAATGTTAAAGACTTAGTGATTTGAGTTCAGAGATCCATATAATTTTTGTTTACCTTATCTTCTTGATCTCCCATCTCAGACCGTAATCTGATGGTGACATTACAGGATGGCTAGATCAGTACTTCTGCCCATGCCTCTAAAGCTCCATAAGCAATGGGATCGGAGAAATTGTGGAAGGGGGAGGCTGGATTTTCTGCAGCTAAAACCCTTAGGAAGGTCAGTGGGAACTAATTTAGTAAATTTAACTTATACAAGTCTAACCCTGGAGCTTAGGGCACTGCAATCTGGGAAAGACTACTGCAAAGGAATGACAACCGAAGTGTTTTGAGACACAAAAATATATCAAGGGTTAAAATTCAACTCATGGGTATTCAACACTGGGAACAGAAGGAAAGAAACAGCCCAAGATCTTTTATCATTTTTTTAGGGAAAGATATAGAAACTGATAAAGCAACACTCATGTAAATCTGATACCCTCTCCCCCATGCACGCAGCACCACATCACTGTTCGCCTTGGCACATTTACTGATCTTTGCCTTCGCCTCAGTATCATCATGTGATGGAATCTCTGGAGGAAAACGAGACCTCACCTGAGCTGGAGAGCAGCACGTCCTGCTGAGGATACAGCAGGCGAAGTCCACAGATGTCCAGACCAGAACTGAGTACCAGCTGCAGCATGTGATGGGTAGCCAGGGGACTTTGGAAGAGAGTTTCAAACAGCAATGCCATGGTAACCTGAACAGCAAGAGCACATTGGAGAAATGAGCCAAAAGCTTCCAAGCCCTCAGTGACCACACAGCTGTATCTTTTCTGCTCACCTTTAATTCCCATGCTTTACCTACATTCTAAGAGCTTTCTTTTACTTTATGTTTATGTGCAGTTCAGCACAGCAGGACCTTAGCTTCAGATTAAATCATAACTATCTATGATAATTAAGATTGAATCAATTTCTACAGATATAACTGTGCCTTTTGTCACATAAACCTACTAATAAAAACTGCAAGTTCTCTTGGGCAGAGACTGAAGCTTAACTTTGTGTACTACAGAAAGTTAGTTAAATAATAATAGGCCAACTGGTTGTTCCTTTATACCTACAAAAGTACCAAAAACCAACATTAAAAAAAATACCAAAAGGCAGACACATCACTGGTACTGTCCCACATCTATCTTTTGAAACCTTCTTTACCAGACTAATCCAATTCAGCCCATCCTGACATATAGGAAGACACACACCAACACATACTGAATGTCTATACCCAAAAGGGAATCAAATGATTATTACTTTCCCATTAGAAGAAACATATTGTTTAAAAAAGCAGGCACTTTATGACAGGAAGTTGTGTGGTGCTGTGGGCAATAAATTGTCTAGCTGTAGATCAGACAAACGTGATTGTACTGGCCTCAAATTTGTGCATGGTTCTCCTGGACGTAAAGCAACACAATGCTATCTCCGGCAGCAAGTTTTATAGCTGCAGTGAACGCCAAATGAATTCATCACTATTGGACACTTTAAATGAAATGCTACTCCCCCATAAACACATTATGAAGCTTATTCCATCATGATAAATGAAGCTATAAATTTACTCAAATCATAAAAAAGTGGTCTAATTAGGAATAAGAGCTCTATTCCTTTATGTTCATCTAGCTGAAGCTCTCCTGTTATTAACCCATTATTCACAGCAGCCAGTTAAGAAGTACTTTTCTGTAGCTGCCACAAGTGCCCCTGGGGCTTGGCTGGGTGGGCCCAGGGCCAGCTTTGATCCTGCAGCTGTCCAGCACTGAGACCCCACCGTAACCGCCCGTCTCCCCTTTGCTTCGGAGCCAGGCACTTGGCTTTGCTCCCTGTCTGAGCTTTGTTGCAGGTTCACCTTGGTCCAGTCTATGTGTCACTAATCCGGCCGTTATCCAGCTGACTTTCTGGCTTGGCCTTGTCACTACGTACTCTTGGCTGACCATGGTTATTGCTGCTGCACCTGCCCTGCGCTTCTTGCTCGTGTGATGCGGGACTGCACGCTACCTGCAAGGCCACTGGCCCTGCCTGCCCGGCTGTCAGTCTCAGCTCCTGGCTCGCCTTCCCTGCCAGCGCATCCTGCCCTTGCTGCAAAAGTCTGTACAGACCCACTAACAGCACTGCCAAGGCAAGTCGAGGAACTGTAACAAAGACATGAAGCATTTCCCAGCTGTATCAAGTGCCAAGTATCTTCAGTTCCTAATTGTGGACTTCAGGCATCTTCCAGGACAAGCCTGGTACACTCCCAGCAACTGGTCAGGCTTGCTGCATGCTCAGGAAGAGCTTAATATATCTGCATCTCCCTGAATCAATGCTAACAGGGAACTGAACTCTGACAGATCAAACATGCTGATTTGTGTTGCACAAGAGCTAAGAAAGGTGAGTTACCAATGCTAACAAGTTATCTACATGGGTAGAGATCCAGTACATTTTGGTATGCACTCCTAAACAGAAGGAAATATCAGTTAATTGAAGTTACCTTCACTTTCTCTTCTTCTGGGGTAAAGCAAGTAGAATTACTTCCAACTTGTTCATACAACACATACACAGTTACTCTAGGTCAGGCAAATAGTACCAGAAGCTTCAGGCATTTTTTTAATATTTCTGAATGCAAGTTTAAAAGAAAAAGTTATGTTGTATATTGGCTTGCAGTCAAGTGGTTTTGGATCATCAAAACTTTGTCTGCTTTACTGATTTGCATCTGGTTGGTAGGAATTTCTTCAACCTGCACATTTCATAGTTTAATATTCTTTGGTTCAGAACAATCAAGCACATTGATACTGATGACACAAAATACTCACCCGATGTATTTAGGTCTGAGTGAGAAATGCTTCAAGATCAGTATTTATACAAAGCCTCAAGACTGAAATATTCCAGGTCACTTAATAGTCTCTCAGCTTCCTACATCATGCCACAAGTCAGAAGGGAGCGGTTGGGTTTTTTTTTACCTCAGTATCTGTATCTCTGCAAGCCTCGATGTCACTGCTATGAGGGAAGTATTCTTCATCAGTTTCAACTGTCTGCCAGTAAAATCCGTTTGGCACCACAAACACCTTCTCCACTGCCTGGAATGCACAAAGGGTACCTCTTACCTGTGTTATCCTGATGCCTCAAAATAAAGGGCTAGGAAAAAATAGTATTTTATGGCTGGAGAGCACATAAAGACGCACATTCATGGATTAAACCCATTTTTCCACTGTTGTTAGTCTGTCATTTGCTTTCTCACAACTGTACCACTAGCTCAGATTAAGTGATATCCCAAGAATATGAATCTGCAACTGCTTCCTGAGACCCAGCATTCCCAGAGTCAAACCCAGTGACCCTCCAACCTGCAGAGTACCCATGGACATGGACAGGAGTTGCATGCAAAAGGCGCTACACAATCAGGCTGAGCAGCTCAAGACCTTGATTCTCCACATTGTGTTGAGCATCCAGCAGAAAAGAGCTTTGTGAAAGGAACGCTCTAATTAACTAATCAAATGGAAGGGTAGGGAAAAATGGCATGAACTTCTACATGCCTGTGACCAAAATAGGACATTTCTCTTGTGCTCATGTCACCACAAGTGACACGTATCTGCAAGTCTTATTGCGCCACATACTCATAGATAGGCAAAAAGACTCCGGCATCTAGGTCACAGCTTTACAGAAGTGCAGCATTTTCCAAACTCAGCACCTCAGTTTGTTTCTCACACATTTTCTGGGCAGCCAAGCAACTTGTACAAGTGCAGGTTTAAGGATGTGTCACTCACAACAATTTGCTGTGACTGCATGCTCAGTAAGCAAGGCCATAGTCCAGGAACAAATGCAGCTTTTGAAAGTCATGTTTGTCAAGTTCTGGTTTGGGAAGAAGTGATGTTCACAGCTGTGCCAATATTGAACATTCTAGAAATACAGATGTGTTTAGGCACAGTTCATAGTGGGCAGGATTCATTCCAAGAGTGGAAAAAAAATTCTCAGTTTTGAGACATAGGATCAGGTGGTGTATCTCAGAGTAGCTTCACTATTTTTAAAGACTCTACTTTGATTTACAGCAGTCATTAACCCATCCTCATCTCATGTGGACAGACCTTTTCAAAAAAAGAAAAAATAATTAAATCTCAGCATAGTGTCATCAGGACTTTTATTATGGATAGAGAATGTACTAACACTGCATTGAAGAAGCACCCATTCTGGATTATGAGGTCCATATAATACTGTTTAATTGCGTAGTCACCTGAGGTGGTTTTTTTTCGCACTGCTTGGCAAATGATAGGCACCTCATATCATTCTATAAATGTTTACAAACAGAAAATTAAATTAATTCGAATAATACTAAAACCCATTTGACATCTGCCTTCCTGCTTCAGCAACCTTTTGTTTTCTCCACCCTCTGCTTCTTGTGCTTCATGAGAGATTGCCTAAAAGCACAGCCGGAGATTTCACTTTTCACCTGGCCTCAGTCAACACAACTACACTAAACCAAGAGCTTTGACATCTCTCAATGGATTTGTCCCTTTTGTCCTGCAATTCATCTTTCATTACACTTGGTTGCTGTGGAAAATATCATCAGAGGAAAAGCAAGGAATTGTTCATTTAAGGAAACAGATGATCTTCTCTGTTTCCAATGTTTGATGCCAGCTCCAGCATGCAACACTGGAACAACGCAGTGAGCACAGACAAGCCCTACATAAAGGGGAATGCAGCAAGACCTCAGCCTTCTGGGGTTCAGAATGGTCCTTGTACAAACCTCAAGTCTATGAGCTTTCAAGAAGAAGGAAAAGAGAAGGGACAAATGTGGTCAAACCAACTCCAGCCTCCATTTCCACAGAAACCTCCATTATCGTCATCCATCCCTAGTTACCACACAAAGGATGCACACTGGGAAAGCCAAGGTACAGAGCTGACCTTCAGGCAGCAGCACGGCGTGAGCTGCGGATCAGGCGCAGTTCCAGGCACGCTGCCACACAGTCAGACTCCCTCCCCGCCAGAGCACAGATCCGGCCGTGCTTTTTAAAGAATCAAGGCCTGTGGGAAATTCTTACCATGATCTGTCAGGTTCTGTTTTCTAGCAGCCAATCTGAATGTGATTTCACAAAGCAACAGAAAATGAAGCTTGAAAAGCCTTAGTTGTCCTAGAAAATCCTTTTCCTCATTGGTTAGAAAACGCACATAGATGGCTGCAGGAAGACAGCCCCTGCTTTATCCAGTCCAACTAAAATGTGCCAGTGGAGGCGAACTGACACAGCCTGCGTGTGCAATGCACAGGAAAAAGAGGAAGGAAGCAACTTTCCCTTTCCTGTAGGAGAGAAGTGCATCCAGTCAGTTGTTATAATGTTGAGATGAGCCTTGTTTGACATGTAATGCAGTGTGACCCTCTGCTGGCAGTTGCATGACCCCAGTCTCATTGAAACCATTTTGATGCTATCTTTATGCTACTTTGGTGCTACTTTTTACTTTCCACAGCAAGAGAAGGGGTAGGCGTGAGAATTGTATTGGTTTCACCTCAGGGCTGGTTCCTTTCTTATACCTCCAACAACATTAAAGTAGCTGTAAAGCTTCTGAGCGAACATAGCAGATCAGAAAGCACCTCCCAGGTTGGCTGATGCATCGTCTCTGAACGTTGACCTGTCTCTTGGCAGGGAGGAGACTCCCTCCCCGTGCACTGTACAGATCGGTGAAGAGGTAGTTCCAGCCTTCCATACGTACCCAAAAATTCTTCTGCTCTAGGGGTCTGCAGATTCAGAGCACTGCAATAATCTCACATGTCATGGTAAAGGCATTATATCAGGGAGGAAAGGTACCCCGACAGCAGCTAATGCAGCCCCAGGGATACTTGGACTTAAGCTGTGACAGGCTGCAAAACCCAGAATCATTTAACCACAGCTATTTCCATGACTGTGTCTCCCCATCCGCTGCTGCAAGAAAGCAGGGGTTCGTACCACACTGATATCCTCTCCATCCATATTGCCATGATCAGAAAGGGCAGGAAGGGAGGGCATGTCCATAACCTCCTAGTTGTGGTTATTCCTTTTTCTCAATTATCCTTTTCCTTATTTGTTTTGGGAGATTAATTCTGATTTCTGATACCTTAAGACACTGGAAATGACCAGTTTGTACCATAGCTAGGATTGAAAGTGCACCATTTTTACAAAAAGTGTTAGAAAGAAACCCAGAGCTACTGCTTTGTTTCAGAAAATATTACTGAGATGAAGCCAGACAGTTATGGGAAAGAAATTCACAGCAGAACAAAAATGTGTTGTAAAATACTGAACAGACACAAGAATAAGCACATTTTAGAGAAGACTGGAGCAGCATGCAACAAACCCATGAATCTTTAACTGTCATACAGAAATACGACCAAATCTAAATTATCTTCTTCTTGCTTACAGTGTGTTCTGTTCTCATTTCCAACAACAAAGAAATAGGTTTTGCTGTCAGATGATCTAAGAGAGTCTTTTAAGTTGCAGTGAGTCTTCTAGACTGCTTTTCAGCCACAGCAGGAAAACAGAAACTGCAGGAAGAATTTCTGTGTACACCACAATCTTATCTCCTCACATGCAAGGGACTTTCCAATGCCAAGATCTGCTCAACCACTATCACTATGAGACAATACCCAAAGCTCTTGGAAGATGCTGCTGCATCCTCCACTACCTCCAGAGATGAATTGTAAATTCTACAGGTATAAAACCTTTCCCTTTCAGCTCTGCTAACCACATCAGTGGCTGCAGAGGAAGCACTATTCTCAATCTAGCAAAGGCCTCAATGCTAACACACAGGCAAGGCTCGTGTCTGATGTGATTCACTAAGTGTCCCCCTGAATTAGGTAGCATTATACTCAGACTCTTTCCTTTCCCCATTGTCATGAATCCCAATGGTTTAGTGTAGTATTCCCTATAGAATCCAGATGAACCCAAATTTGAATGTTTGCTGCGCATCTTCCCTCCCCGTTGTGCATGCCCACTTCACACGGCTACAGAATTTAGTACAAGAAAGGTGGAAGCAGAGTAGGAAGATCCCAGGCAGCAAAAAGGCTGAGGATAGAGAGGCCTAATTAAGAGCTTTGCCACTGAATATGTGCAGTTCTGATGACTGTATTTCAGGCAGTTTGGAGATATGTCTCACTTTCCCTTGCCCTCCTTCTGGATAGGGAATGGGATATCTTAGAAGACAGAAAAGAAAGGATGAGACAGCAACTTCCACCCTTTCTGCCCATCATGCACAATACTAATGGCTAAGTACATTAGCTTGATAGTTCTTTTAAGCTGCTCTTTTCTGGAATAATTAGCCATGGCCACAGTTTAAATGTGAGCTATCAAATTTTAGGAAGAATGAAAAACTATAACAGTTTATTCCTCCCCAAGCTATGTCTTCATCTTTCTGTGGGCTCTGGCAGACATCATGGTAGTCCGTTCTCCTTCTAAAGGTTAGGGTTTTCTAGTTACAAATACCAACGACAGCCAGAACTCCTGGCCCCTCTAAAATCAATGATAAACTCCACTGGGACCCACCTAGGGCCAGGATGTCACCTTCTCCCTTCTGCCTCGTGAAGGTACAGTCATACAGCTATTCTGTGTCTGCAGCTATGCATTAATTTCTATAAATGCATATAGATGATTCCCCAGGACAAATGTCTCACCAACAGATGAGACATATCCATGTGGAATCACGAGCCAGATGATGTGTTATCACCAAAGCTGCTGATACACCATTACCAGGCTGCACAGCAGACTCGGGTGCCAGACACATGAGACCTGACCCTTAGCACCAACTCAGATAAAAACAAGATCTGAGTAAGATTTGGAAAGCAAAGGGCAGGATGAACCTCTCCTTTTGAACCTCCTGTTTCACAGCTTTACCCTCTATTTCAAACCAAACTGCTGGACTTAGCAGCTGGCACCTGCCATGCTGCAAGCTGCAACATCCTGCTGGCTCTGGTTTGGGGAAGCAGATGCAGAGGTGCTGTTCTGGGTGTTTTATCCCTCCCTAATGCCACTTCCAGCTGCTAAACAGTCAAATCCTTCAAGCTTTGGCATCAGGCTCAGCAGAAGCTCTGGAGGAGGAAAGTGCAGCCCTGAGCCATACACTAAACCTGAGAGCTTGCAGCAACACATGGATCAGGCCTAACAGCAGGCCAAATGCTGTCGCACTCCAGGTAGATCAGCCCGTGCTCTCCACCCACGAAACATGACATGGCCTGGCTTAGGTACTGCTCAAAGCTGTTAGTTTGCTTTTTCTCACACAGCATGAAAGGCAAAAGAGAAAACACATGGGGCACTAACCCAAAATCAAAACAGCATAACAGACAGCACCGTGGGGCACTCAACGACAGCACACCAGCAGTTATTACAATCTGAGATGTGTCAAAGGCAATGCCCACACAGGCAAGGGACTGAAGAGAGTTTGGTGAAAAGCAGATCTCCCTGAGTAAGTCTGTCACTAGCACTGAGGTTAAAAGAAGTTATGGTAAAAGGCAGAGGAAGATGCTGAAGCCACTCAGCAGTGCTAAGGCTGTGATGCTTGTCAGTGAAATAATGTCACAGCATTCAAACTCCAAATCTCACAGCATTCTTGTTGAGTCCATATTAAAACTGATTCACAGATGTGAAAGATCCTCTGGAAATACCCCTCACTCCCTCTTCAGAGACTGTACACACAGTTAGGGCAAACACATACCTATATTAGGTGCCTTAAGTGCACAAAGTAACAAGCGATGCATCTGGTCCTGCATTTCCACAGCATGAAACAGTGATTTCTAATTTCATCGCCAGTGCATAGCTCTTCTGCTACAAGGTTATTTGAAAAAAAGGTTGCAACTTTCAAAGCTTGTGTGAATGCCTGTACACGTAGGGCTCGCTGGTAACACAGTTGCCATCACCTCTCCAGCAGGGAAACCCCAGAAGTCTGAAATGCCGCATTAAAGAACTGCTGTGCTTTCTTCAAGCCCACTCCCATACAAACTTCCTGTTAGTTCAGTTTGTGCTGTTTGAAGTTTTTAGCAGCATTGAGTTACAACATTGGGGCAAATTTAACTCCCTGAACCCAGTTCTGGAATTCTCACCTATGCCTAGACAAAACTGCATTTTAAAAAAAAGAAAAAAAGAGCTTTCCTTAAGTGAAAAGCAAGGAGGGAACTTCGTGTAGGCCTGCCCTTAGTCAGTACTACTGTCTCAAAAAAGAAAACACAACCCTTGCACTGGGAGTCAGCAGGGAAACTACAGAGGCAGGAAGTAGGGGACTGATCACCAGCAGGTGCAACAAAATCAGTTTTCTGGAACTAAAAGAAAAAAATTTCATTCACCTTGACTTAGGGATAGAGATTCCCCTTCTTCCTTGAAACCTCACTGACACAATCTGCCATCCAATACTGCCACACTCCGAACCCTCTGCCATGGTCGGCACCTGGATAGGTTGAGAGTTCAAGGAGATGCTCTAGAAGGTGACCAAAAAGACTGCGACCATTAGGGGTCGCGCCCTTTGGACAAATGTCCCAGTGGCCACAACAACAGAGAGAGCAAGAGAAATCCCGTGTGCCTTAATGGAACAAACAGGCAGAGGAAAAGAAGCATCAACACTGGCTGCGTATGTTGTCTGTATCCCTAAGGTTAATGCTTGCATCTTAAGGCTTAACAGGAGCAAGTACTTTTATGTTAAAATGAAGCAATCCTCTTTTTTCTGACAAGAGACATTGCCGTTCATAACTTCCACGGGGATTACATCACTCCTAACCTAACCTGAGGTTTTAATGACTGCACTGAGTTTACTCTTCATATCAGAAGTGAATTACTGCAGGTTAATAGGCTGTATACATACCATTAATAAGAAAGCCTCAAAGAAAAAAAGCAAGAGAAAAGCATCTGTTTGGAGTCCAGAACAGACTGAAAATACACTAGACCAATTGACTGGAAACAAGATATGGGTTCATGCACCAGCAAACAATGTTAGATAAGGTTATTACAATTACTGCTAACAATCGCTCATAAAAATCATGCACAGAGCCAATCAGTACACAAGCAGACAGCAATTTTACCTAATGTTCTTTCTCCCTCCACTCCTACCCATTTGTTTCATGAACCTGTCTGGATTTTTGTCTCAGACTGTAAGCTACTTGGAGCAAAAATATGTATTCACTGCGTGCTTTTCCAACATTTAGTAGCAGGTTCTCTGGCCTACTTAGTTTTGTACATACCACCTCAAAAAAAAAAAAAAAGGCAAGCACAGATCACCAGGCCTGTACAGAAGAATATGATACTGAATTTTCTATGCAGCACTTTTTGGCTGTATGTTAATGATATTTGGGAACATTCTCAGCTAGTACCTCTTTGTAAAGCTTCAGGGCAGACAACAGGGTTAGCTGCTGCCTGCTGAGAGTCTGGCTCGTTGAGTCTTGCTTTGAGAAATCGGCTTTTCTATTTAACTGCAAGATATATCTACCAAAAAGCCATGATACATAGTGGTCTCCATGTAATTCAGGCCCAGGAACCTGGGTGGCACAGTGCATTCGAACTTAAGAAGAGAATGTGGTCTTTAAATTGACTTCAATTTTCCTATTGCATCAAGGCAAAAATCCACCCCCAGAAAGTGCCTGCTATCTTGCTGCTCAATTTGTAATGATTTATAATTCCCCTAATAAGGGATTTGCATAAAAGCCCTGACTGTTTTAAATGATGTCTTATTTTATGCCTTAAAATGTACAGCAGATTTATCTTTTACAAGTACGTCAGACTGCTTTATAGCACTTGCTTCTACTTGAAAGCTACAGTGACTGCAAATCAACAACATTAAGCCTCCTTTTCCTCTACAGAAGTGGGATAAACCTCTAGGCAAATGGCTAAGTGCACTGCTAAGCCCCTAAGCTTTCATGGCATTGATTCTCAGAGAGTAATCGTAATCCCCAAATCTGGTTGAAACAGCAGAAAAGTTCTTATGCTACATTATTTTCAGAACTAAACTTTGTTGTGAACCAGAATTGAAGTCTTCACCGTTCCCTGGAACTGTGTCTCAAGGTTTTTGTCGATTTAGAAATATTGGGAAAAGACCACGATTGTCCAAAGGCTGGTGATGTCATGGGGAAGAAATAAGTAGAACGTTGTCTCAAAAGGTACGGAAATCAGGTCATATTTAGTACTTATTTGAAAATCTGGCCTGAATATTTACAGTAAGGTAGGATAGGCTGTCAAAGGCCTAAAAGCAATGTTGGTTGCCCTCAAGGAATAAAATCCCCCAGTAAGTACAATGAATTCTCATAACATTTCATTCACTTGAATGTTTGCTATGGAGCACTTGCTAACCTGACAGAAGCTAAAAAGTTAATTAACATTCTACTTATAGACAGCATGAAGTGAATGTTCTTGCAGATGTCTTTAGGCAGGCAAGTGATTTTAAGCACCTAATTTTAAGAGGTGCTATGTCCTTGTAATCTCACACACTTCAGTGGAAATCTACACTGCTTAGAGGCATTTGTTCTCAAACTGTTTAAATCCTTCACTAAAGCAAATGGGAATACCTGTTAACACTGGAAGAATAGCAGTGTTTACTGGACCTATAATCAGAAAGCAAATCACCAGAAGTCCAAGCATTTCTGTACAGTACCTGGGGATCAGGATTAACAGCAGCGATGCAACTGAGCAGGACGGAGGGAATTTCAAGAAGTGGACACAGATGGCTTTGGAAGTGATTGGCCAGTTCTGCTCTCCACCAAAGAACATCTGGCAGCCATGTACAGGCTAGAAATGCAGAAATCTTCTGGTAAAAAACGGATGTCCCTCGTAGATCTTCTTTAGTCTGCAAAGAGTCAACAGTTAAAAAGCATTGATGATGGTTTTGGGAACTTTCTGTTCTGTACCATACACACGTAGCAGCAGTTTCTCTACCTGCAACCATCCCAGCCTCATGCTTCACAAATCTACCCTACAGCTGCACTTCAGATTCTCCGAAACAAACCCCTAACGTAACACCCCTCAGCCTCCCAAACGATCACACCCTGCATTCCTGCAACCAGAGCTCTATGTCAGCCCCTCACCCAGAGAGATCACACTCCTCCCACCATCACCCCACAAAGTCTCTGCTTCCAGGTCTAAAGACAGAATGGGAGGTCCTGATACTGCCTGGATTCCTGGCCCAGGAGATGGGACTTGAGAACAGATGCTGCCTGCAACAGCCCATTACATGCACCAGCTGTGTGGAAGGGTTCACCCCATGACTTGGGGACTTGCCTCCACATAGACTTGGCTCCAAGTGTCCCTTGGTGAAGGCACTGGGGAGATGAGCAGCATTCCCTTTCCATCAGAGCTCTCAACACACTCAGACTGCTCAGCTATAAAACTCCACCCCGGATGATGACTGGCAAGTTAATAGCAATCTTCAGTTAGTGTGAAGACACTAGTATAAAATAACTGGCTCATGACAGCCATTCAGCCCACAAATATTACTCTGAAGTAGGTCACACACCACACTTAAAGCAGGAGAAAATGCCATAAACAGGACTGTAAAACAGCCCAGTACAATGAAACATTAGTTTGCAAAGGGTTTCACATGGATAAAAAAGAAAATATTAATTTCAAGATTTTGTAAAAATATTGATACTAATATTAATATTGATAAATTAATATAGAATACTGCACTGCTAAATTACACTTTTCCATCATTTAACCTCCTAAGCCCCTTTGTTCTTCCAGGTTGGTTCTTAATTAGCAGGACTGTCAGAGAACAAAATTGGTGACCTCAATAAGACCCAATCAGAAACTAACAGTATCCACAATTATGCAAAGTGTCTTCTCTACACCAGCTATTATTGCACCTAAAAATTAGAGCTCAAGAAGAAAAGGTCTGCAAAAAAGCCCCAAATCTAGTGACAGAGCCTGTGAGCTCTTCTGAGCCACCATAAAACTGTTCAGTGATGGAAGTGTACAGACAAGAACCACGTTGCTCTGCATAGTGCCTAATTTGGAATGCTTAGTAGATTCTTAAAAAGCATCCACTGTACAAATCTCATTCCCATCAGACATGCTTGTAACTGCAACTTGCCCATCAGCATGCAAGAATTACAAGAGGTGAGTGTATAAAGCCTTTGTTCTGACAACAAGTCAAGAAACCGAACCCATGCAGGGATGTTGAAATTTACCTCACTTCTGTCAGTTGTTTGGAGGACAGAAAACAAACACACACCCCCAAATTAAAGCCCAAAAACCTGACAAAAATGGGACGAAACATAGCAGAACCACTTAATATAGGAATTTATTTCATTCTAGTTGAATAAGGCAAAAGGTTTAGCATTTGCCTTGAGAAACCACTACTACGTTTGTATTCATAACAGTTAGACATTAGGATGAAGAAACAAAATATGACAAACAACAGAAGACATACAGATGACAGCAAAGAGGCCAGTAAATGAAACATTGATAGCTTAGAAGTCTGGAATGTACCTCAGCTCCAGTTATTAGCAATTGTGAGGGGGGGGAGGAATCAAAGCAACAAAAAGCTGCAGCAACAACGTATGGTAACATGAAACTAGCAGACTGTCTTGGTGAAGTTCTTGGTGATGAACTGTTCCCTATCATTAGAGCTGTGAACCTAGAACAGCCAACAAACCACAGGATCAGATAACATCAAAGCGAATGAGACTGATAAACGCACTCAGCATGTTCAGTCACACCAAGGCCGGGAATTAGCAGCGGGACAAGCTGGGGAAAGTGAAACTTTGCCTTGTTGACACAGATCGGTCCTTAGGCTCTTAGAGTAGCAATCCAACATCTGCTGTAAAAATCATATTCATATTATAAACTGAAGAAAATCTATGGACAACTCTCATTTTGCTGCTATTACGAGACGCAATAACAGACACACATAGAAAGACTGGCATTTCCCTCCTAGCATCAAGAAGGCAGAAATCTGTACCTAATAGGTTGCATAGTTTTTGGCACTGAAAATGGACTCTGGTCTCTATGCATTAAGAACATTAAAATATCAATTTGTTATAACGCTTCTGGATAACGTTTACACTCCGTGGTATGCCTTTTTAAATAATCAAAAAGAGTAACTAGAGTTTCCCTACATTCCTACAGCAAATAGATGCAACAAAAATGCCTGGAAACACAGTCAAATTTCGAAGGTAAGCCCTGATAAGTGATTCTGTTCATGGCCATAGGAGATAACTGGAACAAGAACCAGTAAGCGCCACATCAGAATTTTGTTATCTGATTAAATCATTAAAACGCTGTACATTAACAGTACAGCAAGAGACTTAAGTGTGAAGGATCAAATCTAGCACATTTCTCCCCAACAACGGTTGAAGCTGCTCAAGGGAAGGAACGGGGAGACAGGACCAGTTGCTGCTGGTTTCCTTGTGTCTGCTGTGGCTGACATTTCTGGAAGACTTTTGTTGTTCCTGTCAGCTTGGATCTCTGCTGGGGAAAGAGCAGCAGCTTTGCAAATGCCTCAGGAAAGCAAAACTGATGAAAGTCATTGTTACCAAAAAAACATACGGTAGAGCTTCTAATGAGGGGAAACCTCTGTTACACACAGTCTTGCTTTGAGGAACATCATCCAAATGCCTTGTATGTTCGGTGCTGTGCGCACCAGCTGAGCTCAACAGCAGCGGCACTGTAAATGGGGCAGCAGAATAGCATTTACAATTTATATACAGACTGGAAACTCTGTATGGTTTGTTCCATCAACCTGGGACACAACCGTTCCCAAGTCCAACCACATGTTCAAAGCAGCCTGACCCTGCAGCTTCAAGAGTTCATTCAAGTACACAACACCAGATAAATATTTTGAATATACTCAGCGCTCAATAATTTTGAAGCTTTGGCCAGCTCCTTAGTCAAAACATCTTGAATTCAGGTGCCTTAGACAGAAATCAACATTAAGCTCTTGTCCGGTCTGCCAGACTGCTTAGTGTCATTAGCCTGGCTGCTTCTGCCAACAGGTGCTCAAACACTAACAGAAAGGTTGCTTATTGTTTTGGGGTTGGTTTTTTTTGGTAGTGTTTTCATCATGACATTTGTTGTCAGCATCAGTCATTTGCTTGCAGGAGCACTGGAGCCACAGCTGTCATACTCCAGGCTTTACGATACATCACGGGAAATTTAATCTTTACTGCTCACAGGCAGGCAGCTGCAAGTGAAGGATGCTTGCTGCAGCTGAGTAGGGAAGCTTAAGCATGTTTTAAAAATACGTTTATACCTCCTCTTACATTTAAATTTCACATTATGTGTCTAGCAGGTGTGACTCTGATACCTGGGGCCTCCCTAAGACCACTTGCTACTGGGTCCAATGGGGTCTTTTCAGCACAGAGGAAGCGTCAAGAACGAGCACATACCATGACATTCCCGTTAACATTACCGGGATGGAGCAGGCAAAAATAGAGTAGAAAATCCACTACCAGCTCACTAAAGGCACAAGTGTTGCTTTGAGCCACCTGAAACTCATCCAGCCTCAACAGAGCACAGGGCCAGCACCTCACAGGTTATTCAGGCAAGTGACCCACAGGAGATCTTTGGTACACAAGATCAGTGCTCCTGATACATACCTGGGTACATTTTCCAGCAAGAGTCAGCTACACTGCATAGATAGGACAGGTATTTACACCAGGCAAGGGTAGCAATAACACCTAACAGTCTTCAAAACTGTAACAGAACAAGATGCTCAGAGTATCATTCTGTATCATATTAACTCTGTGAAAAGACAGAGCCAACAAACTAGGGCCCAGAGCTGCTATTTCATAGCTCTGCTGTTTTCAGGACATAAGTTCATAATGTGCCCTACATTACACTGTGCCACCTACATGTGCTAGATTTTCAGCTTGTGCGCTAGACCTTTCAGCTTAGTGTTTTACTGCACAGCACAGACCCTGTAGTCTACCAGAGCTGAGGGAACTGAGTCTTGGGTCTTGCCTCTGGGCCTCACCCTCCTGGGACCAAATGGCAGACAACATGCCCTCATCACATGGATAAAATATAAGAGTAAAACCAATAATACATGCCAAAGATATGTCTCCTCTGAACCCAGTCAAATTTCTGCACTGTGGGGTTACAACCACCAAAAAGATATTAACAGCTAATGAGCAGCAGAGACAAAAGACTACACCAGAGAGAGCTGGCTTCGCATCTGCACGTAATCTAAATTCACCGTAACTGAGGACAGCTTGAGTTGGCAATTAGCTGTAAGCAACCTTGCAGTTCCCACAGTACTGGGCTGTTCCCCCATTCTAATTTAGAGTAGCGCTTACACTGTTCTATCCCAGCTCACTGAAACTTGAGCTTGAACTGGCACATCCAAGCCTGGTCCTTAGCAAAAAACAGTGGTAACTGCCTATGGCTGTTGTATATGCCTAGCAAGTGTAAATGCTCCTACTCACTTTTATCTTCTGGATCTTGGTGCTGTTCTGGGCAGAAGACTCCTCCGCTGGCATTAGACAAGCATACAGGGCCAAGCCATCCTCTCGCCAGGCCTGCTGCAGCCCTATCACCTGAAACGGAGCTTTGAGTCCACCCTTCATTTTCACAGGAGGCACCTGTAAATCCATTTGAACATAATTCCATTTTTAGATAGCTGTATTTAGAGACTGAAAAGAACCCTTTATCTTTCTCTGTTGCTTTTGAGTAGACCCCCATAATGTACAATAATCCAGGGAGCACTCTCACTTGATTAGTGGATTAGCTGTGGTTTAGCCAGTAGAAAAATCAATAAAGACCAAATTAAGTAGGAATAACAAGTAGATTTTGATAAGTCGTAGGATTTATTTTCTCAATGAGGACTTGCAAGATCTGACTTCCACCAGTTTCACTATGTGAAAGCAAGAACTTGCATTAGTTCCCTAGTCTAGCAAGAAATCAGAACAGAGTTCCCGTCAACACTGCACTGTGTGATCTTATCACAGTGGCACCATGTGCAGCGTTCATTAATGATATAATGAGATCAATCTTATTTCAGTTCAAAAATCAATGCTAGATGATTATGGCACTCTGAGGACTTAGTGCAGACTTCCTTAATATGCCTTTGTCTTCCCTGTCAGTGACCACTAATAGCCAAAATCCCACCAACTCCTATCCAGTGAATACACCTTTTAGTTAGACTAAAGTGATTTATTTTTGATAGATTTTTTTGCATACACATGTGTGCGGGGGGCAAACATTCTATTTTCCAATATTCCAATATACAGATCTGATCCAAAACAAGAAGGGTGAAAAGCAACTTCTGTCAAGCCCAAGATGAACACTGGACATATTTTATCCTGAGTATCAGTTTAGTTCCAGAAACAGGGGTCCAGTAGGATAGACCACTCATTGGCTCATAAGGCTGCTCAAAGTCAGGCTGAAACATGACGCACTTTATCATACAAAATACATGAGAAGCTTTATTATGGAGTAGAAAAGAGACAGGACAGACACCAGAAACAAACTAGGAAGGCATTGTAGTGCTGCAAAGCATCCTGAAACCTGGGTAGCAGGTGAAAGAGAGCAGAAGGCTGTGGGAGTCAGACACAGGTAACGAGCAAAGCCGTGAGAAAGGAATAGCAGCCACACGAGGCAGAGGTGCCCAAACCAGGTCATGCACAAGATGAGGAGACAGGCAAGTCTGAATTACAGAAGTATAATTCCTTCCCAGGATTCTGGTGAATACAGAAATCACTAAGTCTTGTTCTCATGGTTTATACCATCGCTGTGATCTCTAGAGGGATTAACAGCTCTGCTATTTATTGCATATATAAGCCAAAACTATTTACAGTGAGATAAATGCCTTTAGAAATGTGTTCTCAACATAGAGCATGAGTGAATTTTCAAACTGTTGTGTAGCTGAGCTGTATTGCTCAAAATAGCACTACCAAGTCCTTTACTGCTTTGAAAGCTCATTTCACACGGGAAATTCTGCAGCAGCTCTGCCATGGGGGAATGCTTGCATCGGAAGGATTGTGTTCTTAACCAGTAGAAATCAACATATCTCAAATGAAATCAGTAAAGATATTCTGATTTATGCAAGCCAGGAATCCAATGAATCAGTGGAATTACACAGATTTTGACCAGAGGAGAACTTGGTCAAAAAACACCTCAAACTTCCCGCTTTTTTTAAATTAAAGAAATGCAGACTTTTCATTGCTATCCAACAGCTGTTTGAGAACCCATGGGAAATAAACTGGTGGACTTTACCGCAGTTTCTATTAGGCACAAAGCCCATCACAGCATTTGACCCTACAGTCTCAGCAGCATGACACTGAGCCCTGGCAGCTGAGCTACCCTCTCAGGCTTGGAGTGAGCTGCCACAATCAGAGCTCACACTTTTGAAATTGGAATAATACAAGGGAAGAAAGCTCACACTGCAGCTGGTCATGAGCTTACTGTGTTCTGAACGGGAAATCCAGACTCTGGGGCTGTTCAAGTGGCAATTTTCATTAGCATTGAACTAGCATTAAAGAATGTTAGCAATGTTTTAATGGAAGTGCGAACATCATTAACAATTAATATTGTTTAAGTGGAGTTTAAGTGATTTAAAAGCCTCGTGCAGGCTGTCCGCTCAGGGAGAAATCTACCTTGCGTGCATGGATTGGTATCGGCATGCCAATGTCTTTAACCAGGGAAAAGAATTAGGCCAATACACAGGGTGGGGAGGAAAAGCACACGTTGCTTTCCCTAGAGGAAAAGGCTAATGTAGGATGAATAGGAAGAGTGAGGAAAAGCTGTTTTCTTTAGAGGAGAAAAATATGTGATCCAAAGGACAACTGAGATGAAACAGACCATCGCTTGTTTATAGCCCTCTTGACTATCAGAAGGATCTAATCTCAAATAGAACAAGCATAAAGAAATAGGTATCTGTCCCCACTTGCTTCTTTTGCCAAGGCCAAAGTATAATACTTAGACAGCTCTCTACTTCCAGTAGTCACTTTTGACTACTGCAAGTCATTTTTTTTTTACTTTCTGTGCCCTGCTCTTTGTAAACTACAGGCACTATCCAGCTTTCACAGAGTTCAGCAAGACTTATTTACTGATTTTAAGGTGATAAGGTGAATTAGAAAATAATTTCCCCTTTGTTCAGCCACTACTTTTGTGCGTGTGTGTGTGTAGCTGTCGGAAGGAGGAGGTTTCAAGAATGATTATGTATTCACTGGAGGGCAAATTGCTACCTTAATCATGCAGATTTTCTTTTGTGCACTGTCACTGCATGTACTCACCAGAGAGAGAAGCCATGTCACAAGGGCCTGGTAGATGTTGGCTGCTCCCAGCACCATGTCAAGAACCTGCTCACCACACTGATCTGTAGCTACTTGGCCACAACTTGACAGCCAAACGGTCATAAGCAGCACCTCATTTTTCATACCGTGTGGTCTAGGCAATGTGTCAATTTCTGGCAAATAAGAGGCTTCCTGTCAAAAAAAAAAAAGGATGAAAATGGAAGTCATTCAGATTACTGGAACTGTATTCATCATCACAAATTAATTACATTCATTGCCATCACAGGAGGGGCAATTACTATCTAGCAAGCATTTATCAAAAAGTAAGCATGAGCCATAAAAGCAAGGTCATTATACCAGGGACACCTTCTTGTGCACTTCAGATTTTTTTGGGTCTTCATTTAGTCAAACACTGCCTGATGAATGGAAGATTATGTGGTCACAGCTGGAAATAGTCTGATAGAATTTATTCTGTATTCTTTAAGATTCAGTGGTTTGGCTTTTTTTTTTTTTTAAGTGGTGAAACTCCTTCAAAACAAACCTGATAGAAGTGTCAAAACTTTCATTATTTTCTGCTTCATCTAACACACCTCATTTCGTAGATGATGGTACCGTGAACTTACCTCCTTTCTTTACTTTAGTATTGCTACTTGGTTATTTAGAATGCAATTTCCCTCTCCTTTAAGAGGCCTGTTCTTTAAGGAACAACCTTAAGCTTGAACCATGGAGTTGTAGTTTATGGAGTCTCTTTTGTTCTTCCAAAGATGTGGTAGCCACAGCTGTAACTAATAGCTGGCTTGCTATTCTTGTCTATATTAGATTTGCTGTCCCTGACATTTCTTTTGTAAATTAGGAACCTAGTCCTTAAAATTGCAAAGGTCCTCCAGTATACATAACAGTATTGATGAACAGCAGTTAAGATCCTTTAATAAGGACCCTCAGGTCCCCCTCAAAGCATCCCTGAGTGCATACCTGCTCCAGGTGTGGACATACCTTCATTTTGCAAATAGCTGGAGCTGCTCAGCAAGTTAACATTTCCAAGCTATGTTAGAGCACCAACACCCCACTGCAGAGTCAGCAAAGTACAGTACGACTGCATTTCTTGTACTTGTCAGCACGGTCAGCCAACAGACTAAACTGCTAATTAAGGTGAGCAGAATTAATCTTAAATAACCTACTCTAGAACGAGACTAGCAAGCACCCCTTTCTGTGCACTGAGCTGTGTGGAACACCATAGGAATGCAATGGGAGCAGGCAGATGTCAAGAAGCAGCTAAACAGTTATGTTCTCAGCTGCTCCAGATAGCCGGTAATGACGATGTCTGCCCACATCTTTACACTGAATTAACCTTAATTTGATTTACCTGAATTTACTTTGGAAGCAAAGTAAGCTAAATCCAATTAAAGCCACTTTAATTCTGAATTAAAATGTCCACAAAGGTGTTTAATGACTAATCCACTTGGCAAGTTAATGTAGCCTGACTTCCGTGCCCATCCTCAAAATAGACAATTCCTTAAAATGGTTTTCAAAAAAATGTACTAATAAAAAACCACAAGCAGATCTATTGTGTCATCCAGTGCTGTGGTGCCAAAATACCTGCCACAGGCACAGCACTGCCTACAAGTACCAAATAAAAATTGCAATTAGTAATAAAGGAAAAATAGCCATACAAAAGTTTCTGATGCTGCAGATCTACATTACTAACATGACTGTAATCCTGGAGAGCTAACAGGATTCATCAGGGCTTTGACCCTACCATTGTAATTCTCTGAGGAAGAGGCTTTAAAAGAAACTTGGGGACTTTCAGGAAAATATGAGCTTCTTCTATATCCTCTGTTGGAGAAATGATTGATTCTTCCTCTCTCAACAAGGGTGTGAGGATCAATGATAGGAGGTAACTCAAGAGCTAAAGATTAAAACAGTATCTACTAATGCTTCAGCAGGAAATTTCCAACTATTCCAAATTTGCTTGGCATATAGCAGCAGGGGAGGGCTCAGTAGGTTTTCTGATCAAGATCAGCTAAGAATTTTACTTATCAAGATTCTTTGAGAATGAGTGAGGTTTTGATCAACAGCAGTCCTTCCCTCTTCTCCCTCTGCCAGCCTCCTTAACCCAAAACAAGAACCTAGGAGTAGAAGAAATTAACTAGGTTCAGAAATATTAAGGCTAATGAACAAAAAAGGAGCTAATTCTATGTAGTTCTGGGCACGAACTGCTGAAGTAAGATACATTCAGTGCTTTCTCAGTATGCCTTTCCACGGCATTGACCAATTTACCCTAGTCTACCTGTGAAGAGAGTTCAATTTGCCTACACGTTACACTGGCTTTTATTTGTGACAGTATTAGATTATAAAAAGACTAAAATTACTCACATGCTGGGCTATTATTGGTTGCTCTGGCTAGACTTGTGTTGTCAATCACAGACAGGCTTGCAACTGATTGTAGTCAAGTGCCAACAATTACAATCAAGTAAATAAGATAAAATTTCGTATTTCCAAAGTGTTTGCTTTTGTGTTTTGCAATTATAGTTTAAAATATTGCAACTTAAAACCTTTAAGCTAGATTTTCCAACCAGCCAGCCCCAATTCTGGCCGTCTTTCTCTGCTCTGACATAACAGCACAAGCAGAAGCATTAACAACACTAAGCAGTCAATAACCTCCACCCAAACCCCCACCAAATAAAGAAATGAGGAAAAAGGAATTGCAAGACAACTTAAGGATACCCATATCTTCTAGCTTTCAGCTACAGTGGTTTTGAAGTCACACTCAGGGGCACAGCCCCAAATGAAACTACTATTCATTTAAAAAGCCCCTGCAATGTGAAGGCATCCATACAGACAATAACCAAAAAAAAAAAAAAGGCATTTTACCTCATTTTTTTTAAAAAAGCAGAGCTGTTTATTGAAGCTTAGTAGATACAAGATTATCAGCCAAGATTAACGTCATTTTGTTTCTATTAAAATAGCTCTAATTGGTTAAATACTTGTGCTGATTGTTTTTTAAAAGACTAGTTGGCGTTGCTTTTACTGTGCCTGCATACTAGATTGGACAAACAGCTCTGTTGCCCTAAATATGGGAAAAATTATCGAAACTGTTAAGAGGCTGGAACGACCGAGCAGCAGCTGAGGAGCCAAGAGGGCCAGGTGACAACTTTGCTGCTGGTTTCCAGCCAGGTACAAGGCTGAGCAAGAGAGAACACGTGCTGTCAGCTGCTGATTAGGAGCCACCCCACATCAAACATTTGGAAAGTTCATTTCACCATATAAACCTGAGACAGCAGTGAGTATTCCCAGGCAGAATCAGCTCACCCAGTCTGAGGGTTTCTCCCAGTGGAAGGATAGGTCAGGGAGAAGTCAATTTAAGATATGGTTTCTCTTTCACAGGTAAACAAAACTTCGATATTTTCCTTCCAGCACCTTTTCCAATACTGACTAAACTGATGCTAACCCTGAAGCAAGGTATCATATTCAATCAAAAAACACTCACTACTACACTGAGCAGACTCTACAACAGCAAGACCTAAATCAAAACAACCACTACATGTAAAATGAAGATAAGTTATACTCACACAGTCTCCTCCTTCTTTATGGAGGGGGTGAGTGAGGGGGAAGGGGAGGAATAGGAAGAATCTTACTCCCATTGGTTGAAGGCTTAATTAAAATAATTGTTTTCAGCCATGTCTAAATTTATCCTTCTATGTCATTTGCACCCTAGCTTGGATCACAGATTTAAGAGGCAATCCCTGATGAATGGCAAATTACTGACTGCGGAAATCTTTTGCCAAGTGATGCATCTGCCGTGTGCTTGTAAATGTGAGCTGATTTCTAGGTCCTTTAGTAGCTCCAGCTAATTTCTCTAATGAAAATTCGATACTCTTATGCTGAAATAGCTCTAGCATTGCATGTTCATGCTTCATTATAGACAGAGCTCATAGTACAAAACACAACCATGTTGATTATGTGGTTATACATCTATTTTCCACATGGTCACATTGCTAATATAGGGGAGGAGATAGTTAGGACATATTTAACAATTCTGTCCAAGGCAAAGCAGAAAACACCCTTTCATGGCTTCTAAAAATTCTTGCATTTGATGAAGATACCTTGGAAATGCCAAGCATTTGTTCATTTTCATTCTGGGGGGAAGGAAAAATGATGACAATGCCATCTGGTAGATTATTTGAAATTCCACAATAAATTGTGGAATAAACCCTGAAATTATTCAAAGAAATGCTTTATCATTGCAAAGCGGGAACAAAGGGTAAGGATGAGGAAAGTATCTGCATTTCCTGCATGCAACTGGCAGAACATCCTGTAATTAGGAAGGCAACAATTAAAAACAAAAAGGAGAGTACGATTGATGTTAATGGTCTGAATGGTCTTTCTGTTAATGCATTTTTGTACTAGATTCACTCTCTATAGCACCAATGGCTTTCTGAGAATCAAACATGCTGAGGTTATGTGAAAAATACGATGGTGGCAAGATGTTATTGAAATTTTCTGATCTGAATTGCGCTTCAGATTGCTAAAATGGAGGAGTTACTATCCTCCAAAGCAGATAATTCTGCCAAAGTAAGACTGCAGGAATTCAGAGCTGCATAACGGAAGCATTATTTGCTATGAACTCTGTAGTTCTCCAGTTCAGTTAGAGCATTACATATCATGTGAGTCCAAATTAAAAAAATGATAATAAAGATAATTTATTTGCTGAAAGTTATCCTCCTGTTCTGGACAGTTATTCTTAGTTTTGGGCATGAAGAATATAACCTCTTCTGATTCAGAAGAAACCATTTTTCCATGTCTGGCAGCACAAGCATGCTGAAGCTTGACAGTGTCTCTGCTGGAGCATAAAGAGGGCAAGTGTCAAAGAGAAATGTCAGCTCGTCGCCAGAAATTACTGAATATAGGACTGCAGTTCAGACGTGACGCACAAAAAGGAACTGAGCTCTGCTCGGCACAGGAACCAAGGACAGCAAGATTCACATTGTATACCTTTTCATGTTGCTGCCAGCTAAGCACGGTTAACCCCAAGTGCAATTTAAAGCGGCTTTACAGCCACCACAATGCTGGCAGATAGTTAACGACAGCTAGGATCAGCTACATTTCTGGCTCAGGACATGTCAGTGTTCTGCAAAAATCCCCTTCATCCTGTTCATAATCCCTCCCAACACAAACTAAGGCAACCAAGAGGTGTGATGTAGTGTGAATTACACTGTTCTGTGCCACTTCTGCATTAGCCTGCATTAAGGGAATTCTCAACTGCTTCACTAGAGTTAACGGCTCATCTGTGCTATCAAAGATACGCATAACCCCCCTGGCAAGAGTCAAGGCTGTGGCCCGTAGATGATGTTAAGCAGAGAGACACTGCGTGATCACTCAGGCAGAAAGTATTTTTGTCCCAAAATTCAACAGACATTTCTTCTGCTATCTGCAGTGAAGAAGACAACTCCACAGCATCAAATGTTATCTCCTGAATAAGAGGAATCTTGTAGCCTAGAGTGTGCATCCTGTCCTAACCTGCTCCCTTCTGCTTGTCCTGCCACTGCTCCTGATGCAAGTACACAGCCCTGCCCCTGCCACGCTGGCCCTCTTGTATACGTGTGTCTTACTGCGATCTCTTCATGGAATCACAGAATGGCTGAGGTTGGAAGTGACTTCTGGAGATCACCCAGTCCAACCCCCCTGCTAAAGCAGGTTGCACAGGATCACATCCAGGAGCATTCTGAATGTCTCCAGAGAAGGAGACTCCACAACCTCTCTGGGCAGCCTGTTCCAGTGTTCCATTACCGTCAAAGCAGTTTCTCCTCATATTCAGATGAACTTTCCTGTGTTTCAGTCTGTGCCCGATGCCCCTTACCCTGTCATTGGACACCACTGAAAAGAGTCTCCCCTCATCCTCTTGACACCCACCTTTAAGATATTTATAAGCACTGATGAGATCCCCTCTCAATGTTCTCTTCTCCAGGCTACACAGACCCAGCTCTCTCCTCCTTTCCTTGTAAGAAAGATGCTCCAGACCCCTCCTCATCTTGCTGTGTCCTGTCCTGGGCCTGGAACATTATTATTATTATTAGATAGTCTTACACAATCAGCTAATGTTCTTTTTAGGATCAGAATACTATGAACAAAACAGGAAGATCTACCTAGTCAGCACTGATAGGCAAGCACAGCTGAAGCAATGACGATTTCTTTGATGGAGTTGCTCTTGAATCATTTCATTAGGACACAGAATGTCCTAATCAGTATTTACAGCCAGCTAGGAGCACGGGTCAAATACCAGCCAAGCTTTCAGATGACTAAGGACCAATTCCAACATAATGCTAAGGTTTATCAGAACACAAAACATTCACATGGTTGTGAAGTATGTTGCCAAACCAAAAATGTTTGAAAATGGGTATTTGCACGCAAACATTTTTCAAGAAAAATTGTGTAAATTGAGACCATTTAGCAACAAGCCTGAGTGCAGCTAAAAACCACTCAAATAACCGGTACAAGTAACTGGTAACAAGCAGCTTCTCCATTTGTCAGAAGTGGGAAAAATTTCTGACAAAAGCTTGACTCCTCAGATAAACAAAGAACTGCTCTGAAAATTGCACTAAAATTTAAAATCAAAGTAACATTGAATCCTATTTGATTTTGTTTGCTTTCTGAGACATAATCATTAAAAATGAGAAGTGCCTTTTCCATGATTAGTGTTTACACTACAGTAACACTTGGAGAGGCTTAGAAGGATTCACAGCCTCATTGTGCTGATATTCTAAGCATATGTAACAAAAAGTTCCTCCTCTAATGAGCTTATACTCCTGGTTAACAAGAAGCAGCTGAAATAAGTAACAGAAGTTTAATTACTTGCACATTTCATGTGAGCACAAGATTGGGAATCAGGAACTTGTGCCTTAGTCCTGCCTCTGGAATGGATTATTTTTCTGTGAAACTGTAAAGTGAAGATAATATTTCCTTATCCTAGTCCCTGTCTAGCTGGATTAATTAGCAAAAGCCTGTAAAACACTGTGAAGAGGAACAGTGTAAAATTATCAAGGAACTTTCAAAATTCATGTTAGCTTTCTTGACATTCCTGAAACAGTACCATGTCCTCCAAACCCCAAAAAGTAGTATCTGTATCTTCCATAGCACTGTTCTTCAAATGATTTCAAACTGCCTCACAAATAAAATGTGCCATGATTTCCAGACCCACAGCATGGAAGGAGATTGTACATGATCACTTCGAAATGCTGTGACAGAGCATGGAATTGGTCTTCAGCTGTCTCAACACTAGGCTGGTATTTGGCACATGTTTCTAGTCTGATCCACCAGGAGATTCGCCACTTACTCATCAACTTCAGTAAGGCCTTATTTTTTTCTAGTCTTTAATCTATTTGTATTTTCCTGTATCTCCCCTGATACTCTATGGAAATCCCTCAATTACAAAAAAGGGGGCGAGGTGGGGAGCAAACTATGCTCAGCTGCTTTTATCAGGCAGTTTTACCAAAGCTCAAGCGGCCTGCTTTCACACTGTCACCTTCCAGTTTAGAGATGGATTTGTGTCCTGTCTGCCATACAGGCTCTGTGATCATGTGTCCCGCTGCACAATACTATGCAGATAACCCTTCAGACCTGTGAATTCTCCAAGGCAGTAAATACAGGGGTTTTGTGATTCCGAGAACTGTCGAGTGCTTACAACATCCACCGAAGCTTCTGGGAACTTCAGGTGCTTGGCAGAGAGCTGGACAGAACTCTGTTTTTAAAATAAAATAACTGCATCATACTTCCACTCCATAATCTCAGATAAAGCCTTGAATTCCATTTCGTCCCACTAAGAATAATGTTTCCATAATTATTATTTGTGTAATGATGTGTTTACAAGCTGTGACCAAGCTTATCCTCCCAGCATGCTGAGATTTGGAACTGTACTCCAACCTAAGACATAACACTAAACAAGAAGGCATGAGAAAAAGCTAGGAATACAGTTTAAACTACACAGCTTCTTTAAGGTAGTATGCCTATGTTAGACAAGTCTGTACATCTTCAAAAAACAGAGGGACAGATTCAGCCTCCTTTCATCTACAAATAGCATCCCTGATCACAGCCCTGAGGTAAGGCCAGAAGTTGTGAATTCCATTCCGATTCCAAGAGAGATGCATGGCAGAAAGTATCTCTGCATAATTAAACGTGACTGGCACTTGTTCACACATTGCAAACTTACAGTCACTATTCCTTCTGCCAACAAACACAGGACCTGTCAAAGACCTGAAGAGACAAAAGGTACAGAAATGGTTTTCTGTCCTCCTGCCCTCTTCTAAATGAAAATTAGAATTCAGCCCCTGGACATTTTACATTATTGTCTTCTCTTCAAGTTTAATCTCAACCATCCTGCTGATGTGAATGGAGTATTTAGGACCTCTACTGGCAGCAAGTTCATGCATGTAATTCTGGAAACTATATTCTTACATTAACCTTTCCCTTAAGCAACAGCAACAAATGTTCTTATCTGTCAAGATAATGTGTAAGTATATTCAAGAATAAGCCTAAACTCATTTTAATAACTTCCAAGATATGCCAGGGAATAGAAAGGATTAAATATTTCACATTTTCCTGGGGCCATTTCAAACTCCAGCCAGAGAAACAACACTGAAAGCAGTCCTTTCTTTTTAAAAACCTGATTGTTCGATTCATTCCATAGCTAGAAAGTGCAACGGGCAAAGGTGGGAGACCCTGTGAAACTGTCAGACTGGATCTCCACATGGAAGTTTAAATGGAAGGTTCCCTATGGCTTTTGGTAGTCCTGTTGCATTCAGTACAGAAGGTGAGTTTCCTGATTCTGAACATAGATCCAGCAACTTGGCTGAGGAACCTACTGAAGCAGACAGCACGTTATTAGAGCAGGATTGCTGTATGTCATTTTTTAATTGCTCTGGCTGAGTGAGCAGAACTACTGAGACTAGTTACGTATCCGTAAAGCCCGAATTGCTTCAATCTGTGCCCTAAGAGTGCCAAAGCACACACTGACATAACATCTCTTCCTCAGAGAGCAGCGAGCAAGCAGACTCCGCCTGTGCAAAGGAAGTTGTTTACAACAGAGACATTTAGACATTTAAGGCCTAGATCCTCTGCTTTGCCTATTAAGGCAAATCCTTAGGGTAGATCTGTGCCATCCTGAGCCACAGCAGAGGCAGGAGCAGCCTCAGCTCTTCTGGCTGCAGCCAATGAGACCATAGACCAGCTGAACTCAACCCAAGCATAATGTATGGTGCCAGCAAATCCCTCCCTATTTTCTTTCACTAGTACCAAGTAGGAAGCTGAAGAGGAGGCCAGAACTACAGGCTCTGTGCCAGCTAACAGTCATCTATGCTAGAAAAACATTTTCTTGGGAACTTCCATGCTATTCTGAATCCTGTGTGCTGGACTGGTGGTACAAACAGGAATCTTGGCCTTCTGTTTTTGCATGCTAAATTTAACTACATCTCTAATTGCCTTAGTTTATTTTTAAGCCTTTCTTGAGTTGAGGCAGCAGGTTCATTAAGTACAAGAGATTTTAATCTTGTTTCAGGAACTCATTAAATACCTCCCTGTAAAAAAAAAGGGGAGGAATTCAGGGGCCATCTGCCGGCTGTTTGGCACATCACTGCTGGCCACAACCCTCCCCGAGCCCATCCAGGAGAGTGAGAAGACCTAGAATGAAGCACAAGCCAAATTCAGCTCTGATGCCAGAAAAAGATTTAGCATAGGAAATACTTTGGTTTTTTACAATTAATGTTCTTTTTTTAAGATATAGTAAAATTATAGTAAGGGCTAAATACTGGATTCAGTTACATTCACATAGGTGCAAACATAGCAGTTGCTTTGGTTCAGTGTGAATTAAAACATTCGGTCAGTGATTTATTACATGTGAGATCAGTTTTAGAGTAATACAGATATATAAAAAAATCTGTTACTGTGTCACAAGATCATTATAACTGAAATAAAATTAAATGGTTTTTCTCAACTTCTCCAAATCTGTATAAGGCACCACTTTGTTGGCAATACACTCGCATATTCTGTGCAGAACAAAAGCTATTCCTTTCATAACCGGTGTACATTCTTTCTACTGAGACAAATTTCACTTTCTTACAGTTCTTTTCCTTTCTGTATTTTCAACACAGCAATAAAAATGGATAATTTTAAAATACTGCTTAGGACATCACCTAAGTGCATTCATGTAAGTTGCTCTACAACGGAGCTGGTGAGCTGCCCAAGTCATACGGTCCAGCTGGTAAACTGTTAGGTTGGGATCCTGGGACTCACAATGTCCTTGAGCAATCCCCTATGCTCAGTAAGATGTAAGAAAAATGCACTTTCCAATGTCAATGCAAGCACTGCTGCCTGAAAAAGATCAAGACACCCATACAATAGTAATAGAAATTACAGACACCTATTTTAGTAAGACAGGTAAAAGAATCAAAAGCATTTCACTGACAACTGTGCAGATCAAGGCACCTGCTACATCAAACAAACATATGGGACCAGTAACTGAACTAAAAATATCCCTCCAAGTTTTGGAAGTCAATCTTGACTTTCAGTCATACTCTGTAAATCCAGGGTAACTGTCATAGTAACTGAACATACAATGCTTCAGCACTATTCTTGACGGTAAGTATGATCCAGGAGTTGTGTCAGGGATTTTCCTGTAGAAATGATATCAGATCAAAGTGAGAATAAGGCCGTCAAAGGGCAAGAAACCTTTTGACCATAGCATATTGTTAATTTTAGCTTTGTGGGAATGCAAGCAGAAAATCTTTTGGTTGAGAATTTTACCTGACATCAGTAAGCTGAGTCAACAGCATATTAATATAAAAAATGTACCAATTTTGACAGAAAGGTCATAGAGTCTATGTTTTCAAGACAGAAAAGCAAGTATCTGCATAATAGATTTGTTAAGCTAGAATGACTCGGTTCTACGCCTGAATGTTTTTGTTTTGTAAGCTAGCTGTAAGGCTAAGTTGCAATAAGATGATGATCATGGTAATATAATAACTAACACAAGGTTAGCCAAAGTCATTGTGTAGCCAAGAAAAATTAGATGCCTCAGTATGAGTCAACACATTCATTTTCCAAACAGTTTGGCTGTAAAAGGTAGATAAAACAGTGTTTTCAATGGTACCGGTAACAAGGTGTTTCCTCATAGCTTTCAAACTGCATTATCTTGTTCTGCCATATCACAATAAAACAATAAAGGTAAAGAAAGAAGCAGGCTGAAGCCCTATTGAAAACACCTATTTTGTCCTAGCAATAAAAGAGCTTAATAAAAGCTAAATGCTATTTGCTGTCTGTTAAATTAATTCCATAGCTGGATGTAAAGGATCAGGGTCATGAGCACCACTCCCTGCAGCGGTTCAGCTGCCTGCTTCGAAGGCCAGTTCTGACGCAAGCTCAGGCATGTAACTTCAGATGAGATAGCTGTGGAAAGAACAGTATGAAGCCTCTGCTGGGTCCATTCCCCTTTGCTTGGGAGCTGCTTTTAAGCTGAGACACTTGGCCGTGGTCCTCAACTGAGCTCCACTGCAGCTATGCCTCTGCCTGGCCTCACCTCACTCATCTGAACCCTGTCCTTAAACTAAGCGATTTGTCTTTGTGACTAGATCTCAGACATGCTCCATCCCTGCAGACTCCCTGGGCTGCTGGCTGACCCTGTGTACTGTCACGGGACCCAAACCAGACGCTGACTTGACTTTCTGGCCTTGATCTTGGACCTACCTCATTACCAGACTTGCCAACTGGTTACCTTCACTTGACCCGCTCCACTTTTCTTGTTTGGATACTGTGGGACCGCACTCCTTGCTGGTGGGGCCTCTGCCCCTGCCTGCCTTGCTGTCACCTGTAGCTCCTGGCCTGTCTTCCCTCATGGAGTAACGCGTCTGTGCTGCTCCCTGGCATCAAACTCAGATACAAGCCTGGCAAAACTAACAACTATTATCTGGATCACATCTAATGGGAATGTAATACGGAAATCAACGTTAGTACTAAGTTACTCTATCATTATACACAAAATTAGTGAAATGACAGATCAAACTCGTTTCATTTTACATCCTCCATTTAACTGTTTTACAAACTGCACAGCATTCCTTCTGTCTCCCTTGTCAATAACACTTAACTCTGCTCAAATACTGAAACAAAACCTATGCGTGTTACTCTATTAATTCAGCTTGACCCTACAGTGTGGATCACATCAGCACTCCACTGGCTTTCAGCAGAAATGTAAATGCTAAAATCAGTTCTGAATTAGATCAAAAGGTAAAAATGTGGTTAAGCAGCCCATTTTCAGAAGAGATCAACCCATGCCAGCCTTAAGTGTCACTGAATGTTTGGGGGGTGGAGGGAAGCAGAAATTTTTTTTTTTTTTTTTTTTTTTTTTTTTTTTAAATCAGGTTCTTCCATGCATTTTTGAAAATAAGAGGTGGGCCAGTAGATCACACAAGTATTCAGATACCCAAAAGACACAGACTTGGCAGGCAGAACGCTTAGAATGAACCCACTGACTTCCAGGGAAACTTGGTACTTGCAAGTCTTGAAAATACCACTGGATATCAGCCCCTTCTTTAGATGCTGGAGTACCTCTGAAAGTTAGTTCATCTCCTAAGTTACCTGCACTGTTCTGAAAGTGTTCTTCCCAAACCTGACTCTCATTTATATTAGTGCTTCCCACAGAGTGAAGCTGAGTGCAGAGTTTGACTGAACTAGGTTAAGAAAAAAAAGACAGCGGCATTAAATCTGAATTTCACTGCTTTTAAATTTTAGACAAGGACTGTAATGCAGCTTCTTACATCTCCTTTGCATTTCTTTCCCAGCACCTCAGTTACAGTAATTGCAGTGTTTCTAAACTTTCCCTCTGATTATTATTCAATTCAATTATTTATGTACATTATAAATGGTCAGAGGAATTCTGGAAACTATGAAAAGTGTTCCAGATCCGAACATCTATCATTGCCAAAACAAAGGACTCAAAAACAAATTTGAAAATGCGCTACTCTGTCAAACACTGTGGCTTGTTCTTTGAATATACATGTTTATATATAGATATTAGATATTTTCACTGAGATACAGTTGCCAAATTACAGCTTCTTTAGTTTTAAATGTCAAAACATACAAGCTTTTCTAACTTTGTAAATGCAGCAAAAAAGAAAAGAAAAACTTGTTCTAATACAAAGAAAACATTTTGCTGTCAAGATGTATTTCAAGCAATTTTATAAATGACTGTTGTATTTGATAGATGATACCGATACATTTTTCATTCTTAATTTTAATAATGAGTATTTCCGAAGAAGAACTAAGAGCAAAGTTGCTCACAGGACAGTTTTTATGGGTTGTGCTGACTTTGTTTCTACCACACTCTTCTGAGTGAGCCTCAGAAGTTCAGGCAGGTTTCCCTCAAGCAGGCTGTCAGTTTAGGTACCAGGTAGCTGTTCTCACAAGTATCAGAAGTGAATAAATCCTGGGCTGGTTAGCTTGTGCCAATGTCCACACTGCTACAACTAACTGGCAGAAATACCATTAAAGCTACTACAGGCATCTTTACACTGCAATTGAGCTACAGCAAGACTACGGTGTAGATACACCCTGAGCTATATTTGAGACGAACCATATTACCAAGCCGTTATCTTCATTTTATTGGCTTCAGTGCAGCATATATGGGAAATTACCAAGATACAGAACAATCCAGCAATCACTTGGTGCACTGTCAGGAATGAGCTAGCAAGGCTTAAGTATATTTCTACTGAGTGTGTGCCTGCATCTTAATAAGGGCTAACTGGAATTTGGTGGCACCTCCCACACTGGGAAAGGAGCAAGTCTGAACACCAGATTCACAACCTTTACAACCTTCAAAAGAGAGCGCTGTGCAGTGCACTGTTCTTGCCAGGGCAGGCTGACAGAGGGAAATTCAGCTGTCAGTTTGTTAGCCCTGTACTTCTCACCAGTTATTAATCCAATATTAAAAAAAAAAAAAATCTTTCAATCTGCAGAAATAGATCAGTCAATTGCTTACAAAACAAAGCGGTCTAGCCCTCAGGTTAGGGCTATAAGGTCTTTCAATTTTCGTACCAACAGAAGAGCTTTCTTATTGCTATTAGCCCAAACAAATCACAACAGTGCATCCATGGACAAATTCTGGAATTTCTCATCTCTCCTTACCTTCTCAGCTGACCCTGTTTTCAGTCAAATCAGTATAAGGATGAATTAGGACTACATATAAAAATCTCTTCAGGAGGAAAACGAGCCTTGTCCTCTGAGCCATATTTTGGGCTCTGGAAAAAATTAGGATAATTTCATAGTCCCCTAATCAGGACATCAGCCAAAATGAAAACCTATTACTAAAACCACAATCTTCAAAACCTAACCACAAACTTGAAATATAAAGCTGCTAGGGACAGACGATGAGAAAGGACTCAACATAAGCTTTGCTTTAGCAGTATGATAGTAAAAATATTTCACTTCTTCTAAAAAGTTATGAAAAATCATGTGAGAAAGTCTTGCTCCTGTGAGACAGATGACACTGAACCCACTGACTTCAGCAAGCCAGGACTCCTGTCATACCCTGACACGTCAAGCCTGGTGGGCAGCTGTAAGGGGAACACTCCCCGCACAGGAAAGGTGAGAAAAATACTATTATATTAGCGTAAGACAAGAGCTGTGGGACTGCTCATCTCATCAGGTAATGGTGCTCCATAACAATTTTAAACAATGCAATGAAAATTACTTTTTGCTTCTAGGAACACACTCGCATTTGACCAGGAAGCCCTTCTGAAAGGGACAGTCCTACATTGAACTACTAACCATGTGGAACAAAACAGGGGTTTTCTCTGCCATGGGCTGCTTTCCAGTAACTGACTGCTGAGGCTGCAATCTCTCCAGCTGCTCCTGGAATCTGTGTCTCCTGTGTCTCTCTTTCATCTGCTCTTCCTTTTGGCATATCTCTCTTTTACTTTCTTCTGTCCTGAAAAATATACAGATTCTGCTTCGCTTAAGCTTTTCACTTGGGAGAAAAAGCAACCATGTTCATCCATTTGCATTTCTTTTTGCTGATATTTATGCCACACACTTGACAGTGAATCGTGATGTGAAAGGCTAAAATAGATTTAGAAAGTGCTTATGGTGTTTGTGGGGGGACACAAGAAGTTGTCATTGGATGAAATCACCTCTCTTAAAAAAAAACAAAACACAAAACACAAAGAAAAGAAGCAGACTTCAAACCTCTGATAAGTGGTAACAATCTACTTGGAGACCGGAACTCCATTAAGCAGAGGCGTGCTTGTGATGTTTCATTCCCGTGTCCACACCAAAATTCTCAGTCTAACTCCTTTCCCTTTCCTATCTGCTATAACACGGTGACAATTTTGCCCCAAGCCAAGGCCTTCCATCTTTCTGTACTTTGATGTCTGCAGAAAGATTTTATCTGCCATTTCCATGGCAAATATTAAGTTCAATTTCTTCTGAACTATTCAAGCCTCAGGTGCCGCAACAATAGAATAGCAAAAAAAGAAAACAAACTCATTAAAATTATTTCGACCAACAATAAATAACCCAGATTCTTGCCAAGCCATGGTCTGCCACCCATGTTGCAGGCTAACAGGTAGACAAAATGGAGTTTTATGGAACTGATGAAAGCAATGAGCTTTAATGTCAGGAGTCCCGTAGAGGAAAAAAAACCTTACAACCAACCATCTGCCTTTTAAACCAAGTACACAGCAGCTGAAGTGTTTAAGTGGCAAGGCAGGCAACTGTTTAACACTGAAAAAGTAATAGTCTCTAGAGCAAGCAGATTCTAATTCTTTCAAGGGCTCATCTGTCACAGTCAAAATGTTAAATTTCACTCTGAAAATAGCAGACAAAATATAACCTTTGAAAAGTCTGTATAATGGAGCTCTCCCAAATAGCTGGGCAGGTGCATAAGGCAACCACCTGATTTCACTTTAAAATTAGACCTTATGCAGAACATACTACATTAAACTAAGCCCAAGGAGGTAGACACACAAATAACTCTGCTATTTCCTCAATCGATCCTCTTTTTTTTCTCCCCTCCCCACCCCCCATGTGATACCTTGGCAATTCAGTGGCAGTTAGAAGAGACTCTGGAGCATTTCCTGGATGTTGAGCCTCCTCAACTTCCTTTCTGTTTTCTTTTTCTGTCTCAACTCCATTGCCCCCACAGCTTGACAAGGGAGTATTTTTCTCCTCTGGTTTCAATCTCATCTTTTTCCTGGGAATCACCTTATTTGTCTCTTGACTCACTTTAAAGTATTGAGTTTGATTTATTTTAGAGGAACCTATATCTTCCAGTCTTTCTGGATCCTTTTTTATGTCTTCAAGATTTTCAGTCAAGGTAGATGTTTTATGAAGAAGCTCTGAGGCTTCTTTTTGGGCTGCACGGAGTTGTTGCAGTAGCAGGCTTTTCCCTGAGCAATTCCTCCTGCAAAACGAAACAAACCAAAACAAACCCAAAAACCCCCCAGATTTAATCAAGATAGAGTGTTATACGAATAAATTCAAATTCTGAGGAACTTCTCATACGAGTGACAGCTCAAAACAAGGACTGGGCATCTACACAAATAATAGCTATTGGTAATGGCAGCACCAGCACACAGGCAACACATAAAACACTGCAGTGACAGAACATGAGGCTGATCTTACTGGCAATTTACTCACCTCTTCTGCATTTCAGGCACAACACATACCTACCAGAAGAGCCCTGAACAAACGTAATGTTGGCACGGAAATTAGAGTTCACAGATTTTTTTCTCCTTTGGATACAGAGACTGGGATTCAAATACATACAGAAAAGTTCTAATAATTTTTAGAATTGAGTGTTTGGCTTAATTTCACCTATGTCTCCTCCAGGTTAATGCTAAACCGTCAGCAACCACAATACTGTGATAATAGTCTGTTGTGAAGTGTCCTATCATGACAAAATGGGCAGATATGGTTATTTTGTCTTGCTGTTCTCTTCAATTATGAGTCTCCAGAATCACCTACTACAGGAAGACTACCATCAATTTGTAGCTGGTGGTCATGAGCAAATAATATACATTATTTTCATGGCAGTACATGGACTGAGTAACAGATTCAGTTGGGTATTAATGATGTGGTTAGGAGGTACGTATGAGTACACATTGTACTGCTGTACTTACCTAAACTAAATCTAAGCTTTGTGATCCTTTTTCCTTAAGGATCTCACATCTGCCATCATATCCAGAACCATCAAGTCAACATTTCACATTGATGGCTGCACTACTAAGGACTAAGTAGTGGTAATTTTAGGAGAGCCATGTATGGGAGGGCAGTATTCCACTATAGTGCTAGAGATGGCACTGACTACCTGAGTACACCACAGACAAGCCAGAAGTGTATTTTCTAGGCTGAGTGCCTGGAGATCAAGACAACTAACACTCCAAGGCCCTAATACGTATTGTATTGTACTGTATTGTACTACAGAATATATAACCCTATTAATAAACCCACTCAGATAAGAGTAAAACTGGCATTGACCCCTTGTGAACAAGACCAGAATCATGCCCTGAGACCATGAGACTTTCTTACTTAAAAGCAGAACCGAATGACATTTGCCAGGCATTTCATTTGTATACATGTTCTTTAACAACATTTAAATGAATCAAAATCTAATCAGCTAAGCTCTGCCTCCCATCACTTCAGATTTACACTGATGCAATTTCCACATTTGCATCAGTGCCAGAGTTCCCCAAGCATCATCTTACCCCTACTTTATGCTAGTTTGGGATTAGATGTTCTAAATTACATTGAGCATTTAGGCTGTTACTTGCTGAATTATTTATTCTTTCAAAAAATTAAAAACTGAGTAATTGGCTGGCACAACAATACAAATGTTCTGCTTGTCCTCTGCACTGCTGTAATGTGAACTTGCACACTTCAGACTTCTAAATGTAATCCAGAGCATAAATGCACTAAGATGTTTAAAGCTTGACATATCTGCTTCACATTAAACAAATGTCTAACAACCTATGGGTATGAATCAAGCCCAGAGTTTAGCAACAGAAAAAGACTGGCATCTAGGCATATTGAAGAATTTACAGTTTAGGATTCCATCCATCACACTCTCTCCCCTTTCCCCTCTTCCTCTCCCCCGCAATTAAGGAGAATTGAGAGCATTCCTGCCCACACAATGTATTCAATATTCTCTTTCAATCAACATCTATTCTAGCCTATTTTATTATTTCTAAAAATAAAGGTTTATCTGAGTCAACTCCCTACAGAATTTTCAAAGTTTGTTTCTGAGTCATTTAAAAACCAGTTCTCATGTCACTCAAACATGTCTGGAGAAAGAGTCAGGTTTTGCAGCCACCCAGGTCTGCTCTATTTGTCTTTTGAACCGTTTCCACGCAGCTGTACAGGAGCAAGGTGCTATACTGCCTCAAGGATCAACAACTATTTTCTAGCTTTAGTATCTTTACCATGCAACAGAAAAGAGTGATCTCCTGGGGCCAGATTGAAGCACTTTCATTACTGTTTTGGTGGAGGAGAATGAAGGTTTGTTGGTTTGGTGTTTTGTTTTGTTTTTTTTCTGCAAAGACCAGGAATGCTGATATTTCAGTAGGCAGGCTCTCACTCTAATCACTGTTAGTGCAATTATTTTACTTTCAGAGAAAACGAACATTGTATCATTTAAACTAGGGTCCTGGTAAAAATCTTACCTTTTCCTTTCTGCTTGGTCCTTAACTGCCATAGTCTCTTCCTCTTCACTGGAGCTGTCACTTGCGCTATGAAACAAATTAGACTACATTAGTTAACTCTGTTCCAGCTGAGTGCTGGCTTTTCATCATTGCTAGGACACAAATTTAGAACCATTATGAAAAAAGAGAGATACTTTGAAGGAAGGTCTCCAGGTATTATGGATAGTTCTTCACACAATTACTGTAGTAATAATAATAATAATTAAAAAAAAAAAAAAAATCAAGCAACTATATCAAAATGTGTTAGTTGTTTAGCAACTACTGTTAGTGACTTATTAACTACAAGGTTTCTTCTGGTGACTGTTTTCTTCAGCCCCTTGCTGCAGCAAATATACATCCTGAGAAGGGAGCAAACAGCTACCTCAGACACCGCTATCTCGCAGGGAAAAGACATTTGCCAGAATCTGTTGCAGACTGAGAAGAATCTGTCTTCTCATAACTGACTATATAAGCCCCTCTTATCAGACAGGAGGCAGAAATCAGCACCTACAGTTTCTTGCCAGGGTTGGAGTGAAGGATGTCCATTTTGTACACACAGCTGTCAGAATGCTGGCCCAATTCAGACAGCTGTAAGCACAGCTTTGCAGTCACTGCCCACTCTTTTGTGGATGGAAACTTTCTAAATGTTATTTCCCTGGATGATTAGCATGTCCTTTCTGTGCTGCCTGCATCCCAAACATTCATGTGTTCTGAGACAAGTTATTCTCTCTTGAGACTATGTCTGTGCTCAGATAGTGGCTACGCCTTCCTCTTAAGGTCACAGAGGTGTGGAAAAAAAACACTTTTAAAGTTACATTTCACAAGTATGAGATGTAGAGAGGAGGTTTCAGTTTCCTAGTTTTTGTTACTTCTCACCAACAATAAACCCAGAATTTACCTTAGTTTCTCATCAGGCGATGTTACTGACTTCTGTGGTTTAGCATCTCTTAAATCTATGTACACAGTTACAGGCTCTGGCGGGAACTGTAATCTCATCATGTCCATCCTTTGAGAACTTTGTGAAGCTGATAGGAAGGCCACATCCCTAAATATAGAAAACACTGTTTAAGCATGTCCTCTGCCTTATCCAGACAAGAAGTCCTGCAGGGTGTGGATTATGATCAAAATTGGATTGTGAAAAGAGCTTTGTGCTTGGCTACTGTACAGATTCAAACTCCTCTTCTGCCGACTATCCACCACCTTAGAAAGCTGAACTCAAAGATACAGTTTCCCCCAAGGAATACAGATCACAGGCAGCACGGTGAGGGATATCTCCTATAAAGTGGCAACGTCAAATAGTTCTATAGAACAAAGGCAGGCAGCTATGGTACCAAAGAGCTTACAGATTTTAAAAGCTCAGCGTAAATCAGTAAAAACAGGCCCCTTTTTCCTCTCTACCTCCTTTGGCAATTCTATTTTAACCTGAAGATCACAACATAGTGCAAATCTTCATGACACTCCCTGTTCTGGAAAAGCATCCTCATTGCACCTTCTCTTTGACTGGCTTGTTTCACTAATGGTTCCTCTGAGCTGCCACTATTGATGTTGTTCTCTCTGAACAGTCTAGAAATCCACTTTCTTCACACAGAGCCCTCTAAGATGCACTGACATCTCCACCGATACCTACAAAAATAATCCTGTATACTTTAGCTAAATTGAGGTTATGGTAAGAGAAACTGGTACCCTATATCACAAGAAGTGTGGCCATGATAATTTGCTTAGCACTGTTTTCCTGCTTTTCCCATTTGTCTCAAGTATCTTGTAAGGTCTAGGCAAAAGTGGTGGTTGATGGACAATGTTAAGGTGGCAGGACACTTTATCATCAAATGTACATGAATGAGTCTTAGTTTTCCCCTTTAACATCCCTGTAGCGTGTTCCAACTACAATATTAGCTTTCTGCAAAGGCTAAAGAGAAAAGCACTTATAGAACACAAGTTTCCAGGTATCCTCACTGCCAATCATAATTACCTAGTGTATGACAGAAAAGGACCTACTTCTTATTCTGCTGTTCTTGAAAGGAGGACAGCTTGGATGATGGCCACCTGCAGAGTGGAGACACCGTCCTGGACTGCCCAGCACACAGCTCTTCTAGCTTTTTCATTAGCTGATTTTCAGACCTAATCCTGAAGGTGTCTATGGAAGAGCAACAAAAAACCCACCATAACAAAAAAACAACCAAACAAAAAAAATCACCAGTTGCGGTCTTGTGCCATGGAATCATCCAATATACCCCTTCCCCACTTTCACATTGTCTCTGTCTCTACAGCCTGTCAGAGGAGGAAGGATAAAGATACTACTGGCATCTGGCTCTAACTTGCTTCAAACCCTCATCCTTCTTGTTCAATTCACTCTTAGGCCATGACAGGTCACAAGGCACTGGTTTCAAGCTACAGAAGCAAGATGAAATCTTGAGGGAAGCTGATTAATTAAAAATATGTTTTACAGAGGCATTAAAAAAAAATGGACCACAATTTCAACATTCAAGATGATGCTGCAGGGAATGACTTAAACACAGGAACCTGAATTTTATTTATATTTATACATTTTCAGCAAAATTGGCATTAATTTAGTAGTGTTACCATGATCTGGTGGGAAGAAAGCAACTTCTGAACGAGTGTTATCTTTCCGCTGCTCCAGCTCCTCAAGAATCTCGTCTAGATCCCATTTCTCAATATTCTGAAAGAAGACAGCCAAAATATGATGGAAAATTCACTCTCAAAAGACTGCTACAAAATAAAAGTTCCTTTGACTCACGTTCTTTAAAGAAACTCCATCAGATTTTTCCACCACATACAAGCACACACAAACGGCGTTGAAGTTCACCTTACTTATGTCCAGCACTGTCACTTGCCAGTAGGTGAACCAGTGTGTCACTTCAGACACAGTTGCTTCAGCATGAGCCTCAGCAATTGGCGTGACTAATAAAAGGATATTTACTGGCTGAACACAGCTTGCCTCACATTAATGCCAAGGCTCTGCACATCTAGCATGGGCAAGTACAGCATAATTACTAAGAGAAATCAGTGAAGGATTAACCAATGTTCATTCAAATATAAACAAAGGTAGAGTACCTTCTCCTTCCACACTTGAAACTGCAAAGTCTAGAAGATATTTCTAGAATAGACTGAACTGACAGCTCATTAAAAGGAGAAGCATAAGTCCACCCTCAATATCCACCTGACCCTTTGTGCTATAGGCTGGGCTATAACTCTCGTTACGTCCTCCACATGGCTCAGTCTTCCACATGCATTCTCACGGTGAAGTCTCTTTCCAACAGCAAGTACTCTCCTTGATCTCTCAAGCCCACTAACAGTACCAGATCCCTACATATTTTACTTCTCTCTGTCCGTCCCTCCAAGTACCTTTCCTCACCCTTTCACTGTCTCCAAAAGATGATGCCCCTAACTACACTGCCAGCTTGTTTTAAGCAGTTCCCCAATGAAGTGCTGTAACAAAAAGAATGCATTTACTGTATCTCTTTGGATAGTGCCTCTTTTCAGCTACTTCATCCAGTTCTGCTGAGGCCGCTTTTCAGACAATCATGAACCCTTTTGATATAGGCTACAGGAAACCACCAGAGATAGTAAAACAGATGAAAAGATTACTTGATACAAGACCAAGCATACATATTCTGATCCTGAATAATGCTGAGAACTTCTCACTGCCACTAACATGGGAGATACTTTCGACATTCCAATTCTTAGAAGTGAGGCCTGCAGCCTTTTCTTTCCCCTCCAACTTCCAGCCAGGGCAAATTCCCATTCCTCTAGGTACAGTCAGCATCAGCTGCAATCTCACCACTGTGTATCCCACACTGAAGATAGGATCATCAATTTCATTGCTATGAATCACGCGTGCACTGGCTGAGGGTAAGCTTACACTGCTAACTTCGGCATGAGAACCAGTCTGTTCACATGCATTTAAAACACTGATTGTTTTCCTCTTTGAATATTGTTTGAAACAAAAGTTTTAATTTTAAAAAAATCCACATCCATCTAAAATACCACCATCAGCACTTAGATGTACTCATTTTTTTTAAAGGAAGACAGCTGACAATTATGACAATTATGTCACAACTACAACATGCATTTCATATGACCACTCAAGGGCTTTAGAAAAGCAGAAGCAGCCTCCAAAACAGTTTCACTTTGTAAAAGCCTGTCATCTGCCCCTCCCTTTTAAGAGAAGATGCTCACTCTTTCCAGAGCAACAGATCTTCGCACATACCTGAATCATGACTAGATCTGTTCTAAGATTACATGCTGCAGCTGATGAAAGGTAAAAGCCTGATGAGAGCCACCAGCAGAAGTCTCTCACACCAACACAAACCTGATACCAGTTCAACAGTGTCACTGAGATGCATTGGTCTTGAAGAGTGAAGAATGACTGACAACTGAGCTTACTACAACGAGAACCATGTCACAGGTCAGTACAGGTGCTGTTTTATCAAACAGCCTGAAGGGAAAGACAACATATGCATTTGCTTTAATTATGATGCAGTTGGTACTAAGCTTCTTGTTCAATAACTGTGCTTAAATACAAACCATTATAATAAAAAGATCAAACTACCATCTAACCTGCTGTAGACAGGAACCTTTACCCTCCTAACCCTGAACAGGAACAGCATTACTGTAAGGTACTATACAGGGTCCAGAGGAAAAATAAATTAACATTTGCACAGTTCCATTTCTAGCACAGACACTTCAACATACTTTAAGAAAAAAAATCATTTTCAAATGAACTAGTATGATTAGAATCAAGAGGAAACTGCATATTAGTTTTAAAAACTTTACTTGACATAATCTGAGGTACCTCACTGAGCTGGGAAGCAACAACCAGCTCTCAAATCAGAACACATACATTGCGCACAAAGGACACAGCTTCGCCCTCACTATACGAGTAAGAATACACTGAGCCTGGTCTCCGTAATCATCCAAAAGCATCAGATTTCAGTTCATTGAAGTCAGTGATATCAAATATATTCTGAAAGGAAAATCATGCCTCCTGAATTAATAGAGCAACTGTACTTAGACAAGGTAAGATGGGAATTAAACCTAGCACCACTTGAAAAAGATCTCCAATAATCACATGGTTAAATGATGCAGCACCATTTTTTTAAAAAACAAAACAAACAGGCAAGCACCTGCATTGTTTACCTACACTAGACCTGCTCTAACACAAAAAAGTTTATTTTTGTGAGTGTAGATGAAAGTGGAAAGGAAACATCTGTCCTCTGATTTTATAGGTGGTTTTGAAGAAAAATATCAGGCTCATGTTCTGTGCTGATTAAGTCCTAATGACCTTAAAAATCAATACAGGAAGCAGACATCTATTAATTATAGTACTGAAGAGAACAACCTCTCCATGCTGGGGCCAGATAGCAGCTAAGCACAAATGAGCTGGTCATCCCAGACCTGAGCACCTGCCTTATGTGAAAGAGATTCAAGATCTCAGACACAACCCTTAAGACACGACCTTCTCCTCTCACCACGAGTATTACCACAGTGCTACAGGAAAAGCAAGATGCTGGAAGGCTGAAAAGGTCACTGTTTTTCTGCAAGGCCTGCCTGGGACCAGAAGACTTCCCACAGCTGTCATGGTTGGTTTTCCTGAATGAGATCATGAACCACACTGCAGGCCCATGGCTTTTCCTACCATTATGGGCTTTTAACAACAGCCCTATGAGACAAAGGTAGCTTGTTGGTAGTTTGTATAGCACATGACCCAACAAAACCCAAACCCAGGACAACAATGAAAGCAACAAAAGTGGCTGTGTTGTGTGCAGAATTTGACATTTCAGTTCTTTGTTTTAGCAGGATTCTGTAAGACATGACTGTGCCCTCTACCCCTCAAGCAGCACTCCTCAAAACCACTTATTTGGGCCACTTACCCGCAACGATAAATTAGTTAGTTCTTGAAGACGATCATCTGAGGAGGTTTCTTCTTTAGAAAATCTTTCTAGACCGTTGCTAATGTCATGTGAGGGAGGCTTCACGTCTAGCTCTGGGCAGCCTGGTGATCGTTTCAGAATTATTTTTGAGAGTATTTTTGTCTCTATCAGCTTTCTTCTCTCTTTTCGACTGTCCAGCTCTTCCACAGACAATGCTGTTTTAAGCCAAGAGTTTCCTCTTTCCCTGGCCTGCTTCCTGTCCAGTTCTTTCTCTTCAATGTGATCTGTGGAATTTGCAAGAGACTCTTCAAAATCAGCTCCCTTTTGGCTTGAAATGTCTTCAGTATGGCTGGCAAGATTGGGAGTCTCATCTTTAATCATTTGTACATCATCGTCTGCAATGACTTGAGCACCATCTGGTTTTGTCTGAACACCAAAACTTTCCAGATCTTCATTCCAGATCTCCCATGGGTGCTTTCCTGTTTCCTGGGTTTGTTACAGGTAGATAAAACACACACATGCAGAAAGTCACATCTCACTAAGCTTTAGAACATGACAGTAAAGCAAAACAAAGTGATTGGCAGATGGCAGCTCCAACTCAGACACCATCTGGTAACAGCACACACCATATCCATCATGGAAAATAGTAAGACTGTTTACTTTTCAAAATCTAACTTCAGGAAGTATTAAATATCTTTGAAATTAATTTCCCTTACATCTGCTCATCATACGGTATTTCTTATAGCAAGATAAACAAATGGAAAAGCAGCACAGTAAGTTAGCCTTCCCATGATGAAACAATAGGCTCAGTTGGCTTCTCTGCCAGCTTCCGATGGTGCCCGGTCTTCATCGCTGCAGACACAACATAATCATTTTATCTCAGAAAAGCTGGTCAAGGGATAAACTTCATATTCTTCCTCCTTACTTAGGACTCACTGACCTAACTAATTCTACATTTTCTAGATACATAGGACGGTAACTGAAACTATTTAAAACCTGAAAAATTTAGGAGTCATTACACAGTGTCAGCACACGGGGAAAAAAAAAAAAAGGACAACAATAGAAACTACAAGGCAATCGGCCAAAAAATGTCTAAAAATCTCAAAACCAGAAAACTTTAAAAGGTCACTGTATAAACAGAAAGAAAGATCTAGTCTCTAGTGGGAGAAAGTACTAAGGACCATGCTCTTCTATCACACAATTCAGGTAAATAGCTCAAATGAACAGCAGCTATCCCCCACTGGAGACAATCAGAAGAGTGGGGTTACAGCAGCTCAGCCTGTGCACAGCAGTCAACAACCTGCACGTTTGAGTCTCCCAGGGAAAATTCCATCAGTTCTTCCGACAGGTCAGGAATTAGGTTTGGTTGCTCCCGGTGGAAAATGAAAAGCTCCCCATCACTCTCACAATCAGACTGTAAACAAACAAACAAACAAAGAGAAATTAAATGAGGGACTATAATGCTCACTTAAATATCTATTTTGCAGTGACAAACCCTATGTTACCACTTGACTCAAGTTCAGAGACAGGAATGCCTGTTGCAGGTGCATCTTCAGTAGACAGTCTGATGGCCCAACACTCAGCAACTTAGGCTGTCTTACAGTGACCCAACATGTGAGCAAGCTATAATTGTAAAAGCTCCATAAAACATTGAATCACCAAGAAGGTTGATGACTAACATCCCTCTGAAGCAAAGTGATGACCAAAGTGGGCAAGTTCTCTAACTCCCAAGCAATTCTTTGTATTACCTCATTCACCATCATGGAATAACAAGAGCAGGGCTGCTCCCTAAGTGAAGCAGCAGCACATAACTGGAAAGGCAAAAGCCTCACCAGCCAAAGCCAAGTCCCACAGCACCTAAGAGGAATAAGCAGAACAGACCAGAGCTAGTTACCAGGTTGAGTGAAGAATCTGGGTTATAAGGCAATATTGTGGTGATGAGGCACATCAGAGATCAAGCCTAAAAGTAATTTCACAGGTAAAAGCACAGATCAGGGGTGCCAAACTCATTTTCACTGAGGGCCACATCGACATCGCAGTTGCCTTCAAAGGGCAGAATGTAATTTTAGGATTGTATAAACGTAGGAGTGGCAGCGGGTGAAAAAGAGTTTGGCAGCCCTGGTATAGACCAACCATAACTGTAACTAAAAACCAGTGCTTCTCCAACAGAGCTCAGACAAAGACTGAAAGCTCAGCACTGAGCTTAAATAGAGCTGCTGGGTATGCGGGTGGGAGCCCCAGGTGACGCTAGTCAGGGCCATGAAGGCTTATGATTGCAATCAGGGCCCTGACATTTCCCACTGAGAATGCAAAGTGGTATCGATATTTGGTTGGACAGAGGTTACATAGTTTTGAAAATCTCTTTTCTGAACATAAGATATAAATTTGAAACAAATCCTTATGCATAGACACCAAAATGAGACCAAGCACCTCCTCAGCAGTCAGGACACAGATTTCCTGCTTGTCCCCTTGTTTTGCAAGCGGACATTTTCACTAACTCACACTTCGGGGAATTCTATCTGTCTGGTACAATTAATTTCTCCTAACATGAAGAAAACTGCAACAGAACCTCTTTCCTCTTAATAAACTGCATATGAGGGTAAAGAAAGTACTTCAGGGCATAAAACTCATTTGTCAGTGCCTTTTTGAAATGCAGGAGCACAGCCCATTGAGGTTACAGATCTCAAATGCACAAATGTATCTTCACACAAGTGGAAACCACTCGGACAAAGGTGCAGCACTGAAACTGCAGGCTCAGCAGGCTACTGTTTCATATTAAGCAGGACAGGGATTATACAACCAGATCTTTCGAATGCAAATCAAGGGTAGCAACTAAGTGCCAAACAGATTGCCTTAGTTCCTTCAGCAGGAAATTTTTCCCACTTGTAATATAAACAGGGAACTAGGAGATTATTTTTAAGTAAAAAATGTTGAATGTGATTGAAGGGTTATAGAATGATATTTGGCACCGAAGTACAAAGCTTTCTCTCCATCTTAATCTTACTGTACAACTATACAACAAGAATGCCTAAAAATAACTTCAGAGTGTTGGGCCTTAACCTATACTATATAGACACATATAAAATGCAATGGTTGTTTTAAGTAATTAAAACAGATTGTAGGTGGAGGGGAACTGAGAATCAGTGAGACAATACAATTTGTCCAAAATGCTAGTGATAGAGCCAGGTGCAGAAAACAAGCCATGGAATCTGTATCAACACTTTATGCACTGGACCACACTGCTTCTGACGATCGACCAGTAATAAGTAATATATACCCCATAGAGGCATTTCTGGCTCCTTCACTGCTCACAAGACTCCCTTCGTACCATTAAGGGCCACACCAAGTTAGAATAAAATATATCCTTTAAGTGTTCAAAAATATTTTTTCAAGTGCATACATGTTTGCAAGTTAACAACTATTCTGATCTGGGCAAAAGGCCACTAATAATTGAGACTTGAGACACGTTATCGCCTTGGAAAAGTCAATGCCAGAGCTAGCATCTCGGACTAGAGAGGCGGGCACTTCTTTTATTTCCACCAGATTGTTGCTGTCATGCGAACAGAGATCTTTAGCAGCCAAGAGGCAGCCTGTCCCAGACACTAAGACCCAGCAAGTGAAAATACTGTAATGGTGAAGACTACTGCACAATATCTATCAATCATATGCTTTATATTAAAAGGTTAGGGGCATTATGCTTCTTTGCAGGTAGAACTGAAGCACAAAAAGGCAACACGGTTTGTGGAGAATTACAGTCAGGGAAAAAAGCCGAATCCAGGATTGAAATATCTGCCAAATGCTTTTTCCCGTGGACCACAGTGTATTCAGGAATATTACTTTCCTGTGATACTCATACCCAGAAAAAGATACAGGCTTACTGTCTGGCAAGTACATCATTAGAATGAATAGCATAATACTCTCAAGCACAAAACATTGTAATTTCATTTTAAATCAGCTGTATGTCTCTTTCATACTATACTTTTGACTGACCAAACTAAGAAGAAATGCAGGCTCATTCTGCAAGATGCCCACTACCCTCCTCTTCCCAACCTAGGAATACTTATTGTCTGGAGAAATCAGTCCCATTTTCAGGTTACAAAGAATACAGCGAGAGGAGACGCAATTACACCGACAATTAGAGATAACCCAGAAGGCTGTGGATTAATGCACAGTGTCACAATTGCCGCAACAAGTAGCCCATCAAGGGTACCATACTAGCTACTCAGAAATGCCTTGCTAAAGGGACTTTCTCTTGCTTTTGAGAGGTTTCTCTAAAACACAGTGAGAAAGAAAGGCAGGTTCCAGTGCTTACTGTGGAGGTGTCAGAGTCCAGAGATGGGAGCTGATCTTTCACTGCAGCGAGTATGGCTCCCCATTGAAATGTTCTGTTACTCTGAACGGGAGCTGCAGGAGGCTCAGATGGATGCTCTGTATCCTCACTTTGCTCTTCTGAGGCCATTCAAACAGCTTCCCTTCAATCAAATAAAAGATGAGCCTAAGTACACCTCACAAAGAACACAAGGGACAACAACAGTACAAAGCAAGAACAAAGCAGACACATTCAGGGTCAGCACAATTCTCAGCACTGCCAGGGTTTTTGCTGTCAGTGGTGAATGATAAAACCTGCATTTCTGGAGTCGTTCCTTCCCACCTGAGTCCAGAGGGCTGAGAGCTTTCTGTCCTGCTCATCATGTACGCCCAGAACTGAGGCCACATGAGGGGCACTTTATCCCCTCATTTATAAAGCACTTTGGGGATTCTTAGCCAGACTGACTGGTAACTCTGTTCTCAGAAAAGCACGTTCTCCCTGCCTGCAAGGAGGGAAGGTACGCAGCGAAGGCAAGCAGGACACCTGTCTCTCTGCTGGTCTTTTCTCCCCGTTCCTATTTGTCTCACGCTCCCCCCCCCACTGTTCAAATGATAGATAGAATTATTTATGTTTTCTTTTTTTCACTGGATCTGTATTAAAATAGTTGAGAGTAGGCACGCTCTTGGATTCTGACCTCTCAAAGCATTTGCCAAGTGTACTCTTTCCTCATATTTTTTGTGATATGCACGAGGAGTCAAGACAACACAGTAGGGCCTACTGCTGTACTGACAAGTTAGACAATTACTCCTCATGGAAAACCTTTGGTTTTAAAATTTTATGCTACTATTGCGTGGTTTCCTGGGGAATCAAACATGAAAGTAAATAATTTGTTTGGTAAGAAAGGTTAAGAGGTTTGTGACTGCATGTTGTTCAGTACTGAAATAACTGTTCATATGATTACAGTGTCACTATTATTTGCATTGGCATGAACCAACAATACTCCTCTAAACATAAAGTGAAACTCATCTCACGTCCTGGGAAGTATACGACTTGCAAAGCACCTTTGCAATATACTTCATATGCCGTACCCGTAGAGTGGTGGCTTTGTTCATGTCAGACAACCTGTGAACCTGACTGAGGTAAAGCGGAGGGAGCTCCCCGGGGCTGGAGTGCGGTGCTCTGACAGCAAGCAGAGGTTGCCAAGGGCAAGGGGAGTCCCGTGGGGATCAAACCAAACTGCCTGCTGTGGCTCCCTCTGCCAGCTTGAGAGAAGGCCAGTCTCCCGCGGGCAAGGATGCTGTACTGGATCCCATTTATCGGTCACCTAATCCAGCATCTTCTCTGGGAGCAAGCAGTGCTCTATGTTTAAAACAAAGTGCAGGCTTGTTAGACAGCTACGACACAACTGGCACATTCTGGAGAGCTTGGGCCGATTGAGACGCAAAATCCTGAGCTTCTCCATGTCACTACAACTGATATGTCCTGTCACATCCCGCTGGGGAGCCTCGCTGTACGGGTGCAACCGCAACAAGGGAGAAGCCAAGAAGATAAAGGCAATGGCGGGAAACACCCCCTCACTTCGGGGCGGTATTCACGGGCAGGCAGCTGGCCGCAGGCCGGGGGGTGAGCTAACCCCTGCCTTCAGCGCCAGTCACGCCACACCGACAGGGTTCGGGACGCGCAGTGCGAGGGGCACACGGCGGGGACACCCGCTGAGGGAACCCCCTGACAGGCACCAAAATGGCGGCCCGGGCGGCGCACGCGCAGCTGAGCCAACGCCTCCGTCACCATGGCAACGCGGCCGGTGGCTGCGCGCGCTCCCGGCCCGGCGCCGTTCCCAGCCGCGAGGCCCCCGGCCCCTGCACCGCCCCTTCCCCTCACTCACGGCACCCACCCGGGCGCCTCCGAGAACCGCCCACCGCCCCGGCCTGAGGTCCTGGCAGCGGGGTAAAGCGAAACGACATGACTTATAAGTTGAAGAAAAACCGACGTGACTTGTAAAATGAAGAAAAGACAGGAGGGGCCAGTCAGCAACAACGCAGCTCTGAGGCCTCCGCGATCGCCGCTCCGTCTGTCCGTATCACTTCTGGTACACTTTATTTCCCACTGTACCTCAGCCACCGGCTCCGGTCCGCCCCGCCTGCTAGAACCGCCCGCCCTCGCGTGGATCCTGAATTCTATTGGCTGGCCTTCGCCCCGCCTCCTCAACAGCGGCGCTGTGTATTGGCTCGGCGCCGCAGTGGGTGGAGCTTTAGCTTCTTCTGTGTCCTTGGGTTTTGTAGTCTGGAGGCTTGGCGGGGCGGAGAGTTCCCAGCATTCTCTGCGGGGTGGGGCAGCTTCCGGTAGCGAAGCTCACCGGGTGTGCAGGTGAGGGGCGGTGGGGCCTGACTTATAAGTTGAAGCTTCTCGCCGCTTCTCGCCGCTTCTCTGGTGGCCGTGGGGAGGGCTGGCTCGGGTGCAGCCGTCTATGGGCCCCTCCTCAGGCGGCTGCTGCTGGACTCGTTGGGCCCATGGCGGGAGCGGCTCCGCTCTGCTCGCTCCGCGGTGGGGTAGGCCGGGTCATCCCAGCGGCGCGCAGCCCGGCCCGGCCCGGCCCGCCCTGGGGCTGCGAGCGAGTTCCGAATAGGGCCTCGGGAATAACTGTGGGAATAACATGAGGCTCCTGGCCACAGCCGGGCTGGGTTCTCTTCAGGCTTATTGCTGTGGGACTGCAGCCTGTCTGGCACTCAGCCCTGGGGGGACTGGGGTCTGGCTGCCTTGGAGTGCTCCATCTCATCTGATGTAGCCCCTGTTCCAGGGAATGTGCTTCTAATTTGGCTGTTGAAATGTTTTTGTCCATCTTATCTGGCTCTGTTAATTTTTTGGGAGTGCAATATGTCCTTTAACATGCCTAGAGTATCAGCCTTGTAGTGTGTAATGTCTTTTCAACAGGCGTATGTAGGATTGAGCCCAGGTGTTGTGGGTCCTCAAGCTGGAGCTCACGCTGTAGGAACCCCTTCTTGCACACACTGCAATGTCCAGGGAAGCTTGGTGTGGTTCCTACAGCTGTAATGTGTATACCTGTTCCTGGGCAGGCAGCAGGCAACAGTAGTGTGAAGATGGAATGTTCTGGCTCTGGGAGCATTTGGTGTTGTGACGGAGTTGGTACCAGCTATTTGTGGGCTCTAGCAAGGCTTCTTATTTCCTCTAATAGGTTGTTGCTGAACTTAATAGAGATAGAACTAAGTGAGAAGCAGAAGTGAAGCCTTTGTTTTTGATTTTTAGAGAGATGGACTTGATGATCTGTGTGGGTCCTTTCCAGCTCAGGATATTCTGTGATTCTATGATTCTGTGTTATCAGCTTGATGGCTCAGTTGGAAACTCCAGCAGCCTCTCCACTTGTGCTGTTTTGGGTGTCTTGTGTCTTTTGGGACAGAAGGACCCATGTGGGTGTTACCTGTGCTCCTGGAAGAGGTGATAAAAGAATGAATTCAGCAGAGCCAGTGCAGCTTAATGGTGCCTGATGTGTGGTGATTAATGAGCAGTGTTGAGTTTGTTCTGTCTTGGGGACTGGTTGCCTCAGCTGCTTTTCAAATGACCTCCCATCTACTGTCACTTGTTCCTTAGGCTTATCCTCCAAAAAGGTGTATTAAAGTGTATCTTGCTGCAATTCACCTACTAAGGTTTTTATAGCATATTTATTTTTTTTCTACCTTTTGGTTTTCTAATCTATTCAGACAGCAAACTCTCAATTCAGGCCAGTGTGGTGTGCTACCTGCTCTGGGTCCCAGCACAGTAGAGTTCTGATCTTTATAGTTACATTTAATACATCAACACTGAGCTGTTTAACAGTAACAGTCTCATGTTGCTGAGGAAGGTCTCTAACAAATGTCACCTTAATGGCTCTGCCCCAAAGCAAGAGCAACCTATAAGTGTTCAGGTGTTTGTCTAATTTATTCCTAGCAAAAGCTCTGCTGGCCATCCATAACTGTACTATTGGGTTTTTTTCTTTTACAAGGATTTTTGTGGTCTTTAACAAAAATCTTCCATGCTATAATTTAAGCCTGTTATGTCCTGTCAGATTCACCATGGCCACAAGGAACAGATTATTTCTGTGCTACTTTCTGCAACAACCATTTATGTATTTGAAGGCTGTTACCACAAGTCCACTCGAGGCATCTTCTCTTTAGTCCAGACAACCCTGATTTCATTTCACCCAGTCTTTTAATTTCAGTCCTTAGGGCTCTGATCACTTTTATTGTTCTCCCCTGGGTTCTGTTCAGCTGTTTTCTCAGGTGCATGTGCAGCTGACATCATGCTCCAGTTCAGGCTGAAGTGAAATCTCAGATTAAATTTAAAAAAAAAGAAAAAAAAAAAAGTAAATATGTTAGCACTTAGAACACAGTGAACACGGTAGGAATGAGATTGAGAGAATCTTGAATATTCTGGAGCCACTCATAAACTTTCTGTCATTTCAATATTGCCCTCTTGACTGTGGATCAACTCTTGTGTTGGTAATTAGTACCTGATGTGGGGCTGATTCTGAAAAAGACCAAACATCTGTGTTTTTTATAGTTAATGTGTCCAATTAACAAAGAGATCTGCAGAGAGAACAGTGAGCTTTGCTTTCATCTTGATGTGCATCTACAAACTGTCCTGGATTTTACCTCCTTTAACCTTGCATGTGCCTTTTTGCCTTCCAGGGCCAGCTTTAATCTGTTGTAGTGAGAAACACTCCTACTTTTCCCCTTATGATCCACTTAAATCCACTTATCTCTTTATATTTTGATTGTGAGGTGTTCAGGTCTTTCATTTCTGTTCAGCCCTGCATATTCTTGCCTGAGGCTTCTGGGTTGCTAGTGTAATACAAATTGTTGCTATTAGGTAAAGTGGGTGCTTTTGGAGATTTCTTAAGAAAGGAATCATTTATTACCAGTGCATGCTGATTAGGTAGAATGGGTGGTGCTTTTGTAGTCTTAAACTGAAGAAGAAGGGGGGAAAAAAAAACCCAGGTGTGGGAGAAGGGATCCAGATGGGGAGTGAAGAGGTAGGAGTTAAAGGCATTTTGCTTATGTTATAAGAAAAGGGGCTGGTGCTTGCAAGACAAAGACCCCCTAGTTCTTTAGAAAATATGAGTACAGTTGAAACATTACAGCTGAGGCAATCTAAAGAGCAACTGCTGCTGAAAAGTGTGTTCCTGTTCTCTTTTATTCTTCATGGGTGCCAAATTTGGCATTTGCATGACCTGGGAATTAATCAGTCTGAGGAATTAAACTGGCAAGAAATCATCAGCAAAAAGAACAAATACTTTATGTTGGCATAGCTGCCCAACGTAATATGTGACAGGACTAGACATGCTGCATGGGAGATGATGGGACTACAGGGAGGGGAAGGCACTTCCCATTGGATTGACTTGCATGTAGCCTGAAACTGCAGCTGAAGACACCAGATGATAGATGCAGTTGTGTTGACCAGCTTTTTATGAAATACCCAACAGGAACACTCTCCTGTGAGTGGTTAAAATGATTAATTTGCAATTGCTCCCTAAGGCTAGGAATGGGAAATAAACCTTTCAGACAGCCAGGAAAATCTACTAGCTGTGTAATTAAGTTACTGTCTGCAGGACGGCGGACATGCTCAGATAATGAATGGGCAGGTGCGTGGCTGCTCAAAGTGTTTCAGCGATTGCCAAGGTTCACAGAGATGGGACTGGGCTGTGCCTGAAGTGCTAAAACAATAAATGGTAGAAACAGTGTACTCGCAGCCTGATGGCATAATTTAAGTGTGTGCCCTGTTCAGGTGATACGAACTACTTTTGGGAACAGTGGACAGTTGTCATTATTAATGACTGTAGCTTAATTTAAGGAGGGCCATCCTGTAATATAAGACAGATAATAAGAAAGAACAGGAACATCTGACATATGAATTCTTAATTCTCTCTGAATTATAAAACATGCAGACTAAGGATTACACCCTTTTTTAATAACATGAAACATGCCATCAGCACCTGAATAGGTGCTTAGTCTTCTCTTGACAAAGGTGTCCAAAGCTGCTTTAGGTATGTTTTGATTAGAGGGGAGGGAAAAAAAGGTCAGTGCTTCTGAAGTCTTAAAATGATACTAGAAAGATGGGGGTTTCTAGTATTGGCTTTTATTTTTCCAGTGTATTTGAATCCCAGAGTCCACTGCAGCAAGAAAGAACTGCCAGCAAAAATTCTTCAACAAGTCTTATTGCTTCAGGCTAAGGAGGTGACCGAAGTGGAGGTAGGAATTTGAAACTACACCTCTGAGATAACCTCACCTTCCAAGCCCATGGCACCCTGGAGCTGTAGCACCAATGGGTAGTGCCACGTTCTATAGAAAACTGGGATCAGCAGCTGAAAGTTCTGCTTTGCTTTGGTTACTCAGGGCGGGATGTCGGAGCTGAGTGATGAAGCCAGCGAGTCGGAGCTGCTGAGCCGCAGTCTCTCTATGTGGCATGGGGTCGGTCAGATGATCTGTCGGGAGGAGCTGGACGTTCCCCTGGACTTGCATACGGCTTCCTCCGTCGGGCAGTATGAAGTGGTGCAGGAGTGTATCCAGCGGTAAGGAGGGGCTGGGGAGGGCACAAGTTTGTGGTTACTTGCTGCTGGTTGTGGTTTTTCACTGGCTGCCATACAGGCTGGTCTAACGTTGCAGTTGGGGCACGTCACTGGAACTCCAAAAGGGTTCTTAAGCACAAAGTTTCAAGGGGCAAGTCTGCTGATAAAAATTATCACCTTAGTGATTTGGTGGATGCTGTGCTAGAGCTGGTAGGAATTCCCCTGCAGGCTTCAGTGCTAGAATTTCTTTCAGACTTGATGGTAGCAAGAGGCTGCAGGAATCTACTGTGATCTACAGCTCCAGGATAGTAGTTCAGCTGAATTATTTTGTCTCTTATTCAGTGGAGATCTGGATTTAGATAAGAGGAATTGTGGTGGCTGGACTCCACTGATGTATGCCTCCTACATTGGCCACGACACCATTGTGCACCTGCTGCTGGAAGCAGGAGTGAACGTGAACATCCCCACACCAGAAGGGCAGACGCCGCTCATGCTGGCCTCCAGCTGTGGAAATGAAAGTGTTGCTTACTTTCTTCTACAGGTGTGTATCCCGTAAGAAACACGTAAAGCCACAGTGCATGGTTTAAATGCACAGGGTATTCTCTACCAGTTGCAAACAAAGTGTGCCATTTATATTCTGTTGTGAGTTCAGCTTCTTGACACGGATTTAAAGTCTCCTGATATCACAGTGCAGAGGGGCAGTAGCAAAGAGACAGAGCAGAGAGGGTACGGTGAAGAACTTTCTCTGTTCTCTTGAAGCAAGGTGCAGAGCTGGAGATGAAGGACATCCATGGCTGGACTGCCTTGTTTCACTGCACCAGTGCTGGACATCAGCAGATGGTCAAGTTCTTACTGGACAACGGGGCAAATGCCAACTGCAAGTAAGGAAGAATCTGTCATTTCATTTCTTAAAAGATATCTCATTTCAGATATGGAAGCAGCAGTTGGCTTATGAATGCATTTGAACATGAGCAGGAGGCAGATACCTGCTTTTGTTTTCCCTCCTATACCTTAGGAAGTATGGCACACTGTGAGCCAATGCATACTGAACAGTGAAGTCTGCCCATGTTGTCACTTTCTGTAGCTAAGATCAAGAGAAATTAGATTTACTACTTGTTTAATTATGAGCTAAATTCTGAAAGCAAGCAGGTGCAATGCCTTCTGAACTCAAGTGCACTTTGCAAGTCTTTCTATTGAATTTTCTGTGTACTTGGAGTTCAGGTTTTTTTCTCAACTGTGTAGTACATTCTTGTGTCTTGGGAACTGCCTGTGCGTTTATGTATATTGAATTGCCTGAGATCAACGAGAGTTCTTGTTTTGTTAGCTCCCGAGAAACTGATTTTGCTACTGAAAGGCAGATCTGCAACTAGAAGAGTAATCTGTTGCTGTGCAGCCAATACAGTAACACTTACTGGATCTCCACTGGGAGTTTTACTGGGATAGACTAGAATGCAGTAGAACAGCCAGTACATGGTACAGTTTGTGATCAGCTGGGGGCAGAGGTTGGAAATGCCATATTAGGGGGTGGCAAAGACTGCAGCATATTTCAGCTTTGATTATTCTAGTCTATGTGTGCATGTTTGTTTTCCCTCTAGGGAGCCAGTGTATGGATATACACCTCTGATGGAAGCAGCTGCTTCTGGCCATGAGATAATTGTTCAGTACCTTCTCAATCATGTAAGTGTCTAGACTGTATTGTGTAAAGCTGAAAATCTGTGGTTCCAGCCTTCAGAGAGGCTTGACAGTAGACCGTTTACAGTGTTATGTTTGACCTTGATGACAGTCACCTCTGAAGTCCCAGACTTCCAGGACTGTTCTTAAATTACATGCTTTCTGAAGGCTAGTACTCTGATTTTACACTGGCCTTGTACGAATAGGAGTGAGGTCTAACTGTCCAGATTTAACTGAATAATGACTGAATTAGAAAACATGTTAGTGCAATAATCTGCTTATTGTGTTTACAAGCTTGCATGTGTGGGCTATGGGGCGTCTTCTACCTCCAAAAGCTTATGATCATGCGGGTCTCTTGATGTTAAATAACTTGGTTTTGATATCACATTTAACTGGTCCAGCTTACTTCCAGAAGGAGGCAGCAGTGCAAAACATTTTGCAGATAAAACGAACTAGTTCTCTGTGACAGTGTACAAAAGCCACATCCCTGGGCTACTTGGTATTCAGGGACTGGAGAGATGATGGATAATTAGAAAGGCAAAAGATATATTAGTGGAGCTTCAGCTCTCTATCAAAGGTGAGACTGTATTTCTGATAGGCTTGGAACCTAAGGCAATTCTTAGACTCTCTTAGATTTGTGCCTTCTGCTTAGTGCCTTCTGCTATGTATATGTTAAACGTATTTGTTCTGCTATGTATATGTTAAACATGTTTGTTCTGCTATGTATATGTTAAACATGTTTGTTCTGCTATGTATATGTTAAACATGTTTGTTCTTTTTTCTATAGGGGGTGAAGGCAGATGTCAGAGATAACACTGGAGCCACAGCACGGACACTGGCCATGAAGTATGGACATACAAAGATTGTGGGGCTGATAGATTTGCATGCGGCCCCAGTGCCCAAGGTCTTCTGCAGGGGTCCAGGTAACAGGTGTTTTAGCTTGTTCATTTTAAGATAGAACCTGAAGAGAGATACTTGATGTTTGTAAGTATGTTAAGGGGTAGTACTAGCTGGTCGGTCCTCAAAATTCTAGCATTGCTGGGGGTGGAAGAGGATTTGATCCAACAATTTTTTTGTCTGCTGAACCTTTTTTGATCTAGTTAAACTGTTTCACCCTTCTTCTTCTAACATTTCCCTTTATTTTTCCACTGTGTTTATAGGACCAGTAGCAAATAAAGTAGGTGAATTACTATGCTGCTAACAATCTTTGTTTGAACTTCAGGAAAATATGAAGAGCTGAGTTCCTCAGATGAATCATGTTCTGCTCCTCAGAGACAGAGACCTGTTCGTAGGACCAAGGGTCCCAGCATTCATGATGGGCCCCAGGCGCTGGCAAAGATAACAGCAGTTGGAATGGGGGGAAGGAAGCAGTCTTGCTATGGTGAGAATAGTTAGAAGGCTAATTCAGAGTCCTTTGAGGTCTTTCAAATGCTTTGCAGCTTTTTCTGTGCCAAAACTCTTTTCTTTTGATTTGGGATTCATGTGTGGCTTGTACAGAAACAAAGATGGCAAACACCATCATACAAGGCTATCCAGTCTCCGCTTTAAAAAGAAAACCCCCTGAACTCTCTTGTCAAGGCTGGATATTGATGAATGGGACACTTCTGTGGAATGAACACTGCTCTTATCTCAATTACTCTTCCACTGCTTCTTGTGAACAGTCCAGCTTCCCTTTTTGAGACGGGCTCAAAAGTTTGAGAACTGTTCTCAATCTGATGGCAGAGGAAGTGGTCACACAGGCCAAGAAATCATTGATCATGGAAGTGAGCTTGCTGGTCCTAGACCTGTCAATTTTGTCTTCCCTAATGCTTGAAATACTAATAAATGAGATTATAAAACCCTTGCAACAGGCCGAGAGAAACATCATCCCATTTGAGACACCAGCCCCTGGATGTAGTGGTTATGAGTTTTGTTTTCTTGGATATGTGTCGTAGCCACAGGTATTTCTCAGGCTGACTACCCGGTTGTCTGGAGTAGCCAAGAATATGGACTTAAAGCATGTTCAAAGTTTGTTTGTATTCTCTTAATACAGATATGCTATCCCATGGACAGAGGCTGTATTGAAATGATACTGTCAGCTTATGAAATGACAGTGAGATGCTACTAGTGTGTTAAAACAGAAGCAGAGGGGTTGGTTTTACAGGGTGTGCTTGGCTGGGGATGGGACATAGCTGGCACCTTGCTCTCCTAAGCAGATATTTTTCCCCTCTGACAGTTCAGGCATGAAGAAGAGAGGAAATAATGAAAGCTGCTATTTGAGGTGCATCTCTATGAGGCTGTTTTGTCTGAGTTTTTTCAATGCAACAGTGTAAACGAAGTACAGCTGATGTATGTTGTTGTGAGGGAGGCTGTAGGCAAATGCATTTCTCAGTATTTCTGTGGGATTTTTAGAATGGGAGCTGGTAGTTGAGAAGACAGTCTCTTTTGACTACTTTCAAATCCTCAAGTGGTTGCTTTTCCTGCTGGAACCTCGCTGGTAACCTGTATCCTAATTTTATTGGTTCTTCGTTCCTCTTGCACACAGAGCAGGTCCCTCCTCAGGGCTACGTTACCTTCAATGACGATGGCGGCTGTGAAGCAGGCAGTATCCGGAACCGGGATGTTACCTCTCCAATTAATGAGCAGGATGTGGAGAGCAGCAGCAGCAGGGGTAGGTCACTGTCTCACAAAATAGTCTGGTTTGCAGTATGCACCTGGATGTGAGACCAACCCCTTGGATTGCAGGTTTCTTTCCCCGTAAGCTGTTGAGAATTGGAATATCTCTCATGAGTAAAGGCTGAGAGAGCTGGGGTGGTTTAGCCTGGAGAAGAGAAAGCTCAGTGGGGATCTTGTTAACTTGTACAAATAATCTGAAGAGAGGTTGTAAAGAAGATGGAGCAAGGCTGTTTTCAGTGGTGTTCAGTGACAGGACAAGAGGTAATGAGCACAAACTGAAAGATGGGAGGTACCTTGAACATCAGGAAATGTGCTTTTTTTTTTTTACTGCGAGGGTGACTGCACGCTGGAGCAGGGTGTCAGGGGCTGTGGAGTCTCCATCCTTGGAGATGCTCCTGGACATGGTCCTGGGCAACTTGCTGTAGTAGCTGACCCTGCATGAGCAGGGGTTTGGAGAAAATGACCTCCAGAAGTCCCTTCCAACCTCACCATTCTGTGAAACAGCACAAAGGAAGGATCTGTGGGCAATTCCTAAATCAAAGGATAGTGTAGCTCTGCATTGGCTTGGAGAAGAGGAGACTGGGGGGTAACCTCATTAATGTTTATAAATATGTAAAGGGTGAGTGCCATGAGGATGGAGCCAGGCTCTTCTCGCTGACAACCAATGATAGGACAAGGGGCAATGGGTACAAACTGGGACACAGGAGGTTCCACTTAAATGAGAAGAAACTTCTTTGCAGTGAGGGTGACAGAACACTGGAACAGGCTGCCCAGGGAGGTTGTGGAGTCTCCTCTGGAGACATTCAAACCCACCTTGACGCCTTCCTGTGTAACCTCATCTGGGTGTTCCTGCTCCGGGCAGGGATTGGACTGGGTGATCTTTTGATGTCCCTTCCAATCCCCAACATTCTGTGATTCTGTGAAAGGAACTTTACTAATGGGAGTGCAGGCTTGGTCATAACCAAGAGCCTCGCAGAAACACACACACTCAGCCTTCCTACTCTCTGTGGTACTAAACAGGCTTTGAGAAAGATTAGTGCCCAAGATCAGATGTGATATTTCTGTCTTGGAATCAGCTTGTCATGAGTGCTGCATATGAAGCCTTGCTCTGGGTTCTTCTTCCTTTATACCTCCAGCAGCTTTTGCTGGTAATTTTGTAGCAAAAACAGCACTGCATTATAAGGAGTTGAACATGAAACTTTTTTTTTCATATTCCTTTCCAGAGGATAATGTTTTCCTCACCAACAACTTAGCAACTGTCAGAAGCAGCAGCAGCAGCAGTGAATGCCTGACCAAAGCCCCAGGAGTCAGCAGTGAAGGCTCCTTGGAAAGCAATGAGGTGGGGTTTTCAGTTTTCCTTTCTCTGCCTTCAGCTCAGTTAGTACTGTCACGCTTCCTCAGCCTGCTGTGACTCTGGCTCCACCAGGCTGGCTGAGGAAAGGTAGAGTTACAGGGACAGGAAAACCAGTTTCCATATTTGAAGATTATAGAATCATGAAATCATTTTGGTTGGAAAAGACCCTTAATCGTCAAGTTCCACCATTAACCTAACACTGTCACTTAACCATGTCCCAAAGAACCTCATCTGTGCGTCTTTGAACACCTCCAGGGATGGTGATTCAACCACTTCCCTGGGCAGCGTGTTCCAATGCCCGACAGCCCTTTCAGGAAGAAATTTTTCCTATTATCCAGTCTAAACCTCCCCTGGTGCAACTTGAGGCCATTTCCTCTCACTTGATCTTTGGCTAGTAGCCAGCTCTCAAAGCATTCACTCTAGAGCAGGTCATTGATGGCTAGTTAGTAATTAAATTCTTTCTCTGGCTTCTGAACTCTTTGCAGATTTCTAGCTAGGTGGCTGTCAAGAAAGGATGTGACCTCCTGGAGCTGGGTCAGTCCTTGGGCTTGGTGAGATCACAGGCAGAATAGTGAGATTTAGAGAAGCAAAAGGGGAAGAGGTTGGAGGTTACTCAATGGTTGAAGTCACAGCTCACATGTTAAAGCCAGCTTTGGAGCTGACAGACAGAATGTTGATTATAGCTGGACACAAGCGTAATTCCCCTTTTCCTCTGTTTCTTGAGGAACTCCTCACAGATGGAATCTCGGTGCATTGTATTGATTCAGGGGAGGATTTGGTGTTGCTCTTTGCTCTGACATGTTGCTTCCTAAGATGAGATTGCAAGAGCCTGATGCCATTCCAGACATGGTACCAAGCTACCATCTTGGGAGCACCTGAACTCAACCCTTCCTAATAAGGGCTTTGTTAGTCTTTGTTTCTGGTGTTTGTGGACTGTTGCCTGGATTTAGAGCTTGGACTTGGAGTCTGCATTTTTTGCAGACTTTTTTTGCATTTTTGATCCTGGTATCTTTGCGTGATCAGCCTTAACCTTTATATTTTGTGTGGTTTGTTGTTTGTTTTTTTTTCTTTTCAGGATTCTGACCATGCAAACAGCCCTCCTAGTCGGAAACAGGCCAAGAGCTTTAAGATCAAGAACCGCTACAGCAACAGTGATAGTCAGTGGACCCACTGCCCAGGGAAAGCTGGGGGCTCCAGTCAGCACCTGATCCTTCCTGAGCCCCCAGCCTATACAGGTCCCCAGGTAACTACACACAGAATCTTGTCTCTGAAGTAATGCAGGTTGTGTCACTCTATCAAGTGTGGGAGGTTTTTCCAAGGTTGCCTAAGCTGCTTTCTTGGCTTTCCCAGGTAAAAGGGAAGTTGTTACCAGCACACCTTTGATTCCAAACCTCTGCCCAAACTTCAATGCTTGTGAAACAGTGATTTATTGTACAAAGAACTGTCTGCTTAGGTGTTGCTGTTGCTAGGAGGGGTATTCTGGACCCTCAGGCCTGTGGGTGTGCTAGCAAATGTCTGTGGTGAGCGCTAGGGTAGATGTTGGTGTGTCTTCTCTACATTTGTTACAAGAGGCAGTGGCTGCAGCAGACAGGCCAAGTCCTGTTGTGTGACTGCAGAGAAAGGCAATTAATCAGAGGAAGTCATGATTGCTGCTAGAACCCAGGAAGGCATAACAGCAGCATGAGGAAGCGGATGTTTATGATGGAGAGACATGACAATGCTTTTGTTTGTGAGGGTATAAATAATTTTGGTTTGGATGGGCTGCAGGACCTGGCAACATTCCTTGAAGAGATTGGGTGTCTGAAGTATCTGCAAGTGTTTGAGGAACAAGATGTTGACCTCCGGATCTTCTTGACCCTCACAGAGAGTGATCTGAAGGAAATAGGCATCACGTAAGTGTATTTAACGTATTTCTCATCTTTTCCACTATAAACCGTGCACACAACCTGCACAGGGAAGTTTAGCTAGTGAGTGCTTCTCTGCTCTGGCAGTCTCCCACGCAATTTCGATATCCCGTAGTTCTTGGCAGCAACAGGCTCCTGGTTTTGGAGGAACCAGGAGACTGCAGAGGTCCTCATGGCATCCCACTAGGCCTAAGGACAGGTGGGGCAGCGTTTGGTCCCTGACAATTTGCGATTCTCCCACCAGCCTGTTTGGACCCAAAAGGAAGATGACTTCTGCCATTGCCCGATGGCACAGCAACGCTCGACCGCCCAGCGATGCCCTGGAGCTGGCCTATGCAGATCGACTGGAGGCTGAGATGCAGGAATTGGCCATTCAGCTGCACAAGGTAAGAAATCTGCCATGAGCTGCTCAGTACCTCAGCACACTCCAGTAAGTGATTGGTAGCATATTTTTGTTATACCTCTAATGGCCTGAAGTAAAGGAAAAGGCATAACTTTCAGTGGACACACCTGGTGTCAAGTAGATCAGGTAACACCATCAGTGCAGCTTATCCACCCCTCATCATCTGTGCTCCGTGCTCATGAAGCCTTCATGTCTTGATTTCCCATCCACCTGAGAACTAAAAGAGTGATTGGGAAGAATTAAATGCCTGCTGTTTTTCAGTAGTGTCATTTTCATGGTGAAGTTGTGCAGCCATTAGTGAACAGACTTCTGTTGACTTGCAAAATTGAGCCTACTGAGTATCGTTGCAAATGGAGAGGGAGGGGGAATTGTAACTGTGGGACTGGTCTTGGTGTGGAGAGGAAATGTATTTGGTGTACAAGCCTTATCCAGCTTTCTTTCTCACTGGGTTGGGTGCACTTCTGCAGGAACCATCTGGCTGCCTAAGCCATTAAATTAGCAGGGACTCAGGGTATGTCAGAGCAGGCACATATGAGAGACATACAGTACCCCCAGCCTAATCCTCTGCTCTGCTGTAGAGGTGTGAAGAGGTGGAGATGATGAAGGGCCAGGTGTGCCAGGAGCAGAAACTGCGTGCAGTGGCTGAGAGCTGTTTGATGGAGCGGGATGAGACCTGGAATGCTATCCAGTGCCAGCTCAGAGAGGTCCAGGCCGTCACCAAGGATGCCGGAGTCCTGCTGGATCAGATCAAGTAAGTCATTCCCAGGAAATGGCACTGAGGTTACTGGAAATGGGATTTGGGCTGTACAGAGATCAGAGCTCATATTGACAGCCTTACAGGTGATGCTTAGGGTTGGGCAGGAGAACTCACCAGGCAGCTGAAACCACTGTGGATCCTGCCTGACTTTCTCTAGTGGAAAGCCACAGCCATGTGAACAGATGTGAAGCCTTAATCAGATGCACAAGCTATAAATGGCCTGACTTTCCAGAGATGCAGAGTGCTCCTGTTTCAACTGGAAGGTGAAGGTGCTCAGTTCCCTTGGAACAAAAAGGCTTAGTGCTTTGTGCTTACATGAGATGTGGTGACCAGGGTGATGTGATAGATGCAGGAAAGAGTTTCCAACTTCCTAACTCTACCAAAGGACTTGCGTTATCCTGCCCTGGCTAGTGAAGAATACTTCTCATGCAACTCTTGACACCTAACAGAAATATCTGCCCTGTGCATTCACACCACTGCCTTTGAGTTCTGTCTTCCCCCTCACCTCCTAATATATATTTTGTTGCCTGTGTGGTGCTTTTCTCCCTGTTCCAGTTGCACTACCATTCTACCATGTGTCCTGTTTTGTCTACTGATAGAACAGATGTGTCCTTGAAGGTGGTGTTAATCCTGCCCCAGTAGTTCCTGACCCAACAGGAGAGGAGCTCTGCTCACTGCCAAGCCAGGCTGAACTGGGATTGGCTTCCAGAAGGGCAGCAGAGCAATGCTCCCAGTTGCCATGGGCACTGGTCTTTTCTCCCTGCCTGAGCAGCCGAGGCTGTCTGGTAGAAGTGCCCTTCCATGCTCTGAGGATATGCTATCTGAATTGATGGCATGATGGTGATCGCCAGAGAACTTTGTGTGCTGCTCTTGCTTTAACCTGATGCCTGTGCTGAGGTAGCTTCATTTGCCCCTTAGGAACCTTGGGTCATGTTTGATTCTCATATAAACCAGGTGCAGCCCCTGGCTTGGGCTTTCTCCTGCTCACCGTGCCCCCTCCTTCTCTTCTCCCCCCGCAGCTCCTCTGTGGACAGGGGCAGAGATTGCTGTGGAAATGGGGCACAGTGGAGAGCGCCCCGAGCTTTGTCTGGGGCACGTCTTCCTCTTCCCGGGAAGGAACAAGGAGCAGTTTGTAACCCAGGGCGTTAGATGCGGTCCCTCGGCACCCCAAGCAGGTACTTGCAGGATGTAGGAGCACACAGACTGGCATGTTGTCCCAAGAAGTGCCCCTGTGCACTTCTGATGGGCTTTGTCTTGTTTGGCAGATCCTGTCAAGCAGAGCTGTCCTCCCGGCTGACCCAGGAGCCCGTAGTCGGCAGAGTGCTGGATACAAAGGTGCAGACGAGAACCAGTGAGAGCAGGCGGCCTGGTGAGCGTCCAGGTGAGGAAGAGCTTGTCAAACTACACAAACAGGTGCAGGGAGTGAGTAAACACCAGGAGACCCCAGAGCAAGCCACATGCTTGTCTTTTATTGCTGAAATAATGAAGTTAGCCACTCATCCATTTCCAAATCACTTCTAAACTCTTAAATGTAACGTAAAAATTATTGTTCAGGGAAAGTATACAACGCACCCAAGATGTTTGGACTTTCGCTGCAGCAGAGGTTCTCAGCAACTTTTGCTTCTTAGCAAGTGGCAAGTTTTTGGGGTCTGGCAGGTGTTTGTGGCTAAATGTGCAAAGCTGTAGCACAGGCACCCAGTGTCAGTCCTTCACGGGCCTATGGCTTCTTCCTACACTGGAGTATGTGGGCACCTCAGGTGTGTTACCACAGTGTGCACTAGAGCAAGGGCTGAATTGGAAGCTGCGGTTGTTTCCTGACCCAGTCTGGGGGACTGTGTTGTTCAGGCCCTGGAGTGAACTGCTGGGCATGGCTGGGCAGGCTCAAGCCACCATCTCCTTATCACGAGGAGTTAGCAAGTGATCTGCTACTCCTGACACACTTCCAGAGATGTGCTCTTTGCTGCTTGTGCTCTAAAAGTGAGACAAGTACAGATTGTGTTGATTTCTGTCCACTACACGTAGTCTCTTTGGGATTCTTTTAATATATGACCCAACCAGTAGTAAAAAAACAAAAAGGATTTCTGAGTGGTAGAATTGCCAGAAAATCTCCTCAGTTTGTCGCATGCAATTCCAGCTCTCTTCCCATGTGACTCAGAACTGCTAACCAGAGCTGCTTTGGGTGTGGGTGCTTCACAGCAACACCAAACCCTTGTTTCTGCTCTGTCACAGAGAGCATGGCGATTGATTAAATGTGTGGTTCCTCTTTCTTGCAGTGCTGGAAGGGTGGCCGCCTTCTTTGAAGTCTCTGAGCTTGCCTGAGCTGTCGGCTGTCCTAGAGGAGTGTGTGGGAGAAATGGGTAAGGTTGGGGAGGACTCTGGGCATGTGAAGTGACTGTGCTGGTGGGGAGGTGTGGCTGGGCAGATTTTTGATGATTTGGTGGTAGCAGGTTGGAGTGACCTAACAAGCCATGCTCAGGGAAATCTCCAGGCTCTGAAGTTGGTGCTGGCATTTTCTTGCACTTAATCTCACTGCAGATCTTGGGCTCTGCCTCATTCCTGACTGACAGAAGGGGGTACGTGCTCCTCTCCTGCTCAGTGGTCAGAGCTGCTTGTGAAGTGGTTTCCAAAGCCTGCATCCTGTTCTCCTGATGACAGGAACTTGTCCCAGCAACAGGCAGAGTGGAGACACTCCTGTTTTCAGGGCACTGGAAGCTGCAGGGGAGGAGGCAGTATGGAGGCAGGAAAACAGTGGATGAATGCAGACTGCAGCCTGGTCTTTACCACTTGCTGACCTGTTGCTAACACTGTGTTGGTGTTTTTTTTTTCTTTCCCCTTTTGGTTTGTCCTCAGGTAAAGCTCTGCAGACTGTGACTCAAAACCTCCAAAGGCTCCAAGCCCCAGGGCAGAGCTGGCTAGAGCCCTAACAAAGCAGGAGGGTGAGTGGAAACTAGTGACGGTCACAGAGAGCTGTGACATTCAGGGGGCGTCATTCCCTGCAGCAAGTAACAGTGTCTGCTGCTTGTGCCGAGTGCTTGCCCATAGCCTGCGCGCTGAGTCTCTAACTAGTTCTTGTGTGCCTTCTGGTTAGCTTTCCCTTTGAAAAATCCTTAGTCCCCTTGTCCCTCTGCTCCACTGAAAGGGTGACTTTTTTTTTTCCTGATGGCTACAGGAATACTGACGTCGGGTGATTGTTCCACCCGGAAGCTGAGTGTGCCTGGGAGAATGAGCACAAGGGCTGTGCCGACAGCACCGCAGCTCTACTGAGAGTGCCACGGCGGCTGGCAGATGTGTGGAAGAAGGTCTCAACGATCAGAGAACATGCCTGGGAGAATGAGAGACAGCAGAGGACAACCCAGCAACTCTTTGGGCCTGACTGTTATCTGGGTTCCCAGGATCATTGTTGTCCATACCAAAAGGTTAGGTTAAGAGGAGAAGCACTGACCCTAAAAGGTTTATCTGCCTTAAGCTTCCTGCAGCCGTTGTCATTCAGGGCTGTGTGGTGTTAGAAAGCTGACATTCGCCAGCGGCAATCAGTTATCCTTTTCCACATCCTGTCCTTTCCAAGGTCTCTGACACTTGCCCTGGCCCCTTCTATGCTGTGTGGATTGCTCAGGAGCTGACCCAGAAATGTATCTGAGGCAATAAGGAGGGTGGGGTTGGTGTGAATGGGTAAAGTGAGTGGGGTTTGTAACGTTTGGCTCATTGAGCTGCAGTGAAACTCATGCAGCCCTAATCTCCAGCAGGAATGTCTGCCCTACTGCCATCCCAAACGTGTGCTTCAAAACCTCTCCAACCAGCCAACCCTGCTTTGGTTCAGATTCTTCCCTGCCTCAGGGGTTGTTTGTGATCATGTTATTCAGTCCCAAATAACTCGGTTTTGTGGTAAATACTTTGTGGTAGAGACTCTTAGTCTGGTTTGTCAGTGCCAAGCTCCCAATGCTGGCGGTGGTTGCAAGGCAGATGTTCCCCTGGAGGGACATGAGAGAGAAGGAAGAGCTCGAGACTGTTCCATCTCCTGTGCTTCTGGCAGGCAAGAGAGTGCCAGGGCAGGCAGAACAAGAGTTGGGGGACAGAGCTGTCCCGCAGGGGAGATGAGCAAAGAGGTCCCATCCCAGATGTAGCTGTGGTGCAAAGCCATGGTCCTCAACCACTGCCTGCCTCTGTTTTCCAGGCTTTAGTGTTTGGAAGTAGTTCTGCCAAGGCATTCTTGTGTTGGTGGTGTGGGTGTTGTCAAAGGGCAGACAAATGGTGCAGGAAGAGGCTGCTCTGTCTCTTGGAGCTGGGTGAGCAGCCCCAGGGGCTCTGGTGACAGTAACATTGATGTAAAATGGTTTCCAGTGACTCTGTATTGCTGAGCGGTGGGGGAAAGCCAAGCCTGAAGTCTGTGAGTGTTGGCCTTGATGAGTCTGGAAGAGTGTTCTTCTCTTTGCTGGGAAGGGGAAGAAAGTGTGTATGCCTTCTGATTTTAATTTTTTTGGACCATGATCACAGATGTCAAAATTCAAAAACCCAGTCTGGCACCACCCGTTGAGCTAGTCACCCCTTCTGATCAGCTGCCTGGGGTGTTTAGGCAGGCTGGGCTGTGTTTGGTGAAGGTCACATCTGGTTTGAGTGTCCCACAGAACCGGTGTGTCTGCGCTTCTGGGAGACAATCCTGGGGCACTGAGGCGGGTATGGCTCTGATGTGCCCCTGCTCCGCTGGCAGCTTGTCTGTGTTTGGTGGAGTGCTCAGCTGTGGGCTGCTGCTTTCTACTCACCTTTAGCTCTTAAATTTAACATGGCACACTTTTTATTTAATCTTTAGCAAATGACACGGATGTATGCATGGGAGCAGCTGGCACCAGCTGTGCAGCAGGCAGTGGGACAAGGCTGCAGGAAATTTCATCATGAAGTAGTTTTGATGAGGTGGAGCCCATTCTCTTAAGACAGCATCCCTGGAAGCTTCTTGGAGTATTGAGGGTGTGCTGGGAACAGTGTTTTGGGCTTTGTCCTTCATTCCCCGTTTCTGGAGGAATGGTGGGGAGTGCCCAGGCAGTGTGTAATGCCCTCGCCCCAGCCTTGGTGGGGACTCTGGCTGTGCCAGTACAGGGTTGTCAGTGCTGTAGCCCATGGAAGCCCAGACTTGGATTTAAAGCAAGATGCTTATGAGGGAAAGGTGGAAAATTTTCAGATGCAAGGGGGGGGAAAAAGTGAAAGGGCCTGGGAGCATCTGGTGAGCAGCACTGTCAGCACTGGGTGGCTGGAAGGAGAGACTGCATGGACTTGGGGATGACTTTGGTGGGTCATAAGGTGGAAAAAATGGGGGTTTTGGGGGCAAGAATGGTACATGCAATAGGTTGTAATGCTTGGAGACTGGGAGAAGGGATAGGTGAGAGCCACAGCAGTGTGTGCATGAAGGAAAAATACTCATAGCCCAGGTGTAAAGTCTTAAAGGGGTTCTAGAGTAGCTCCAGGTGGACACCAGGGAAGGGATTTTATAGAGTAGTGGTTCCCTGAGGAGGCAATTGCTTACATGGGGGACTTCAAACAGCATTCATTGCTGGAGGGGTGGTGGTGCAGGCAGCAGGGAGTCTGGTGCTACCCTAAGGCAAGCTGTCTGAATAAAATGGTATTTGCTGACATGGATAAAATAATAAAAACTGAGAATGTGTTTCTGGTGTGTTTCTCTGGAGGGACTTGGGATTGTAGAATCATTAATAACCTCACTGTTTTATTTCAGGACAACCAGGAACACATACAGTGCTTTCCAGCTTTCCCTCCCAGGGGGTCAGGGGCTGCCTTATCCATCCTTCAGCCCTGCCCGGCTCCTGGTGAAGGTGACACCCCTGCAGCCTTAGCTGATCATTCGTGTCATCAGGCAGTGCTGGAGGTGCAGCAGAAGAGCATGCACAGGTTACAAAGTCTGTGCTCCTCTGAGGGCTCAGCTCTTTCCTTCCTCGCTGGCCATTGCCACTTTAGCCCCGAAAAGGCCCCAGCTGCATGACAAAAGTTGTCTCCGTACTGATTTAGAAAAGAGTTTAGGCCTTGCTGTGTGCTGAGGTTTTGCTCTCAGGATGAAGTACTGACATGTGAGCTGTTCTTGTGACTCTGCTCTTCTAAACCTTCAGCCAACCTCTCTGTCACAAGAGACAAGCAGTCAAGAGGACAGCATTCACCAGCTATCATAAAATCTGTTGTCAAAACTAAAGCTCTTGCTCTATCTCAACACATTTAAGCTGAGTTGGAGTTTGAACTGGTGGGAGTGGAGCAGGGTCACTCAGCCCTGCTGTGTCCTGCAGTGTAGCTGGGGCTTTCTCTCTCCATACCCAGTTTTGAAACTGCCAGGAGCAAACTGGAAATGGTTCACCTTTCATGCTGGTTGAACGTCCTTGGTGTTGAGAACTGTTACTTTTCTCAGTTCTATCTGACATACAGCAGCACTTCACAGAGAACCTGAAAGCACAGGAAGTTCTGATTCACCCAGGAGCCAAGCTTGGATCTCAAAAGAGTCTATTTTCTCCTCCCAAGGCTTTGTGGCCCTGTACAGCTTTGGCATTGCTCCTGTAGCAGTGCCCTGTGCACACACACCAGTACCAGCCTCCTGCGGCTTGCAGCACCCAGCAGAGAGCAGAGGGGAATCCAGACAGTGATCCAGCTCCTGCCTGTGCCCTTCCTCTGCGTGATGGCTCTGCTGGTGCCAGAGCTGGCACGTGATTCAGGTTGCTCTTTCTATTTATGACCACCATGTTAAGTGTTTTATCTTGCTACTTTTCCTCCCTATATAACCTGTAATGTAATCCTAGGGAGAGGAATTCAGTGCTATCTGAGCCAGGGGCTCTGGGTTGCCTGTTTAATACCCCTGTCCCTGGGAGTGTGTATGCTCAAGTGTGAATCTGTACCCACACAGCTGCAGCCTGAAAGCTGTTTCCCTCCGTCGGAGCAGACAGAAGCAGCATGCTCTGCTTGCTGAAAAAGAAACTTTTATTTACACCTGAAAAGAGGGTTTATGTGCAAAATGGTCTCACAGGGGTTACATCGATCCAGGAAAACTCCTGCATGGCTCTCCGACCTTGAACCCAGCTGCTGCTGAGTCTGGCGCAGCCTCTGTCTGTGGTCAAGGCTCCCTGCTAGAGATGCTGTGTCTGTAAGAGGTGCTGCCTCCAGCCTGGGGATGGAGGGACTGGAGATGGAGAACCACCTGTGTCCACTTGCGTGTAGTAGAGAGTAAAAGCTGCTTTTTCCCCTCCTGGTGTGGCCTTTTCTGTAAGGTAAAGCATCAGGTGGTAGGAACAATGGCCTCAGCAGCATGTCTGTCCTGCTGGTGAAGGTAGGACCAAGGCGGGTGGGGTGGGTGCTGGTGGCATCTGCTGCTGCTCTCAGCTCTTACTGGAGAGCGCTAGTCCCTGTCCCAGGGCAGGAGCAGAAAGCCAGATGTGTGCAGCCATGCACAAACAGCACTGCTTGAACTGCACAGCCTTAATACTTTGCTGGCAGAGGTGTGGATACTCCTGTTCCGCAGCTGGGCTCAGAAACACCCAGCTTTTTGTCAGCAGAACAGCTCCCACGCTGGGGGTGGCTCCTGCCCAAGGCTCCACAGCTCTCCCTGCTGCCGAGGACGGGTGACTGGGCTGGGCCTGGGCAGTGGGAGGTTGGGCTCAGCTCCCAGCCTGGCTGGGGCTGGCGGGTGCTTTCAAGTCCTTCCCTTAGCCTTGTGATTAATTTTTTTTTTTTTCTCCCTGCCAGCAAAGGAGAAGCAATACTGCCCTTCACACGGGGTAAATACAACAGTCAAAGTGCTCAAGCACTGCAGGAAACTACATGTGTATCTGCTGCCCTGGCTGGACTTGCTGTGAGGGGGTCTCTGCTGCAGGAGGAGCTCCAGGAAGAGGAAAGCTGGTGTTCTGTGCAGCTGGAGAGCAGCGAGGAGCGCAGCAGGTGCTGATGCCGTGTTCTGCATCAGTGAGGAGGGTGAGAAGGTGCACAAGCAGCACCTTGCTCTGAAGATCTTTGCAGGACGCTTCTGGGCTGGATATCTTGGAGCTCTCAGGGTGCTGGTGAGATGGTCCTTGCTTAGAGGAAGGAGAGGATGAAGGTGATGCCCTGGGTGGGAGCAGTGCTGTCACAGCCCTGAGCACAGCACAGGTTTGTTCAGTGGGGCAGCAGGTCTGGGCAGCAGTGCCAGGCTGAGCAGTGTCTCCCATTCCCTGCTATGTGTCCTCTGATGGTGGTGGCCAGGCTCCCCCTCCAGCCTCCCTGATCCCCTCCTGCAGATGCCCAGGAAGGGGTTGCTGATGGCGCACAGGCAGCAGCAGGCACGTCTCTCCATGCAGCTCATCAAACCTGAGCAAGGGGAGGCTCCTCTGAGGGGCAGTGATGTCTGGTGTGAGCTGAGGGTGCCTGCCTCCCCCTTGGACCGCAGAATGTTCCCTCCAGCAGCTCTAGTGCTCACGGGTGCAGCACAGCTGAGACACTGGTCCCAGCCCCCCTGTCTCACCATGAGATGCTGCCCATGGCTTCCCCACAGCCCTCTCCGGTGGCTCCGCGGGGCTGGTCACTGCATCACTGGGCACAGCAGAGCACTGGGTGGTCGAGCTTCCAGAGCTGCCACTTCTTCTTCATCTCTGACTTCACCTGCCGTGGTGGAGGAGAGAGAGCAGGAGCTTTTCCCTGGTTGTGCCCTCTGCACATGACAAAGCCACCGGCTGAGGCAGGGCTGAGCAGGAGGTGCTGCAGTGGGTACGTACCTCCTTGTTGGCAAAGCAGTACAGCACGGCCACCAGGAAACCCTGGGGGGAGAGCAGGGGAGTGAGCCCCCACTGCCACCCCCTCTCCCGGGGCTGGGAAGGGTTCAGTCCCCCCAAGCTGCTTTTGGGGTGGGTTCTCCCTGCCAGCACCACACAGCAGGAGACATCACTCAACAACAGGGCTGGGGTTGGGAAAGCTGCTGCTCCCATCCCCAAGCTCAGCTGCAGGCTGGGGCACTGCAGGGACACAGAGCTGGAACAGGGACCCCCTAATTCTTGTTTCATGGTGCCCAGGGCCAAGTGAGAAAATGTCACACTCCTCCCTCACCTGGAAGGAGTTGAGAAAGAGGGTGAAGAACACCTTGATGTAGCGCAGGATGCCTGTGGTTTGCTCATCGGTGGCAAAGATGAAGACAACTTCATGGATCCCGAAGAGGGGGATGAGGGTGAGCGTGGCTTTGGCCAACCTGAAAGAGCAGAAGGGGTCCCCTCTGGCAGTGAGTATGAAAAGGCAGGGGCACAGGTGCAAGCAGCAACGAGCTCTGAGTTAATTTCAGGGTGATTGTTTAACAATGTGCAGGAGGAAGAGGGTGGATGTGGAGGTGGCATAAATCCAGGACCAAGGAGAACCCTTGACCTGCCGCCCCCTCCTTCCCGGCTCACCGCAGCTTGTAGTCTGCATAACCCTTCTGGTTGGCACGGAGCTTGGCCAGGATCACCTTGAGGATCCGCATGAAGATCAGCAGGTTGATCTGCAGGGAGACAGAGTGGGGCACACACAACCCAGCACCCCCACCCCGTGCAGCGCACCCTGGCTGTGGTACACACCCTTGGGGACCACAGGAGACAACAAGTCCTGTGGTACCAGGTCCCCACAGCTGCTCTTCATTGCATCCCACCACCCCAAACTCCTGGCTAGGAAGCAGCAGCAGCAGCCACCCTTCTCTAGGGCTCAGCCTGGGCCCTCAGAGCCCAGGGGTCTCCTTGCCCCGCACTGTGGCAGTTAGCTGAGAAACAACCCCACGTGCCATCAGCCTGATGCTTTGGAGGCCAGTCCCTCCCTCCTGGGCTCTGGGAGCTGCCCCCCGACACGGGCTGAGCTGCTGTTCTCCAAAAAGGCGTGGGGCTGGCGGGTGCCCCCCTACCAGGGAGGCGAGCAGGATGGGGATGCGGATGATCCACCAGTAAGCCATGTTCTCGTTCAGCGCCCAGCACCTGCCCAGGCAGACACAGAGAGCAGCACCATCACGTTGTGCTTGGGGGTGCAGGATGAGGCCAAGAGGGTGCCAGCCCTGGCAAGGTGGGTCAGGGACCCACAGCAGCCTCTGTCCTGCTCCCCAGCTGAGCCCAAACACCAGCCTGGGGCTGAGCATCCCTCCCCACTCACTCTGCATTCTCCTTCAGGTACTTGGCAGCCATCCAGGGCACCACGAACACCACAGGGGTCCCTGCAAGTCACACAGCAAACCCTGTAAAACCAAGCACCCGCCTGAGCTGAGAAACCGGCCCTGGGAGCGGGGACACCACAGGGATGCTGTGGGGTGGCATCTTGCCCCAGGGTCAGCAGAGCCCCCACCCCGCACCCTCCTGGGGCCACTTCGGGCCGCAACGCTCGCCCGACACCAGACACCATCCCCACCGTGCACCCGGGTGGCCCCTACCCCAGCCCAGGTAGAGGTAGAGCCTGTAGTAATTCTTCTCGGAGAAGACGGCCCCGATCAGCAGCTTGTAGAGGTAGACAGCTTCCACCAGGAACCAGTAGTGGTTGGCCAGGATGCAGTACTGCATCAGCACCTGTGCCGCCCGGCAGCCCAGCGCCGCCTGCCAGGGGAGACCCGCCATGGGGCTAGCAGTGTGCCCAGAGGGGCATGGGCACCCTGAGAGCTCGCCCAGAGGGTGCATGGGCAGCACAGGCACCCCAAGAGCTCACCCACCAGGCACAGAGGCGCCCCAAGGGCTCAGGCACAGAATGCCTGGGGCTGCATGGGCACTGGCACCTGGCTGCACACCCCTCCCCAAAGTGAGGGTCCCCACCCCAATTCCAGTCTGGCATTAAGCAGTTCTTACCTCATGGCTCAGCAGGGCCTCCCAGTCGGCCACCTGCACCACCTCCATGCCCCAGTGTTTCTCCAGCAGCGCATCCTTCACCATCACTGAGGTCGCTCGCAGCCCAAAAGAGGCGAAGAGGTTGGCGTGGATGTAGTTCCTGGTGCAGCGGAGCTTCCTGCAGAGAGCAAGGGTGTCAGGGGCAGGTGGGGACACCCCTCGGCTCCACCATCACCAGCTGGGAAGGACGAGGGGCAGGACCGTGTCCCCCCAGCTCTCCTACCTGAAGATGGTGAGGACGAGCAGGGCAGAGATGAGGGTCAGGAGTGACAGCGAGTACCCCACAGTGTAGAGCACCTTGAAGCTCACCATCAGCCGGTGGGCGCCCTCCTGCAGGCGAGCACCGCGCCAGTGAGCCTGGGTGAGCGGCACCTGCCCCTGCGGCCGGGTGCCCCTGCCTGTCCCTGCTCAACCACCACGGCCAGGCCAGGGCATCCCACCTCCTCAGCAGTGGACTCCATCTCCTCCTCGCACTGCGAGTAGTCCCGCCAGGGCTGGCTGTCGTTCACCATCACCCACTGCCCATCGGCACCGCACCTGCGGCTCACCAGGCCGTGTTTCACTGCGGACATGAAGCACCAACACATTCCACTTGGGCTCCACCCAGAACCCTCTCCTGAGATGATGGGTTGGACTCCGTTCAACCCCAAAGAGCTGGTGCTGCTCCATAACACATGTCCCCTTCCCCCAGGTCTGCTCGTGGGTCCTCTCCCCCCAGCAGTGGGCAGGAGGGGAAACCCTAAGAACCTCTCCCCTCCTAGCATCGCTCAGCCCTGCCTTCCAGTTCTGGGGCAGCAGAGGGTCATTGTCACCTTTTTCAAACCAGGGCAGGTAGAAGGGGCAGGAGACATTGACGGCAGTGCCGGGGCTCCCATCGGGCCAGCAGGCATACATGTCAAATGTCCGGTTGCAGAAGAGCCCTTCCAATAGCAGCACAGAGAAAAGTCAAGGGTCAGATGCTGGCAGCACAGTCACATCCAGCCACCCCACCACAGCCCCCTGCACCTCCATGGGGCTGGCACCACCCCAAACAGAGCCCTGGGCCCCACACCAGCCTCAGCCCTCTGGGGTACCCCAGCCCCAGGCATCACACCTGAGATGAGGAGACACCTCTCAGCCCCTGACTTGTCCCTCCATAGGTGACTGGTGTAGAGGACGCTGGAGGGGTGATAAAACCCAGCCACAGCCACAGCTGTCACTCAGCTCCACGTGCCCCCATGTCTGCCCCTGAGCTGGGGCACAGTTGGGTACCTGCCGGGTAGGGCTCACTCGCCATCCTCCTCAAGCACTCGTCACGGTACCGCATCCACTCCTCGAAGGTCTTCTCCAGCACCTTGGCCCCACTGTGCTGCAAGCCCAGAGCCAGGTCAGAGCCTCCAGGCTGCACTGGGCACAGAGCCCGTGCTGGCCTGCCCGTCCCACTGCAGAACCCAGCGGCTCCCCGTGCCAGCTGCCTGCATCCCCCTAAGGAGCTGCTGCATGTCAGCATCCTCAAGACGAGCAGGAAGATGCAACAAAGCCAGGACTGAGCCCACTTGCAACAGGTCAAAGCCTGTTAGCACCAACCCTGCGGGCCAGCCCCAGCTTGTCTCTTACCGGCACGGTGGAAAACAGGCACATCCAGGCAAGATGGACGAGGGTCTGCCGGCACCCGGACCTGAGCATATCCACCATGGCTGCCCCCACCAGCCTGTGGCCAGTGCTCCCAGTGCTGGCTGCGTCTCAAAGCTGAGCTGGGGACCTGAATCCTGGGTGACAGGTGGAAGACTGAGGACAGCATGGCTCTGCTGGCCACACACACCAGTGTGGACGAGGAGATGTGCTCTCCGAGGCAGTGGAGAAGAACCAGGGTGTGAGTGCCAGCCACAGGCATGTCCTGGGCTGCCACAGCCCTGGGTCACTTCCCTGCCAGACCCAAAACCTCGGGGAGCATCGGGCAGAGCAGCCAGAAGTGGGGGCATAACAGGATCACACGTCTTGGTTGAGCCTTGACAGCCCCCACAGCACCGCTGCTGGCCCTTGGGTAGCTGTGCCACGGCTGCTCACCCCGGCAGGCAGGCAGCACCGGACGGGTGGCCTGTTGCCACCAAGCCCTGGGAACGGGCCAGGGCTGCAGGGGTGACCCCCGGGGAAGGCAAGGAGACCACTCCTGGGACTCCCTGGGACCCACTGTGCCTCCCCTGCCCCGCTGCCTGCCAGCCAGGATGGGACCCCCCAAATCAGCTACACGCCATCACCTCTTGGCCCCATCCCTGCTCACAGAGATCACCTCTGCCCCACCGCCCCCGCAGCGCCCCGCTCTGCACAGCCCGGCTGGGGGGCACCCACCGGCAGCTCCGGAGGGAGAAGCAGCCCGGGCCCCCTTGGGGCTCCCCGGCCAGCACGGGCGGACCCAGCCCGGGCCCCCCAGAGCCCCCATGGCTCCAGCCTAGTCGGCTCCAGCTCGGAACCCCCCTTCCAGCACGAACACCCCCCGCTCTGCGCCCGCCGGGTCCCCCGGCCAGCACGTGTGATCCCCGGTCCCTGCCCCGCCCGGGGCTCCCCGGCCGGTCCCGCTCGATGCCCGCGGGGGTCCCACTCCGGTCGGGCTGTGCTACCGCCTCCCTCCGCCTGCTTACCCTGCTCCGCAGCCCCGGCAGCCCCGCTATTACCGGCAGCCCCGGCTCCGCGACGTGAGCGCGCCGCCGAGCGAGCGGCATCTGCGGAGCGGCCGCCTCCCGCCAGCGCCGTGCCCCGACGGGGCGGGGGGAGCGGCACCGCCTCCCGGGGCTTGGGCCGCCCCGACGGGCCCCGGGGGGTCCCGGGCACCGATGCTCCCGCCCCCGCCGAGCGCCCGGTACGGCCCCCGTGGACACCCCGCTGCATCACACGGGGACAGGGGTGAATGTCCAGTGCTCAAACTAAGGGTCACACGGATGGGAACGTTGGTCCAGACCCCCTTGGTCTCCCCAGGAGACCCCCATGCACCCCGAGGGAGAGTCACAGGAGTCTTTTGCCTCCCGGTTTGGCACCCCAGTGGCTGTCCCCTGGGTGGGTGATGTGGGGTGCTGGTATGGTGGCAGCCCCTTGCTGTGCAGAGCCCTGTGCAGACAGAGTGGGTTGTCGGGGGCCACACACCCCTGGGGACAAGGAGCAGGTGGCCAAGGGGACAAAGCTAGAAGTGGCACAGGGACACAGCACATGATGTGGATTGCACTGGCCCCAACAGTGGGGAAGCCACGAGGACAGAGACACACCGTGGGAAAAGCCCAGGGGCCCCCAGCTCTGGTCACGCTGCCTTCCCAGCCACCCTGCATCCTCACAGTGTGGAGGGAGCGGGTCTGTGCTGACCCACAGCTGTTCTGCATGTTCTGCTCCTGTCCAGACAGGCGAAGGGCAGGTGAAGGTGGTTTTCCTATCAGTAGAGTGGGCAGAGGAGATTTAAGGGATGACTGAGCCCTCCCTGAAAGCCCCTGGGGACCCTTCAAAGAGCAGCAGCAGAGCCCCTCCAGGCTCCCACTGCCACCTTTGGCTGATGTGGACAGAGATACTCTCCTGCTGTAACAGCCTTGCTGGAAGAAGATGTAATAACTATCAACGCAGAGAATGGTTGGCATCTCTCAGTACCCCATCATGGTGACTGAGCAGCAGAGAAGGATGGGGACAAGACGGAGGCATATGGCTTTGGAGATCTCACTGCAGCCATGCTGCTGATGCAGTTTTACTGAGAGTTTTGCTGTTTTCCTCCCTTGTGGACAGTTAACTTTTTCTCAGGGTGACAGGTGCTTTCTGTGTAAGGGTATAATCCCAAATGGCTGCTGAAAAGTAACTTTACTGGAAGACTTTGAATCCCCTGTAGCACCTGTGGAAACAAAGAGGGATGAGGCCCCAGGCTCTGCCCAGTCCCACCCGTACCCCCTGGCCAGGGCTGCCCCTTGCAGGTGGTGCCACTTAAACTTTGCTTTTTTGCTGTGATTTTTTTTTTTCTTTCTTTCTCCATTACCATCAGCAGCCGAGCATGTTTCACTGGAGCTCAGCGGCTCGTTGTGCGGACTGAGCTCCAGATGGTCTCCCACGTCTCGCCCTGCCTCGTGTGGCTGCTGTCTCACTGCTGCTTGCAGCCTGGCTCTCTTCCCCCAGCTGCTTCTGACTCCAGGTAAAGAATCGATTCTCCTCTTTCTCTTCCACCTCTCATCCTACCTGTTCCCCCTTCGGCGTTGCTTGCCAGGTTGCTTTGGCCGTGTCCTGGGTTTGCCCCTCTCTCTACGGGCTGATGTTGCCACGTGGTGGCTTTAGTGTAGGTGGGGACAGTGGGGAGGCAGCATCTCAGCGGCCTCATCCCCCATTACAAAAGGATGTGGAGCCAAGAGGATGCCCAGTGGTTCAGAAAGCTCCTGTACAAAGTCTCCTGAAGGCATGGAGATTTCTGTCTCAGCGGACAAACTGTGAGAAGTTCCTCCATTGCTTCCGTACATAACCCTGCCTTGGCACCAGAGCCAGTGCCAGCTCTCCCAGGATTGCATCCTGCCCCACACAGCCATAATGTGGTCCTGGGACACCTATGGAGGATGTTTCCAGCCATGTCCCCCTCCCCAGACTCAGGTGTCTTACAGCTTTGCCATGCAGACCTCCCTACACAAACCCATCTAATGCCAGCAGGAGCATGGGGTGGGCTCATCCCATAGCAATGTTGAATGTGGGGGAGAGCCCAGAGCTCCAGCATGCAGGTGCAGGAACTGGAACTACAATTCCCAGGGGAGAGACCACAAAACTCCCAGAATCATTGCCAGTCCCCCAGTGGGGACTGTTCTGGATAGAAGAGTCCATCTGGAAGGGATTTGCTTGCTGGTCCTTTGAATGGGGACATGAGGAACAACCTGTTCCTCTCCATATTGATGCATCTTGGGCAGGGTCTCCATAGCGACTGCAGTGCTTGTGGCTCAGCTGGAGCTGGATCCTGATGCATGGGGTGCTGCAGAGCCAGTCACAGGCATGGGGAGGGTGGCTGGGACAACATCAAGGTCCAAGCATCGCTGGGATGGAGCTGCGTCCCCACTTGTCCCTGCCCAGGGACAACCCCTGCATTTGAGAGGGATGCACAGGCACTTCCCATCAGCAGTTTTGCAGTCAGACCATGTGCATCTGCATCCTTCTCTCAGATGTAATGCTCGCAGCCCGTCAGCACGTGATGGTGATTTTAGCACCTTGATCTGCGCTCAGCTGGGCCCCAGCAGCTCTGTAAGAGACATGGCTGCTTGAAACACCTTCCCAATTTCTTGTACAATTGGTAAGACCCTGTAAGACCACCACCACCTCGCCCTAAAACAGCTCCTGTCCTGCTGGGATGCTGGCTGTGCTGCATGGCTGTCACCAAGAAGATAGACTTGATGAATTTGTGTGTTACAGGCAGGGTTCACCATTAGAGGTACCTGCCCCTGAATGGCCTCATGCATTGAAGGTGTTGGTGCCTCTCTGGCAACCTGAGAGCTGCAGGGCTGCTCAGGGAGAGGAGAGCGTCCTCCGGCATCCTCCATCGGTGTCACCATGGGCTAGACGTCCAACCAGACAACCACGCAGGCCTAGGTCACTTTCTCCAAGGACTGTTACCAGGCTTACCAGCAGAAATGTCCTGAAAGCAGGTTTCATTCTACCTAGCTGTTATTGACAGAGAAATTCAGACGTGTGTAGTGTTGTAGACTTCACTAATTGTGCTGTTTTTCTTCTCATAGAGAAGCAATTCTTGGAACAGAAATGCTAATCAGCACATCCTGACTTGCAATTATTCAATGAACTTCTCAGAAAAGCCTGCCAGACTGTTACCAGGTAGAGAAATCCATCAGCATGTGAATGCCCACGAACCCACATGAGGAGGGACATCGCTCATTGCAGCTGATCAATTCTGTACCGCTTGCTCTGGACTTGGGAGGCTACTGTAAGCTCAGCTGCACTAAAGGCTCTTGTATATACTAAAAAGCAAAGTATTTTTAATATCAGCAGATGGTGCTGTTAAAGATAGCTGCAAAAATGCAGCCCAACAAGACACGGAGGCAGACTCACGTGAGCACAGAGCCGCTTGCCCTGGGGTTTGCTCTTTTCAGAAGCTGTTGCCTGCACCTGAGCAAGAGCTGTTTCTTGCTTGAACCTCTCTGACTGAGGAGAGAAACAACCCTGAGTTTTGCCCAGCCACAGAGTGTTTCCTCTCTCTGATGAGCAGCGGTTTGGGGTGGGTCTGACCTCTGATACAGAGCAACAGCTTAGTTACCTTCTGGGACACCAAGTCACTCCAGCCAACAAGAACGTCACCACCAACTTCATGGGGCTGGACCATCATGCTTCACCTCTGGGAGATTTGCTGCTTTGGGGCTTATTCCTGCAAAGACTGTGAGAAATGTAGTGTTCAGTACTATATTACGTGCTTGAGCATTTGCCTGATGGCTACAGTCTTTTTTACAATATGATTATAGAGAGACTGATAATACGTCAACCTGTCCATAGCCAGAAATCAGCTGAGCATCACTGCCATCCCACCTATTTATCACCAGGTAGGGGATTTTCTAGAGAGTCAGCTGCTTGAACATTAATTCCCAATAAATGCTGGTTTCAAAAGCTACTGAGGGAAAAAGGATTTTGGAGGGATGGGGAGAGATGTTATTTTTGAGCAGAGAAGAAAGAAGCTTGCAAGTCATGTCCTAAGAGATGCCTTGGAGGGTGCCCCAATCCAGCACCTTGCAGAGGTCACACAGGACCTGGAGCTCTGAGCTCAGGGTTTTGCACAGTGTTTGCAGGACAGGAGTATCCCATTTCCATCCCCTCAGGCAGCAACAGCCCAGGGATCCCATGCCATCCACTGTTTTGCAGCAAAGGTCACTTCCCAGCCAGTGTTTCAGAATGGCGTTGCCACATGCTCATGATAAATGACTGTTCCCAGCTCATAAAGGCACTATTGAATTTGGCACTTACTCAGAGAAACCCTCAGCAGATGCAGTCCTTCCAGAGAGCCCCGGGCATGCAGGTTGCTGGGTCTGTATTTAAAGCTGACCGAGTATCTTTAGTTTCTGTTGTGTTTCTCGCTTTATTCAAGCAGGAAGGCTTAAATGATAAGATCAAGAACTTCTCTGAAAATCATCTATATTCACATCCTGCCCTGGAGCTGGACTCTTTGTACCCGTCCTCTGCCGAAGGGCACAGCTTGCCCTCTTCCATATGTAGAGCCTTGACTGGCAGCACAGCATCCATATCCCACATCAGGGTCGCTATATCCTCCACATCAGGAATTTAAGGAGCAGAGAAGGGGCTGTACCTTTTACTTCCTTCCTGCCTATTTGCAGCTCAGTTGCATCTTCTTTTTACCACTTGTTTAGGCAGAATTGTGCCTGATGTATCACTTGCCTGTCTTCTCTTTCTGGCCAGACTGGTGGTGTAGCCACATCCAGGGGAAGCAGCATCTCCTTTTCACCCGCTGGTGTGCAAATAAGGGAGGTCGACACCTTCCTGCAGGGGTGTGATGTATGAGGGGCTGGGGATGGAGTCATCCTTCACTGCATCAGTCTCCTAATTAGCTGGCAGGCTGGGCTGCGCTGCGCTCTGCGGTTTGTGGAGGGGCTGCTGTTTGCTGCCCCTCTCTCCTCTTGATGTCTGAGGGTTAGCAGCTCCTCTGCTCAAATCCAGCTCTCCTTTCGGGCTCCAACATGAAGGCCTGGGCAGCCTGGCGTATGCTGTTGTTTTGGGCTCTTTCTGGCACCAAATTTCTGTGGGTGTACAAAAATCCAGAGCTTTGGGTTGTGTCTATCTAAAGGTATTGATAGATGCTGTGACCAGGGCTGAAAACAGCCCCTTGGATTTTTGTGTGTTACCCAGGGCTGCCTGTGCGTTCCTTTCCCTCTGATGACAGAAGGGCCAACTGATTGGTATAAAAAGTCAAGGCTGCAAGGTCCCCCTGTTATTGGTCCTTCCCTACTCACTCCCATTTCTGCTTGTGCAGGGAAGCTCTCCAGGAGCACCAGTACAGACTCTGTGCCTTCTGCCTCAGCAGCTTCTGTCTTCAAGGAGCTTTCCTTTCTTGTAGAAGACCAGAGGATGTTTTTATCACTCAGACAGTGGCTGGGCTCCTTTCTGCTGGGCATCACCAGCACCAGAGACTTGCACAACTCGCTTGGAGGGTGCTGCACCCAGGGGAGCACCCGTGTGTAGTGATGGGGTATTAGCAAACCCATTTACTGATGAGGTGCGGGCAGATGTGACTGCAGACTCTTGCTCTGCAGCTTTCCCACCCTGGAAGCAATCCTTCTGGGATTCAATAGGCTTTAGCTGATGTTTTGAGGGGTATTCACTTCTCTTTTAGTTAATGACACTTGAAGCTGGGTCCTAGGTTCACTGGCAACATGGTGTATTTTCTGAAGCTCCAGCAAAGAGATATTCGGGATGTACATATCACCTCTGCCCATAAGGAGGCACAGACATCCTCATCATGAGGTTTTTTTCTGATGTGACCAGAGATCTTCCAACAGCTTAATGGCTGATGAAGGTGCCCAGCCTGCAGAGAAAACAATCTATCACTTGCCCAGGGAGCCAGAGATTCTCGTTGCCTAAACAAGAGGGGATAATAATTTCCCAAATCCCGTAATATCTGCAGTGCAATAGCTTTTGCTTTAACAGCAAAGAGGTTACAAGGTCACCCGACATCTACCATACGCTCCAGACAGCTGCTGGGAGTGACGCTGAATTAATCTAAGAGGGATAGCGTCCTCTAGGCTCAATTTCACAGTTGAGTGTTTTTTTGCAATAGAAAAAGGTAGTTATAAGAAAGGGGTTATTTCCAGATGAGGCATGTCTGTGCTATTGCTCATCTTTTCCTTGCAATTGTGCCTGGCTTGCTCTGGTGGGGTTCCCGCTGTGAGGTGAGGCTGAGAACCAGGGTCCTGTAGGAGAAGTCGGCAGTGCCAGCCCTCCCCGGCCACCACCACCCACCTGTCCGCAGGTCATGGTGTTACTTGGGGCGCAAAGTCTTCTGCTGCCTCGTCTGTGCCCAGTGCCACCCCAGCGACCTCCCGCTTCCTCTTGCACCTCTCCCACTGCACCCCAGCCCCTGCCTGCAGCCCCTCCATCGCTTCCACTCCAAACTCTTCCTTGTCACAAACCTGGTTTTAGATGTACTGAACCTAAAGCAGCTGCTCTCCCCTTTTAACAGTGCGACACCTAATTCTGCTGCTGAGATCACAGGTTTCTGACAGCACAGGACATAAAATTGCTGGACTGACTCAGCCCCAAGATCTGTTTATCCAAGACTGTGACTTCCCCTGCGAGCTGGGATTCCTGGAGTGGCTGTTTCAGTCAACGACAGTTTAACATTGAAGCAGAGCTGGGAAAAGAACACAAACCCAGCTCCCAGCACTTCAAGACTTCCATTGCATGCAGTTTGATAAATCTGAAAGATTTTTAAGCAAACTGTTTCTTCTCCTGGCAGCATAAATAGTTGTTCTTGCTGTTTAAACAATAATATTACTTCTGCATTTCCCTTTGGACTCTTCCTCTCTCTTTTTCAGAGGACACAGCTCCATCCCCATCCAACTGTGGCCATCAGCTGGGCTCCTGCTGGCCCATTGCTGGCTGAGCAGCCACTGGCTTCCCCAGCTGCGGTGGTCCCCAAGCCCACTCAAGGCTGCGTGGTGCGGCTGACGACACCAACCTCTGTGATCCCAGCAGCTACTGCTGGAAAGCAGCACCCTGACAGCAAGGCGGGAGGATGGAAAGACACACTTGGGGTGAAAACTTGGCAAAGGTGGCACCTTCGCAGGTAAGGAGTACTTGGGATAATCCTGGAAGAGCTCTTGTTTCCCCTCGTGTCCCTAGTTTTGATGGTGGTGCCCAAATGATGATTGCAATTAGTTAAATAATGTAGTTCTGGCAAGGGCAGAGCCTGGAGAAGGGGACTTTGCCCAGGAGGGTTTGCTTCACCCTGGCGCTGTGCAGGACTTGTGCTCCTCAGCTGTGAAAGCAGCATTTTGCTTGGTGGCCTTCATCAAAAAGGGCAAGTTGAGTGCCCAAGGTAACAGTGCCCTTCCAAGCCTGTTTTGACTCTTTGTCACCTTGGCTGGCTGTTCTCTGTACCTTTCCCTCCAGATAGGTCAAAAGCTGAAATGTTGGTGCTGCAGAAAAACACATTCAAACTTTTCCTGAGAAAAAAATGCCTTTTGGATCTCTTTGCCCTGTACTGAAGATCATCTGGATTTTCAGCTCCCAGGGACACAGGGAGTGCCATGTTGTCTATAAATTAAGCTGTGCCATGCTATCTTAAATTAGACACCTTGGAATTAGGCAGATTCTGGGAAATAAGCACATAGTGCTGGCTTCAGGCATGCCAAATGGCACTCTGCTTTGGAGGGAGCTAATGGAGAGTGGAAATATAATCTTGTTTTTCACTGCATATGAATGAGAACCCAGTCTCTCCTCTCCTGACCTGTGAGACAAAGTCTGTGATAGATCTGGAAACCTACTTGCTTGGGGATGTTTTTTTATCCTAAGTAGCTTCTCTTGTTTATCTGCCGAGCGATCAAAGGGAGGATGTTGATTTATTACCCCTTCTGCTTGATACATGGGCTGCTGCTTATCCTGGGTACCACGCTCTGCTCTCGGGGCTCTTCTTGAATGCCAGTGCGTTAGCAGGGAGGGAGCTGCTCTGCAATGTAATTACAGGGAACGTGACATTCCTGGATATTTTTCTTCCCCAGACACAAAGGCTCCAGACTTCCCCGGGTTCCTCAGCACAGAGCTGAGCTGAGAGTTGATGTTACATGAAGAGGGAAGGAAGAAGGCTGCTTATCAAACTCTTTGCCAATGCAACACCAAGGAGTTCACAAGCTGAGCCAGTCTTCAGCAGCAGAGACTTTGGATCGTGTGGATGGGTAGAGCAAATGTTGTTGAAAACATCTTTTAGGCGAAAATTAATGTCCCACCCAGGTAATGGGGGAGGCTCTGATTAGGGGAGCAAAAATTGATGCCCAACTTGCAAGTAAAAGCAGGAAGTGGATTAAAAAAACTGATTATGAGGTGTCTGTATGACACTTCCATATACCAGCCAAATTAAAATCTCATCATTTTCTACCCTGCCTTTTTGTTTTGTGGGGTTTTTTGTTTTTGTTTTTGCACCTGCCCCTCTGAGCAGATTACTCTGGCAGATTCCCTCCCCAGTGTCTCAAGCTATAAAGGGTCTATTTGTAAAGCTAATACCCTCCTGCAGCATTTATCTAACAAGTAGCTTGGGAAACAACCCAGCACAAACAGGTTTTATTTTCTCAACCATCAAGAGGACCACAGTCTTATTTTATTTTTTCACAGTGCCTGAAAGGTGACTATATAGGAGTATATTAAAGCATACAGCAACTTTGCACAAGGGTCTCCTTGTGCAAAAGAAGCTTGAGGCCTTTTTACCCCTTTTTCCAACAGGGAGGGCACAGGTGAGTCCTGCTTTACTTTATGCTTGAGGAATCTCAAGATTACCCGATCCTCTCAATTTTATTTTTCTTGATTTAAAAAACATTAGAGAAATCAGAGTAAAAATTACTTGCTTTCTCAGATAATCATATTTTCAACAGCACGTTATGTCCTAGTCCTGCCATCCCTGGGACTGAGGACTGAATTTGCAGTGCAAGAATAACCAGGTAAGACAACATCAGAAAAAGAGCAGGAAAATCCTGAAGCTCTTTTTCTTTGCTTTGCAGGTTGTTTTACAGAAAGGCAACAGGCAATGAGGGGACTCGGGTGCTGCTGGGGGGGCTGTACTCAGCTATTAAAAGCACTTTTCCAGTTTGATGTGTAGATTTCTAGATGGATACCAGGGTGCAATTTTGAAGGAAACAGGGGTACAGGCTGTTCAAACACCCTGTCAGGAACTGGGGTGCAGCCCGACCCGGGGGAGCTGGGCAGCCTCGTGCCTGTGACACCAGCTTGGGGACAAAGCCCAGCCTCAGAAAAGCCTGGTTATCTGCCCTGTTGTGTGGTCCTATTAGAAACGGAGTGATTCTGCATCTTTGAGGGCAAAATCAAACATAGCTGCTCTCCTAACACACAGGACACCAGGCGGTGGGACGGGTGAAGAATTATTATTTATTTGCCACATGAATACAGCAGAGCTGCTGCTGGAGGTGCACAGCAGACGCAGGGGCACAGACGAGTGTCTGAGCAGTTTTCTGACTCTGTTTTCCCGCTGCTTCTGTGGTTCAGCCTGTCCCTGGGAAGGTGTTTTGGCCACAATGGTGATGCCACTGCCTGCCCTCGCACTCTTTCTTCCCAAACTCCCTATCAGCATGGCTCACCTGGCCACTGCACTGAGTTTCTTTCTAGATTTTAAGGCATCAAAAAAAAAAAAATTCTCCTTTCCAATCATGCAGCAGAGACACCACAGGTGCTCCGTGGGGTTGCCCATGAGCTGGAACAACTCCTGCCTTCACAACCGGCCCGCGGTACCTGCTGTATCCTCAGATCCTTGGCCAGCCAGGTCCAGGTCAGCCTGACTCCAGGTGAGTTCACCCCATGGCAGCAGCATGAAACAACAGCTCTCCCTGAAGCATTATTCCTTGTTACTGGAGGAAAAAAATGTTCTAGGACAATCTGCAAGGTATTGTAATGTAAGGGTGTGAAAATTCAAATTAAAAAAATATGTGATAGCAACTTTAATGCCAAGATCACAAAACAACCTGAGGAGAGAACACTAGAGCACGAAAAAGAAAAAGATATATATATATATATATTACCTAAAATAAAAGAATCCTTTTATTTTAGGTAAAAAGAATCTACAAGATGATGGCAACAAGAGTTCAGATGGCTGAAAGGACGGCCACAGGGAAAGATTAATAGAGCTGATTACCGAGAATCTGACAGGTACTGAGGTGGGGGTGTCCTGAAGGGATGGGGTCACACGCAGCCCGAGATGGGGAGCAGCTGCTGACGGGTGCGACCAGCACTGCTGAGATGAGATGGGGAGAAATTAAAAACTGCTGGCTGGTGTCCAGGAGTCTCTGCCCGGGAGATCAATAACGCTGTTTTAGATGTAAAGAGCATTTGGTGAACATGGTAAGGAAAGGGGTCTCAACCTGCAAATTGTTAAGATTTATTTTGCTGGTCCTAAAATGGCAATAATGGGGTGAAGCAGCAAAAATCATGTACGGAGGTTGTACAGTTTAGCTCCACAAATGGAGGGTGGGCAGATGTGATCAAATTATTCTTTCTTCCCCAGAAGAGAGAAGAGTTTCTTGCAAGCAGAGGAGACTGGTGGGGTGCTACAAGGTCTGACCATCCTTGCAGTGAGGTGGTTTCTCCTTCCCTGTCCTTCCCAAATCTCTTTTATCACAGACCTCATCTCCTGCCTCAGTCCGGACACCGAGGCTCTCCCAGTGCACAGCAAACTTGGGCATTGTTCTTGCTAAATTGGGAGCTGACACAGAGACATCAGGCTGATGGGATCTCTGAATGATGGACTATTTAAAAGCACGCTGTGCTAACCACGCTTACAGCAGCCAAAAGGGGCCCGATGGAACGTAGCCTGGATCAATGATGTTCAGCTGCCCAAGTCAATGGTTTTTCAATGAAATTTTTGATTAATGGATGCTCGTGAGCCAAAGGATGACTTGACTTCAGTGGTGTGTTTGGGGATGGATGGGAGCCAGAGGGAGAGGCTAAAAGGTGTTGGCAGAGTCCTGAAACTGGGATGGGGGCAGTGAACAGCGTGAGATGGTGCTAACTGGGATGTGGAAGCATTTGCCTGGCTCTATTTGCAGCACACATAATGCTTGTCAGCCCTAAAGTGAACCAGGGACCCCCAAAATTCCTGTGTACAGCATCTGAAACAGGCAGAGGAGAACGTTTTCCCACAAGGTGTTAAATAATAACTGTTGCTTCTGTCATCCCCAACTGTGTTTAAGAGCAAAGCTGGTCACTGCAGGGGCTGCTAGTTCCGTATCACCAGCAGTTCAGGCTGCAAGGTGGGGTTACCACCTTCTGCTAGAAACCAGCCTGAGAGGCAATCAGTGCCATTGGGTGCTCACATGCTGCTCAGACAGTGTTTGCCAGCCCTGGCTGGGTTCCTCCTACACTTCTACCAGGCCCCCAGCAGCAGCTGTGGCTTCCTACAGCCTTAAAGAAATGAAATTTTATCTAAAAAAAATCAGAGGTTGGGATGGAGACCAGGCACTGCGGATGTGCAATGAAGAGATTACCATTGGTATTCAGAAGCCTGCAATGTCACCTGATAGCTGACCCACTGCCACAGAAACCTGTGCCAAAATGTTAGATTTTTTTTTCCTTTCCAAAAAAAATTTCCAGCTTTTGTAGTGGCAGGATGGGGGGGAAAGCCCCATCCCTCAACAGAGTGAATTGGGCCGTGAAATGGGGAGCTGCTTCCATGTAGGCTGATTTGTGTTTCTGTGAAATGAGTAGACATGTGGCTTTTTTGCCTTTGGGAGCAGGTTTCTGGAGATGGGAATGTGGCAGGAGAATGGCTTAGACCTCGTAGTTGCAGTGTGAGCCCCTGTTTAGTTCAAAGCTACATCCACTCTCCAGTGGCACGTTTATGCTGTCTAATATTAATATATAAATATTAATGATCTTTATATAAAGTGAAGAGCTGAGGTAAACGGTATGCTAACTATTTATTTATTTTATTTTACAGCTTTGGCTTTCCACCCCATATTTCTTCCCAGGTGCTTTTTGCCTGTCAGTCAATGTAACACAGCAGTAGAGCAGGGGAACGTTTCCCTCCTTCTCTGATGCCCCTGCCCAAGTTATTGGATGGCTGATACACTCTTGAACTAGTGAATTATTTAAGGTTTGCCATCTCATGGCTTTCTGGCATAGGAAACCCAGAGTCTTATCATGTCTCTTATTTTCTAATGTAACTACTTCATTTCAATATCTATTCTTTCTAAGATTGGTTGTTATTTTCTTGCTTTTGGTTATTTTTTCAATCATGTGGATAGGGTACTGCTCAATACAGAGCCCATGTGTGCATGTCTCTTATATGCTTGAGCAGTTAGAACCGGAAAAATGCGGACTGCTCCGCAAAATGTCCTGAGACATCCATAGATCAGCCTGACATCTAGATTATTTTCAACTCGTTCCACCCTGTGATATTGATGACCCTGTCAGTAAGAGCCGCAGCCACTCTGTCCGGTGTTTCTGCAGAGTCTCGTGGTCAGAGCTCCTGTTCCTTTAGGACATCTCAAACCACCAAGTGTTAGCGGAGAAGCTGTCATACTGTTCTTACTTGAAGCATCAACATGAAAACTGCTGTTGGTTATGTCTGTAGGGGCAAACTCAGGACATCAAGAGCCTTTAAGAAGTTTGTTATGAAACTGCTGGCAGGATCAGTCAGTGTCAGCTGTGGGCAGGAGCTCATTGCGGTCTACAGATTCCTCACAAGGTGAGGAGGGGCGGGTTCTGGTCTCTTCTCTCTGGTGACCTGTGACAGAACCCAAGGGAATGGCAGGAAGATGTGCCACGGGAGGTTTAGGTTGGACATCAGGAAAAGGTTCTTCACCCAGAGGGTGCTGGACACTGGAACAGGCTCCGCAGGGAGGTATCACGGCCCCAAGCCTGACAGTGTTCGAGAAGAGACTGGACAATGCCCTCAGATGCATGGTGTGAACTGTGGAGTTGTCATTTGCAGGGACAGGAGTTGGAACCAATGATCCTTGTGTGTCCCTTCCAACTCAGAATGTTCTACGATTCTAAGAAGCCATGTTGGTTGGCCTGGGGACACTGGTTTATGTGGGTGTCTGTGGAGCTGGACAATGAGTGCGCAGAGCTCTGGCTCTGATGACCCACAGCCATGTGCAGTGTGGACTGTGCCAAAGACCTCTTGTGCATTTCAGCTGTCTCCAAAAATAACTGGTGATGGCTCTTAGGTCTTGCTCCTGCTCTCTGAATAACACATTTAAGACCATGTCCAGCAAAGCTCCTGTCCCAGCTGGGTGTTGCCATGGGCAGAGCAATGGCGGGTGGCTGCTGTGTGGCAGACCCCACCACCCTGCAGAGCCGCTCCCCTTTGCCACCCCGGCTGGCGAATGTACCGGGCAGAGCCAGCGCTGCCCCGGCCCGGGAGCTGCCGTGGTGGGCAGGAGCGCAGGACCTGACCAGCCGCCAGGGCCCTGCGCTTTCCGCAGGATTTTGGCCCCGCCGCTGCACCGTAGCGCCGTTGCCATAGAGACGAGCGGCGCGGCCCAGTGCGGCGGCGGGCGGGCACCCGCGGGCTCCCCCGGCGATGTCGTTCCGCGACCTCCGGAGTGAGGAGCCTCGCTGAGGGGAGCGGGTGTGGGGCGGGGGGACGGGACGCGGCAGCCCCCGGTAGCCCCCGTTCTCGGCCCCTGTGAGGTCCCTCCGAGCCGCCGCGGCTCTGTGGCGTGCGGAGCGGCTCCGGGCCCGCTGTGTGCCCCAGCGGGTCCCGCTTTGCTTTTAAGTTTTGCCCGGTAGTTTCTCTCAGAGATCCGGGAGGCAGCGCAGGCCGGTGAGGGGCGCTTGGGGTGTAACCGATGCCTCAGCGAGGACTGCAGGAAACCCTGGGCTGGGAGAAATTGAGAAAATCGAAAAATTGAGAAAATTGACTGGCAGGCTGTGCTTCAACAGGGTGTAATAAATGCCGAGGGCTGGGGTAGCACAGCCCCTGCGGAGTGGTGGTCACCCCACGCCGTAGTTAACTTCATTTAAATGGTGTGTTTTGTAGCGAGAAACTGCTCTAACATTGTTTCTGCCCAGTGAATCTCTTGTGAAAAACTCACCTTTTTAGTCAGGCGTGTTCTCTGGTGAAATTGTATGTATATATCATTTTTTAATTAATTCATTCAGGATTTTCTGAACAGTACTTTGAACAGGGCATATCTAATGGTAAATGAACAGCATGCTGTGGGAAGCAGAGTTCTTGGTAATGTCCGTGTTGGGAACCTAAGAAGGAATCCCTGCTCTTGCATGTTTTTCAGATTTTACTGAGATGATGAGGGCGCTGGGGTATCCCCGACTCATATCTATGGAGAATTTCCATACCCCAAACTTCAGGCTTGTTTCAGAAGTGCTTCTCTGGCTAGTGAAAAGGTTGGTGACTCAGCTAACAAATGTTGGGGCTGATTCTGGGACACGATGTGTGTGTTTGGAGTTGATGTTTTGGTGTGAAATTGTATTAAGAAGTTTGAAGAGGAACATGATGGTATTTACTCAGTGAGATCTATTATTCTGAATATTAGATAGAAGATATGGTAGTTAAGTTAGCAGGTTTTTAGTTTGATTGTAGAACTTAAAAATGTGTTTTAATAGCTGAAGTAGGAAATAGAATTACTCGGTCCAGGCAGAAACTCTATCCTGAATGTGGACAAGCTCGTTCAAAAGTAGCTAGATCTCTTTCACATACTCTACAAACTCTATTACCATTCTGACCTTGTACCCCAAACAGGGTGATACACAGTGAGAACCTCCAAGATACAGTTCGTCCTTACCGTGTTGCTACAATTGTTCTTGGTTCAACCTGGTATTGTCTAGCATCCATGCCAATTAAAAAAAACAAAACCAAAAATGAATCTACTACTCTCCAGTTCTTGTTTTACACCCACTTAACCCATTGACAGACTTTGATTAAATATTTATGAAACCTGATGTGATAATCGAATGTTTTGTTTGATTTTTGCCTCACGAATGAACCGGTGTCTTTAATATTGCACGGGTGTTTCTTGTCAGAATCTATGCCTGCTTCTTTCTGCAGGTATGAACCTCAGACTGATATTCCTCCTGATGTGGACACGGAGCAGGACCGGGTTTTCTTCATTAAGGCAGTGGCTCAGTTCATGGTGGGTCTGCATTAGGAGTCATGCTTAAGCACACTGAAATTGTGGTTCTGTATTAGCTTTTGTGCTTTCTCTCTAAACCCCTTGCAATTTCCTTGCAGAGCATGTACTGTCTTCTTGTGCTATATTGTACGTCTTGTGTTGTTATAAAGTTGAACAGGCCAGGGCGTGCTGCTACTGAACTCATGTAGAGCTATGCACGTCTTTGCAGAATTGGGATCTAAACATCTAACACTAAACCAGTATTCATCCTTATCTCTTTGTATTTATAAAAAGTTAGTAGTGGAAGATACAGCTGTAGATGTGAAATTTTTTGAAGCCATTTAAATGGCTAAAAATATCCCAAGGGTTTTGAAGAATTATATAATATGATTCAGAAAATGCAATTAATTGAAATTTCATTAAGTATCCTGTACTTAGTCTTGGTTAGCGTTACAAGTTAATATGGGGATTATTGTGGGTTTTCAGCATTTTCAGAATGAGAAAAGCTTGTAGACATTTCCTTAATAATTCACTGTCTGTGGAATCCACAGTTATCTTCTCCAGTACGTAATAGCTTTATGCATCCATAGCCAGATGTGAGATTCGATGGAGATAGATTTGTCTTAGATGAGAATATCAAGATGGATTAATCACCATGAAATATGACTTGAATACTGTTCTTCTTTACTGAACATGGAGTAAAGATGTGTTAATTTTTTACGCAAATGATGTATTGCTCTGTGTTACTGGTAGTTTGAGAACTTACCAAATGCCTCCTTTTCAGACCCAGAAGTTCCTGAAGTGTCTGCAGGATTGTCTTATGTGCTGCTTTAATCATTTGTTCACCTAGAACTGCCCTAGTCTATGTGGATCAATATGTGGCTCCTACTTGAGCCCATTTGGATCCAAATTTGAGGTAGAGTGCAGCAAAAAGCCTCTGATGAGTTTAGTCTCATAAAAATGCGTTCATGAAAATGTACTTAGCAAACCAAGATACCAAACTTTTTGCACAAGGCAGGCATATTTGTTTTTTAAAAAGTGGTGGGAGAAGTGGTTGAAGAGATATCTGCTAATAATCTTCTGTAGTGTTTTCCGGGAAGTATCACGTGTTCAATTCCCGTTTCAGCTTGTGAGATTTAGAGCCACTACTTCAGTAGACAGGAGACTACCCTAAGTATTAAACGAGACAGAAAGATGAGAGCAATCCTCATTCTTCATGTCTGGAATGTGCTGTTGTACAGAAAAGAATGTAGAATGTTTGGACTAGACATGCTGAAGATTGTGACTCTGCAGCTGAATGGCTGGAGCACTCAGCTGGGAGTTCTGGTTCTTCCCTGGGCTCTTTTTACATCTCCATCACACTGCCAAAATTTGCTTCAATGATAATAATAAAGCAGATTCTAAAGTGAAGCAAACTTGCAGGCTGTTGATGCCATTCCTGCATTATGTTACTATTTCTCTTTTCTGTTGTGTTGTAATAATCTGATCTTCAGAACAGACGGAAGTGATTTTTAATGATACTTTTAAACTATGTAGAATATGTGACTGTCTCAAGCTTTCCATACATGAAGTTACCTTCTTGAGTAAAGAGTGTCATTATGCTGGTCTGAAAAATGTATGTACTTGTGCGTGTATTTTTTTTCTCTTTTTAAGTAGCCTTTGAGCAAAAACAAACAAAAAAAAATCCCTTTGCTAGACATTGATTTTTCTCTCTTCAGGTTGAATGGAACCGAAATTGGAATTTCTGTCTTCAACAGCATCCTTTATGATGTGATGCATTGGTCTTTGTGTATGGGATGTTTAACAGATTCTGTCAATTTAATGATCAGCTTCTCTTAAAGTTTAATACCTACTGTTTCTGTTTGTTGTTTAGATTCCTTCTACTGAAAGGGAAGGAAGGAGAACATTTCTGGCTTTCCACTTTGTGTATTGGCTCATTTGAGGTCACGCTGGTCAAATTTTTCAAAAGCAATTAGGGTTTTTTGTACCATAAGTCTCATATTCCCCTGGATCAGGGTGCACAACATCAGTAACCTGTTCTGGAAGTTTTGACTTCACTTTTCAGCTGAGTTCCTGCCAGCAGGAAGCAAATGTAGAGTCAGTTTCCTCTGCTGGGTTGAGATTTTGGGATCAGAGAGGCAAGAGGTAAACATTTCTTGGAAATGGAAATCTGATGGTAAAGTCACAAAGTTTGACAATGCATGCGAAGAAACATGGGCCAACAACTATTTGCTTTGTTCCTTGAAAAGTTGCAGCTAAATCCATGTTTTGAGGTGTGTCCCTTTCTCTTTTTAGTTTCACGGGAAATTTTCCTGCAGTCAGTTATTCAGTGAAGCTCGGTGCAGGGTGGGCAAAACTTGCACCAGACATTTTAATATTTGAGTATTTTACCCCAAATTGAAGGTCTTGCACTGTCGGAGCCCCAGGGGGGTGTGAATTGCTTATGGTAACACTGGAATACAGAACTTGTGTAACACTATGAATGAATTGTGGATAGATTCTTTCTGCCACACAGTATTCCCAAAAGATAAACATTTTATCAGAAATTTCATCTTACAGATACTGACAAGAAGATGCTAAGTCATTTGGATACTTAGTTTTTGTATTCATTACCAGTGATCAATTTTTATTTGCTTCCTCATTTAGTCATGCCGTCAGAAAGACTGCCTCAAAGTTTTACCAGAAGTTTGGTGTTGGCTCCTTGTAGCTATTCCTTTCTAATATCATCTTGCTGGGAACAAGAACAACATTTGTGTCCTTTCTGTGACAGATGTATCACTTCTATTATGCTTTTTTTCCTTTTTTATTATTTTGAAGTATAAACCCCATAATATTATAAATTTTTAATGTTTTTTTTTCCTTACTGGTCTGTCTGTACTTTTCAGAGATGCAAGACAAGGGAATAAAATAACTAATATTTTAGCAGGGAAGAATTTGAGAGACATAATAAAATATTCTGAAGGTACTGCTGGAAGACAAGGCAGTTAAATTAGGATAATTGATCTTATTCTTGTAACTCGTTAAGGGTGAAATATACCTCTCTGCAGCATCATCAGAAGACCTATGTAGCACTTATGTTCCACTTATACTTAATTTGAATTTAAGTGGTGCACAGGGTTTTTGCTGATCTTCATGCAGGAAAGAATTAATGGATAGTTTGAGATTTTTTCATTCTGACATTTATCTGCAAATATTCTGACATGAAGAAAGTGCACACGTTTCAGAAAAAAATCTTCTAGAAGCATCAGTGATATGATGCTGCCAAGTTGTGTTTCCAAACAGGAAGATCTATTTCTGTAAAGCAGAGCATGATGCCCTCGAAAAGAGCTTTCAAGTCAAGTGTGAAGAGGTAAATGAGGATTTTGTTCTTTGTAACATGATGAAATCATTCTTTCTTCCTGAAGGCTACCAAAGCTCACATAAAGCTCAACACCAAGAAGCTTTACCAGGCAGATGGTTATGCGGTGAAGGAACTGCTAAAGGTCACCTCTGTGCTTTATGGTGCTATGAATACCAAGGGAGTGGAATGCGCAGACATAAATGAGGAAGACAGCAGCAAGTTCAAGTTTGATCTTGGCTCAAAAGTAAGGAAAACTTGTACTCTTGTTTTGGGCAGGAGTTTTGTGTTAACTTATGAAAAACAAATCAATTTTCTAGCTGGAACTTAGTAGAGAATGTTCTTACAATGGAGTGCGTATGGTTTTAACTCATACTGTCTGTACTTGAGGTTATATGCTGTGATTTGTTTTAAACTTTGTGAATTCTCAACCAGAAGCAAAATAGAAGGCAACAGTGGCACAACATTGGTTATCTTTGGTTTGGACTACTGTTGAAATCACAGAAATAGTGGAGTAGGCTAGAATGAAAACTATTTTCTATCTACTAACCTCCAGTTTTGAGGAGGTGGGTTTTTTTGTCAGCCTGAAGTGTCTGGGGTTTCACCCAGAAGTCCATGTCTAAATACTGCCTCATCTGGACCATTTTAAAGCCAAGAGACAGGCTCACTCTCATTCTAGTGGACATCAGTACGGTAGTGGAGCTTCAGCCACTGTGCTGACCTCCTATGCAGTTTTAACATCAGAATGGGATTAATCTGTCATGGATTATCTTTGTGATATTGGTGATTCTCTTTTGCTACTCATTGCTGTTACTGTTTCCAGATTTCTGACTTGAAGGCAGCTAGACAGCTTGCTTCCGAAATCACCTCCAAAGGAGCAAGTCTGTATGACTTACTTGGCAAAGAAGTTGAACTAAGGGTAAGTACACGCTGCAGAGTGTAGAAGAACTTGTGTTCCACAGGCTCTGCAAAGGAAAAAACTGAAAAAAAGTATCAGTAGTTCTTCTTAACAGCTGCGTCTAAAATGATGAGTTTGAAATAATGCATCTGAAATTTTGCATTTCCTTCCCACTCATATTTATACTTTGATTGCAGTAAGCCTGAGAGAACAGTTTGGCATCTTTTCTTGAGCAGGAAATACCCTCTGCAGAACTGTTTGGAAATATAACTTTATATGTACGTTTAATGGTGGGCATAGATATACTCTGAAAGATAGATGATTAATGCCATTAGTTTTCCAAGTTCAAGGCTCATTATTTCTGTTACAGTAATTGAAGGCCTCTTAAGCTGCAGGGTACATATTCTTCAGCTTAGTTGTAAAATCACAAGCTGTTGCTTGAAGTCACGGAAGTGTCCTGGAACACTGCCAATAAGTCTTCCAATTATTTTCTTAAATGAATTATCTGCAATGCTGGAGGTTATTCATTTTCTGAAAATAGACATTTAAAGAAGGGAAACCTTTAAACAGTTCTAGTACTGGTTTTGGTGATCTTCAGATTTGCAATATCTGAGCTGTAGGAAGTGCAGCCTGTAAGAGCCATAGACTGTGTGCCTTGACGATTAATGCTCCCAGATCCTTGTTTGATGGAGTACAAGTGTTTCAAAGGGTGGGTGATATACAGGGAACATTATCTGTGGAACACTGCCTTTTCGGCTAGATACGCAAGTCAGCATGGTTTGAAGCAGTGTGAAAGGCATCAATTTTTCAAAAGGGAGAGAAAAGTGATAAGTCAGTTTAATTCAACATACACGATTGTCACAAAACTGTTAATCAGTCACTTCTCATCTTGCATTCTTCGCATAATTTCTTGGCTTTGAAATAGTTTTCACAGAAATACTACCAAGCATGTTAATATTTGCTTCAGAGCATTAAACCCTTTTTTTTTTCTGTGTACAGCATCCCTAAGTATAAAGCAACATCTTTTTAAAGTACTCAAATATTGGTTTGAAATTCATCATTATTTAATCACTTTAAATCAAGGCTTTTAGGAGTCCAATTGCCTTTAGAACTGGGCCCTAGAAAAGGGACTTGTACAAGTGCCCTGTGCTGAAAGCATGAAATGAAAAATCAAGAGATGAGTGAGTGCTTCAGTGCAGCCACTTCTCATTGGGTCCATTAGAAACCTTCAATGGAGGACTATTTAAAGGTGCAATTTCTGAAAGGACAGTATTTCTTATATACAGCAGCGGGCACATGTTTCTCGTGGCGTAATGACTGGCTGCACAAGATGGAGCTACCTAGTCCTACGTAGGTACACAGTTTATATTTTGCAAAACGATTTAACAGGTTGAACTCGTCTTTATGAAATCCCGTCTTAGGAAAGATGACCTTTGCTTCTGTCTCAATTAGCTCTGAGTTTATATCCTAAAAGCAAAGGGTGACAGTATGACAGCATGAGCACCTCCAAAGAGCAGCAGAAGAGACTTTCATGCTCTGTTCCTTATGATTTGTGGCTGATTCCAGCCTTCTTCAATGATTTGTTAAACCCGAAGAACCCATTTTTGCCTTGTGTCTTAAATGCCAGACTTGAAACAGAAGCGTGTAACAAGTTTGAGACTTAAGGCTGCAGCAAAACAAGTAGGTTTCAGGTTAGAAGCAATGAGGTTGCAATACCCCGTAGTTCTGTGGAATTTGTCAAGTTTTCCTGTTTTAATTTTAAGCACGCAGCTCTGCCTTTCACTTGAAGTATGAAATTTGCTCATCAACTGAGAGAGTCAAATGCTGCTGTTTTCTTCCATTGCTGCTAGGTCTGCTAATGCTCACATTAGCCAGTGGAGCTGCAGCTCTTGCTAAGTAGCCAGTGCTGAGGGCAGGAAGGAATTGCCCTTCATTTCACACACCTTCCCTGGATCCTTCACAGAGTTGCTGAGGTGCTCCGATCACATCCTCTGCTGCCCGTCCCACCTGCCTCCAGCTGGGCAGAAGTGCAGTTAATTCTGGCTTCCTGTGGGGAATTCAAGCTTTGACTGGAAATATCAAATTAGTTGCCATTAACCTGAGGTTACTTTTGTTATTGTTTAATGTGAAGATTTTTTCTTTCCATTGCTTATTTTCTTTTGACGTTGCATGGCTAAGTAATGCACACAATAAATTGCACTGGCAGAGGGATTGTGCTGTTAAAGGGCAGTAGGCAAGCAGGATGGTGTATTTTTTCATCACATTTTATGTCTTGAAATTTGTTGCATATACTAAAATACATGAACAGCTGTGATATTGTTCTAACAAATTTGAAACAATGGTAGTTTTATGTTCCCTGAACCTCTTTCCCCCCTTGCCCAATCCTTCCGTTTCCAAAAGCATAGAAATTGCAAAGTTGGAATTCATAGAATGTAGTGGAGTTGATGAGTGAATTTTGGTATTGCACAGTGAGATCCCCAGCTGAAAAGCAAATTCTGTGCACAGAGACTTATGTCTTTATCTTCATTGTTTCCTTCACAGCCAGGGGGACTTTCTCTGCATTGCATTACTATGTAGCCTTAATTTTCAGAATATTTAAAACGAGCTCAAATAGCTTTGGAATAGTAATTAGACACTTCGAGTTCTGGTTTTCTTTAATCTGTTTTCTAACTTTTTTTTTTTTAATGGGGAAGGCGGAGCTTGATTTGGATTTGAGGTGGGGATGGGAGATTTTATTTGGATTTCTTTCTCTCTCTTTGTACACTATACTAAATGCTTAGGATGATTAAAAGAAGTAGAATTTGAAAATACCATTGCTGTGATTAATCCTATGAAGGCCCAAATCGAGAAAAGCAGCAATAGAATGAATTTCAGTACTTGGGGAAATGCCACATCACTTGACTGTGCGTTCTCGCTGGGTTTCATATGGGGTGGCTGCCTCTGGATCTCCCCCACTAACTGCTGCAGTCTTGCAAGTGGCCAAAAGATGTTAGAAAAGTCAGTGGATCTCTGTACCCTGAGAGAGGTGGTGATCGGCCAGTTGTTCGTGGGGAAAACAGCAAGATGAATCTTTAGGGGGAGGGAGAGGTGATGAGGTGATTCGATAAATTCTTCAGCACAGAATAAAGCAGGAATGACTTTCAAGGTCAGTTGTGATCGGTTGAGGAAGGACGCTCCTGAGTTATCATACATTGAACATCCGAAATCCGAAAGGAAAAATTCATGGGTATTTGTAACACGTGAGCAAAGCTCAGTGGCTCTGAGTGTCGGCCGCTCTGCAGCTGCCAGAGCTCCTGTGGACACATTAGCAGGAGATGTCAAGAAGCTGCTTTGCTTAGACTCGCTGAATTATTTGATGCAGTAACATAATGAAGCAAAAAAAAAAGCCAAAATAAAACTGTTTTTGTGCTGATAACAGGCATAAAGATTTCTGACCTTCTCAAGGTTATTTTCATTTTATCTACCTGTTAATTAGCTCTAAGCTGTGTAAAACTGAAGAAAGATGAAAATAATCTTTTTATATATATATATTTAGCTTGTGCTGATGATGGGCAATGCATTGGGTTTGTTTTCTAATGCTCCTCTTAGCACTTATTCCACCTGTGACCTTGAACAAACTGTTTATTCCTTATATATCCTCTTGGGTAAATAAAGTAATTTCTGTAATTTTGTAGATTAAAGCTTTTAACAGACAGATAAAATGTTTCCCAGTCTATGGAGGATAAATTTCTAAGTACAGGTTATTGCTGTGAGTGTTACTGTTCTGTATGCACACAGTATGAGCTTGTTCCAAAACTGATGGAAGTCATTGAGAATCTCTTTACCGACTTCAGTTTGTGTAACATTTGGATTAAACTCTTAGGAGAGCCAAAGGCGTTTAGATCCAGCTGTGGAGCTGAGACAGTATTAGTTACAATGAAAAGAGCTGCCACTAAGGACGTTTAACTTGGATCTCTTTATTGCCATTTTTCTGATTAAAGAACCCTTCCTCCCTGCCTCCCCCCTCACACTGTTGCAGCTTGCTGCCTACTCCTTCTGTAGACAGGTAGATCTGATTTGAGTGACGGCTGCATTATTCAGCACTCTTTGAAAGTTAACTACAAAAAATATTTTATTTGTAGCGTTGGAAACGTTTTCCATCTGCCGAATGTTAGTTCTGGGTACCAGCTACTGCCTGGAGGAGGCTGATAAACTAATTTCCCTCATTTCCTGTGCTTTGGCTACGAAGTTGCCACACATCAGGGAGAGAAAAATTATTTATAGTGGAAATTTGTAACATGAAATTGCCAGAACTCTGGAGAATTGCCTAGTTTGTTTCAGATTTTTTTGAACTGCCCTGCTTCAAACCAAAGCCTAACCTATCAGTTTTGAGAAAAAGGGCTTATTGCAAAGAGGGAAGCCATGTAAAACAGAAGCCAAATTAAACCTTGCAATTGTAAGGTGTATTTGAATCGCTACTGCCCTAAATTTTAGATTTAGATTGTTCTAACCATAGCCATGATTATATGCTGTGTGCATATAACACTTGTGGGTATGTGTTTTATGTAAGAAATGATTGTGTAGTGAACTTCCCATTAGTATTCAGTGTGTAGAAGTAGTGTCAGCTATAAATGGATGGCACTTTTCTCCCTGCAGTTTGGGGACAGTGCATTGATAATTTTGTCAATGAGCTGGAAGATCTGAATTCTTATAGCTTAATTCTAGACTGTTTCGGGGGAAAAAAAAGTAGCTTAGATGGGAAGAAAATTGCATTTGAACCATCTTTTCTGTGTCACAGCATTTGTCAAAACCTCTATGACTCTGCAAGAAGTTCCACTTAATTGGGCTAAATCAGAAATACTGGTGAGATTTTGGTTGATCATTATTTCTAACCTTCTTTCATGATACATAAAGTATGTGTCTCAAAATCGTGACAAAATTTTAATTACATAAGAGGAAAATGTGCTGGCTTAAACATAAGGACAATGATTTTAGCTATTTTTTAGCTTTTTAGAAATGCCTGTTTTCTGCCCAGTATTTCTGTCCCTGGAATACAACAGCCACTCCGCTTCCTGCTGGTTAAGCTTTGCTGGGAAGGGAAATGCGAATTCTGTAAGATTGTTTGCTGAAGTCAAGGGCTTGATGTGAATTAGAAGTTTAAACTGTCTCTTTGGGTGGTATTGCTGCATACACAATGCCTGCTCCTACCTCTGCTGCGACTTTACGTGTTGTATCTTTGAGGTCTGAAAGGTGCTGCTGAAAACTATGCTCCTTTTTGTTGCTTTTTTTCCTCAGAAAATCATAACGCTTCCTGAAGTTTTCTTGTATGTTACCTATGAGGAAAGGAATTTCTATGTCTAATTTTGTTACAGAAGACTGTGGACAAAATGAGAAACCGAAAAGATTTTTGCCTGACTGGGTGTCTTGCCTTTTTGATGACCCTGCTCTTTTTCCTTTAAAAAACAAAAAGCAAGCTCCCACCTCTCCATGCTGCCCAAGGACTTTTCTATCTGTTGATGTTAGGAAATTCACTCACAAACCTGGCTTTTGCTCTGCGAGAAGAGATACGTTCCTTGTCATTTTGCCAGACTCTGGAAGAGACTTCACAAGCCACCTCCTGGTTAAGGACCCGTTAACTGACACCCCATAGTCCTGTGGACTAATCCAAGCTTTACCAGCGCAGCATTCAACGAAACTTTACATGAAGTAAATTAAAGGTGAGGTTTTTAAGGATGTGGGAAGGTATCAGTAAGCACATGCTGGGTTTTGTGAGCTGAGGGTAATTCAGTGGAATCAGCTCTTGGGTCAGAAGAACAGTGGACCTGGTGGGGTGTGTGGGGAGGGAGCAGAGCAGTGGAACTTCGTGCCTGTCAGAAAGGTTTAAATTTCCCTTTCTGTGTGCCAGTATTTGTAAGGGGTTTCTTCTGTCATAAAGCATATATTCAGATTACTTCTTATCTGGCTAGGCAGGCCTTCTGATTCTTTTTGGTCTGCAGAAAAATTATGTTTTCCAGTTGGTTCTCTATCTCAGATCTTCTTGCGGGATGCTTTTTACGCATCAGGATAGCCAGGGGGTTACAGACACTGTCTTTGATTGAGGGTTTTGCACTGCAGAGCAGGGAAATGGCTCTGGATTCCCTTTGTGGGCTGCTGAGATGAGCATATGAGAAAGCAATTATGCTTGATGGGAGCCTGGAAGCAGCAAAATTCACAACTAGCTTGAGCTTTCATCTGTTGAGGAGGAAAATTGGCTGTTAGGAGGTATGCGATACCTTCAGAAGGTCTGGATTATTTTTGATGTCCCTCCTGTGCCTTCCTGTTCATATATAACAATGCCTAATGATCTCTTCCCTATATTGGTCAAATGTGATCACAGTGTGTGGTAGGAAACTCCCTGAATAATAAACTCTCCAAAATGAGAGTTTTATTGCCTGTATGGACAGCAGTAGTTGCAAAACACCTATTTGCAGGGAGTATGGAAAGTATAATAAAATGTTTCCCGGACTAAGACGGAAGGTGACAGGCAGTGGTAGTGAGGAAATAACTTTTGTTTGCATCAGGCTTAAAAGCTCCTGAAAAAATGAGGAAAGATTTAACCTGTGGTCAAAAAATGTTTGGTGCAAAGACCAATATGTTGGGAAAAAGCTTTCATTTCTGGTCCTTACCACAAAACTGTGTTTGGAAACCTCTGCTAGACCTTGTGCACGTCAATATATCCATATATTATTCCACATTTATCATGAGTGACTTGTTTGCTAGTCATGCTTAATTACTTGCCTTGGTTCCTTACTGTTGTTCAGAAGATTTGTGCATCCATTTATCCAGACATCAAGCACGCAGGAAGCTGGTTTATCAGGTTTTGATGCATAATGATGGAAAACTATTACCAGCTGGAAATGCTTCATTGGGCATACTTGCAGAATGGTTTTGCAATAATGGCTCTTCATTATTAATCAAGTATAAAGCTCCTGCAGGAAAATTTGCAGTAGGGGCAGTGGTGGGGTACATTTGCAGAGGTGGTGGTGTCCTCCTGCCCGCACTCATTGTGGCTGTAAATGCATTTATCTTTCTGCACGGAGTGTGGGAATTCAGGGTGAATTCAGTGTTCCACATTAACACTGCACACAAAGGTGCAACGTACCTAGAAAGTGCTGTTTGCTGTTCCCTGTTTCTGTTAAGGTCAGAAGATGCTAGAAACTGTTACCTGGACCCACTGCCACTACATGGTTGGTGAAGCTCATACAATACTTTACAACATACCAGTTCCCTCTCTAGGCTTTACTGCTAATTCTTCATGCTTTTGCGGGGTTTCACATTATCTTTTCAACAATTGTAATTGTCTGTAGAGAATATTTCTTGTCTTATATTTGACATGTAAGTGGGCTGAAATGCAAACTTTCAGGAGCTTTTGCTTGTGTGTGTGTGGTTTTGGTTGGTTGGTTGTTGTTTCAGGGTTTTTTTGTGGTGGTGGTGGTGAGGCTTTTGTTTGGATTGATTTATTCAGGAAGATGACAATGCTGTACTATGCTTTTTCATGTGCAATAGAGGTGCCTAAATATAGACATACAGTCTCATTTCAAATGTCTGAGGGTGTCCAAGACGTTTGAGGAGGGTTGGCAAATATAATATTAATACAGGACATAGGGCATATCTGGAAGATCAGATTATTCAGGAAATAGAGTCGCCTGCATGTTAGTGTGTGTTTCAGATATTGTGTACACACCCTAAAAGGTACGATACCTTGAATAAAAGAGAAGTATTCTCTAACGATCCTGGAGGGGTAGAGAAATCCAAGTGGTCCCACATCCAGGAAAAGGCTGCAGAGCTTTGTGGAACAGGTCTTTAGTGACAGGAAAGGCAACTCCTGTGCTGTATGTCTGCATTTTATATTTCAACCAGCCGTTGTACGTTTACCTGCATGTTTGGCATGGAAGCTGTTAGAGGGCTTGATGAGGTTGCTACCTCTGTCTTTGTATCCTACAGGATGCTTTTTTGCTGAGCGAGGTAGAATTCCTGCTTAGGTGAACCGGTTGCTTTATCATCTTTTGGCAGAAAGAAGCTGTACTGTGACACTAACCTGAGTGTTGTGAGAATAATGGTAACTTGTGGTCCTGTGCCGGGCCAGCTTCTCCCCCAGAAGGTGATTGCCGCAGCAAGCGGCCAGAACCGCAGCTCGTTGCCTCTTGCAGCGCCTGGCTGCTGCTCCCAGTCCCGGGGACAGAACCTCGGGCTCCTGCTCTGAAGATCTGCTGTGCCCTTCTCCCTCGCTGGCGTTGAACCCAGGAAACCGTCACTCAGCACAGACGCAGATTTGAGATGAGTAAATTATTTAGACAGATGGAGTTTTGGAGGCTTTAAGGTCAGTGTTATTTCCTGAAATGACTGCAATGCAGTTTTGCTCTAAGGAAATTTATCCTCACTTTTGATGCCCAAACTGGTGCGATTTGTGCGCAGCTGGTTTCAATGTTAACTTTCCATGTCCTACGGGGAATGTCTTGTTAGGCTGGGCACTGTTCTGCTTGATTGGGCAGCCAGCTCGTCTTTGATTAGAAACCTTTCTTACTTTGTAATTAAATATTCATTTCCAAAGGAAACAAAGTTTTTGAGTCTAAACCAGCCAACTGATTTGTTAGCACTTCCAATTGGCTTTGTCCACAGTGAGATTCAAAACTTGAAGAAATAAGTCTCAGCCCTTCTGTGCAGCACCAAATATTAGTCCAACCAGGGAGGACAAGTAATGCCAGCAAATGGTATCTCCTGTGTGTTTTCATGTGTTTTCTTTAATAATTGTCAGCTTAAGCTCATCAAAAATAATTTTACACTTGGCTTCCCTGATTTTTAATTAGTATTTATCATGTAAAACTATAGCCAGGGAGCTCTTGGACACTTTGAACAGGAAGCACTGGTAAGTGGTAAACAATCAGCCTGTTCATGAACACCTCTCTGCTTTGGCCTGTGTTTGTTTTCTAAAGATGTAATTACCAGGCATAGTCCTAAATTGTTCTGCTTCTTACCTCCTCTTGCTTGGATAATTTTTTCTATATTTTTCATCTCTCCTGAGAACTCTGTTTTTAATGGTTAATTTAAAGAAAACCTCTTGAGTACTATGTGTATTCTGATTAGTACACCTAATTGCAAAGAGTACATTACTTCAAAAAAAAAATGAATGAGGCCTTATTTTTCAGCCGAGTTTCGTTTGCACACTTTTTTGAGCACGAGGAATTGCGAGTACAGCCAGTGACAATGGAATACCTGATATTTGGACAAAATTACAAAGTTGGTTTTGCCCTCAAGTATATGGCTTATTTGTATCCACAGATTTAAGCACAAACAGATGAGCCTTTGTGTAAAGCCAGGCTTTAAAAACCTCAGTTGTCGTGTTACTGCATATTTTATATTGGGTAAGACATCCCAGTGAGGTTGAGTTAGGCTGGAGAAAAAATGTGCTTTATTTGCTCATGTGGGGAATAATTGTTTGTAACAGTGGAGTGAAAAATATATGTACAAATACAGAGTCTCAGGGAGGAGCTGTGTGTGTATAGAAGCTGTAATCGTCCCCTTGGATTCTCCTCTTGGCCTGCTGGGGTGCGAGGTGGTTAATTGCCCTGACCTTCTTCTTTTCCAGTTTATCCCTGATTCCACAGTCTGAAAATATGAATTTCTGCCTTTACACTACTCTTCATTGGCCTGACAGGTTTTTCTGAGCAGGTGTGACTGTAGGACTGAACCCTCTTCTAGGAAATGGTGTGGATTTCTGCATGAAGACTCTGATCTGTAGTGAAACTTCCACAGGTAGTAGAGGGAAGGGAGAAGAAAAGACATTAAACTTGTATGAATTATTCCAACTTAAAAGGGTAGATCCACATGTTTCAGGGTAAAACCCATCAGTTACCCTTCCCCAGCACGCACCGCAGTGACTTGTGCCTGTTCTGTGAGTGTTGTACCAGGAAACAGAAAGGAAATTGATAAGGAGTTTTTCATAATTAAAAACTAAGATCCTTGCTGTTCCTTTTATCTCTTTTAAAATTGGGAGGGAAAATAATTTCCTTCCCCTGCTGAGTGATAAACTATTTTGTTTGAAATATGTTTGCTCTGTAGCAGAGATCTCCCTGTTGCCATCTGAAGAACCAAGTCCGGCTGGCAGGGCAGTGTCCGTACCAGCCCGGTCCTGGCTGCCACTGCAGGTCAGGCAGAGTCCTCACAAATAAACACGCATCTCGTTGAGCTTGTTAAATGCATAATGTTCACGTAACAGCTACTAAGCTACATTATACTTGTCCAGTCTTCCTCCAAAAGTGTCTACCAATGGAGTTACTCAGGAATATGTGTTGTGCAGATGCTTCGTATCTCATTTTCATCCAAATTAACTTTCTGCTGCTGAGGGCCTGTGTTTCTGTGTGGACAGAGGAATGTCTGCAAGCGCTTCAGGAAGCATAAGCGGTCACTGCCACTAACACATGTAGCTCCTGTCACTATCCCCAACATAATATTCCTTCTACTTCTGTTCTAGTGCCAGAAAAAAGGCCTTTGTGCAGCGTGTGGCAGGCTCATTCAGGGACCTCATTGAGCAGAAGAATAAGCTCAGCACAAAAGGCTGGGGTTTGGTTTTTTTGTCTGGATGAGAACTCCCTGATGGGGTTCACCAGGCAACTCGCTGAACTTGCGTTGGTGGAGAAGGAGCTAGGCTGCCTCTGCTGGTACTTGCCTCTGTGACCTGGAGTGTCTGGCATGGTAACTCAATAAAGTAATTGCATCTACTTCCAGAATTCATCTTGTAGTAGGCTGGGTACAGCCTGGTGCAATGGGTATAAAGCATTTTTAGATTCTTCGTCAGATGTTCTCTAGAGAGGTGCTATTTCAATCTTTACCCACCTGTTACCAAATGGTTTGCCAACATAAGATTATTTTAAGGACATTTAGCTGCAAAATTCTCCCTCTTCCCAGTAGCAAACACGTAATCCAATGTTTTCGTATCATGACTGAGTCAGAGTTGTAAGACATAAGACAGACAAAGTGCATGCTAAATACCCTATAGCCCGTCTGTCCCCAAAACTGCTGAGGATGGAAGAGGTTTTTTCATCCTTTGGGCTCGAAACAAAGGTCACTGTTTAGATGAGGATTTGGAACCACTTGGTTATCGGAACTGGAGAAACCCATAGATCTGCATCATCTGGTTTTTATATGGGCATAGGAGGCACCTGCTGACTGTCCCAGCTGCCTGGCTGAGTAGATGGATTGATAGTGTTTGTCACTCCACAGTTTTTGTGACACTGCTCATCTACCTGCACTATGGTTTTCATGGGTCTCGTTGTAAAGTTGATGAAATCTGTGCTACGTTGCACACATTGCTCAACGTGTAATAACCAGTACGGTTTCCAAAAATCTTCTTTCAAGAATACTTGCAATTCAGACAGTAGCACTTACCTTGCTTTGAAAAGATGCCTTAATTGCTCAGTGTTAAACTCAGCCTCACTTAACTGACTTTTTCATTATCTCCTGTTCTTTAAATCATCTGAGTCTTGGTGAATAAACACTAAATCCTATTCCATCTATTATGCAGATGATCATACTGTTGTTCCTTGACCACCCTCAGTTCTGTATATATTAATTCCTTTGTGTAGTGTTTAAATGTATTGATGTATTTTTATTTCATAGGAAGCAAGAACAGAATCTATTGCCAGACCTTTGGAGATAAATGAGGCTGAGAAAATGATGAAAATTGCTATTGACTGTGTTCTGGTAAGCAAAATGATATTTATTTAATTGTAAAATTATCATTCCTGTCCTGCAAGAAAAACATGGCTCTGTTGCACTGTATAACTTTGTTGGTTCAATGTGCAGAAACATTCCCCCAGTTGATGCATCAAAGAACTGCACTTGGCATTCCATGGCCTCTCTCTTGGAGAAAATGACAGAAAAACACTCTGGATTTTAGTTATATTCCCTTCCTCTCTTAGGAGCTCAGTAGTAGCATCAGAAGCATAAGCAATAGATACTCTGTGCGATCTTCCCTTATGTTTTTGCTTGTACTCGCAGTCTATATGAATTCTAAATGTCGTTAACGTGCAGTGCTCTTCTGTGCAGTAGTGCTAATAAAGTAACAGCAGCATAGTAGAGCAATTGGCTTCTTGGGAAATAGCAGAAATGTGTTATCTCAGCTCATTTAGTTCTGGGGAAAAAATCAGGTATTTTACATTTGTAAATGTCCAGTTAGTTCACTATCCTGGCTGCAAATAACTTTTTAATTTTCATTGTGTAGCCAGTTTATGTTCGAGATCATTGTTATAATGTTATTTGATAACATGTGAGCAAGATTATCCAGAAAAATGTTCAGCATCTGAAAGATAATTCTAATTATTCCAGTGCAAGCCATGGTTCACCATCCTTCTCTTTTAGGAAGAAGTCCAAAAGACTAAAGACATGTTGAATAATGTGGCTTTGGATGAAGCCAATTTGGAAGTCAAGATTGAAAAACGAAAATTGGAACTGGAAAGAAGCCAGAAGAGGCTACAGACTCTACAAAGTGTTCGGTAAAGATTATGAACTGATTCTCTACTGCATAAATGAGTGTTAGCATAAATGATGGAACGTGTGTTGTTAACATTTAGAGCAACAAGGAATGAAGTCTGTAATGAGACTGAGATGATCGCCTGTGGAAGAGAGAGATTCTCTTCTCTAGAAGTGCCCAGTCTGGATTGTATTATAATTGTTTGGTTTTCTGTTACCATGTATTTGAAGTCAGGATTTCAGGGCTATTAGAAGTGGCAAGAATATCATTTTTGGGGGTTGCTTAATCACTACCTGAGCTGTACAGAATGGTCAGGTAGTGTGTCTTTTCCTTTGTCATTCGTCATAGATTGTGTCAGGTAGTTTGAAAATGGCAACTTGTGCAAACATTCGCTCTGTTCCCAGAGGCTTCAAGCATTCTTAGCCACCAATTATTCATTATACATCCTTTATTAGGGTGGGTTCCTCTAGGCAGTGATACAACCTGCCATAAAGTCAAGATGTTCAGATTCACAGTTTGGGTTGATTTCTTGCCCTTATTAAACTGCAGGTTTATACAATCTACAAGCTCATGCTCTGGTTTTGACTTCATATATTAAAAAAAAAAAAAAGAGGAAATACTAGAAAAATGAGTGGTAGAAGGAATGACGTTGGTTCATATACACATTTGGATCAGTAACACTTTGAAGGAAGGGTATGGGGTAGATGTGAAGCACCAGGCAGCAGCTGTGTTCTTTGGGGCACAGCAGCTGGCTCTGTAGTGCAAGGACTCTGTCACTTCTTGGTCTCAAGTCTAGTTCTGCTTGTAATGACACAGCACAGTTTTGTAACAAATAAAGTCTCCACCAAAGTTGGTGATTCACCAGCCGTGCTACAAGCCAGTTTTTTGGAGTTATGCAACAGCAGGATAATTAACTTGGATTTGCCTGGTAAAGGGGCCAAAATGTTGCCTTTGTGCCTGTTTGGAAGGGAATGGTAGTGGGTACGCAATAACTTTTCCTTTAGTAGATGTAATTTTTGCAGAATAATTTAATGAGGTTTTTTGTGTCATACTTTTAGTCTCTGAAGTAGTGTGGAATCTTAAATACAACAGGTGCTTTTAGATTAGTTTAGCAGATGTGGAAAGGAAGCTGTGAAATCAAAAAATGCGTATTTCAGAATTCTGCGTGTACAGGTCAATACTCCGCTGAGTAGTTTGTGCTTGTTCTCTCCAGTCCTGCTTTTATGGATGAGTATGAGAAGATTGAGGAACAACTGCAGAAACAATACAGTAGTTACCTAGAAAAATTCCGTAACCTGACCTACATGGAGCAGCTCCTGGATGATCATCGTAGGACAGAGCAGGAGATGTTTGAGGTAAGACAGCTTAGAAATGCTCAGCAAGACTGTATATCACATAGTTCTTGATCTTAAAACAGGAAAACTTTTTAATACCCCTGTGCCAAAGCAGTGCATCACTAGTTGCAGAGCCAGCCCTGAGTGACTGGCAGTCACTGACCATCCGGTAATTGTGACTGCTCTTGGACAAGCGTGATAATACAGCTTTTTTGGGGGGTTAGTGAAGTTAAACAAGTGAAGTGATGCCCCTTTCCAGTCTCTGACTCCCCCAACCTGTTTTCAGTTGATGTTTTTGTTCATGAGGATGCTTTTCAGCATTTCTAATCTTCCTTTTGCTACATACAATGTATGTGCTAAGAGTTATTAGGCACTTACTTTTATCCTCTGCCAACAACTGATAAAAGGGTTTCTCAGCACAAGGGTCTCCAGGTTAGTCATAGCAGTCCTCTTCAATGACAAGAGCAAAGATTATCAGTGAAAAGATCAGATATGCAGGAGTCTTCTATCACATAGACTTCAGATTTGTTTGGCAGAAATTCTATTTTCTGTTGACTTGCTGCTTTGTTGTAGAAGCCGTGACTTTGGTGGAACAGGTGGCTATGTGTCTGTCCCTTTTATAGCCAGATCTTCAGGAGTGCTGGTGTCCACAGTGTTCTATGGAGTCATTATGGGATGTCAGTGCTCAAAATCAGGCTCTGGGACTTGGTAACTGAAAGAAGGGGAAGAATCTGAATCCCAACTAAACCAAGAGCCTTGCTGATGCACTCTGATTTCCGAACCAATAGGGGGATTTTTAATTTTTTATTTTAAAAAGATGGCACGTTGTTTAATCAATTTCAGATTAGTCTCTTGCCAACCTGGAACACCAGGATATTTCACTTCTTCTGTCAGTCTTGATCTGCTTTTCAGATGATGCTTCATCACCTTTGGCTACTTGTTGGTGAAGCAAAACTGTGGGTTGTTTTTTACATGCTTGGAAAAAAAGCAGTTTGCTCCCAAATGTTGCTGCGTGTTGTCTTAAAGTTTATTGTCTCATGCCATTTTCAGGATCAACAGAGAAAAAGTTAACAAGGACAATTATATTTAATATGCACTCTCCAACTGTCAAAAACCACTGAAATTTATGTCGACTTTTTTTCAACCCTGATTTGTCTTTCATTCCACCAAACAAATCTTAATTATCTTCTGCAGTAGAAGTGAGAGTCGATTCTTTTATCATCGCTGTGTATTTTGTTAAATAGCTTGCCAGAAAAAAAGCAACAGCAATGTAATTAGATTAATCCAGCACACCGTGTGCTGCTGAGCACCAAGGACTGATGCCTGGACCCTTTCCTTGACTAGGTGCGTGTTTCTTGGAGTAATTCTTGTTCTGATTGAGAGACCCTTGCTGAATAACGAGACTAATCTGTAGTGCACTTAGCCTTAAAGCTGTTTTGGTACCCTGCTGACGTTGCACAGCTAACGACCTGGGCCAGAGTGCATTTCTTAATCAGAAAAGTGATTTAAAGATTGTACCCAAGCACACAATTTTAATTAAGTGACATCGAGCAGTTGAAGCACTCCAGCCTCTCCAGACTGCGGTGCCAGTCGTTTGTATGGATGGTTTTGGTTTTTTTTTCCTGGGGTAGGTGCAGCTGCAGGAGACGAGTGCTCTGTCGCTCTTGGTGTTGTCCTGAGGTTCCTGTTCCTTCTGCCTCCCGGTGTCTGTAATAATACAGAGCAGTGGCTGGAGAGCGATTGGCAGGAGTCTCCTGCCAGGCACTGGTCTGAGAAATCTCTGTGTTAAAAGGAATGTAAAGGCTCAGTGTTGAGTCTGAACCGAATGAGTTGCCAGAACTGAACAGTTAATTGATGATGAAATTACCACCTGCAAAGCACCTGCTCGTTTGATGTAGAAGCCCTTTGAAATGTATGAAAAATATGAAATTATTTGTCTGTTATCAACTCTCATTTGCGGAGATGTCACAAGTCCTCAAATGACTCCTTTGAGTGAATGTCTCACACTTACTGACAAACCGTTATGCACCACTTATTTTTGGATCTGTGGAATTTAAATAACAGTCTTTTGTCTTTGCAGTTTCCTTAGCCTTTTTTCATTTTCAGACACCTCTTTTATTCTGTTTCTGTTCTCTTGTGCTGCTTGTGGGATTAATCCATCTTCCTGCATTTCTGTGCAGAAGCAGGGATTTATGTGCCATGTCTCCTCAAAGATTTGTTCTTATTTTTCTACTTTGTAAAAAGATTCAGCACATTTCATTAATTTTTATCCTGTTTTTAGGATGAAATTGTTTCTGATGCTTAGACATGAAAGCTGTTAGAACCGTGGCTGCTCTAAAAGTCAAAGTTTCAGGGGGCTGTAGATTTGAGGGTTGTAATTGTCTGTGAATGTAGATGAATGCCTCTCTTTTAGGCTAGACTAGACTAATACAATTCAAAAAGGTGTTTTTGAAACGAGCTTGTGTAATGCTAGAACAACTTGGCAAGATGCTTTAGCATTTGCCTTTTCTCTAGGCAGAATACGCTTATTCTTTCTTGAGCTTCTCAGGGGACATCCCTGAAGTTCGTTCTTCAGCTACCTTCTCCTAAGGTATTCTAAGACTGCTTTTTATGCCGGTACTGTGAAATTTCAACCAAGGAATACCATGAAGAGAATGCTCTAATCCACTCAGTCATTGTCTTTCATTTGGATTCGCTTAAGCCATTTTTCTTTCCCTCAGTGTGTTATAACTCTCAGTCAGCAGTCCATCATGATTAAGCAAGGAAAAGCCAAATAAACAGACTATATTGTGACTTTCCCTCTGCAACCCACCCTCCTCAATAAAATCCCCTCTTCATTAAACTCTTTTTTTTTTTAAAATCAGAGCTCCGTATCTAAAGCAGATGCTTTATTCTCAATATCCATACAATAGAGGTATCTGAGTTCTTCTGCACTCTGAGATACCCCTTGGTTCTGCTGCTTTTCATGCTATCCCATTTGAAATATTAAATGTAGCCATTCCCATTGCGATGTCTGCTTACTGAAATAGCCAGACAGAAGGTTAATATGAAAAGCAGTTGGTTACAGTCTTTAATCTTCTAGCAAATGTACATTTGAATTATGGCTGTTTGGTAACATTTTTATAGGTACCAGGAGAGCACTTCTGGTCCAGAGTTGCTGAATTATATTGAATATCAGATGTCAAAGTAAGCACAAGCATCTTAATTGTTGATTGCTGCTATTTTGGCATTTAGTCCAGTGTACAAGTATGATAGTATTGGTGCACTGAGACACACAAATCCCATAATGGAGAAATGTGGAAAAAATAGAGGAAGAGAAAGGGAATGTACAGGGAGAGAGTCGGGGCAATGGAGCATGGGAGAAAAGGACAGAGGAAATCGCTGGCCTGAGAAATGATGGTCACACGAAAGGATAAGGTGGAGATAAAGAAAAGGTGGAAGGGCATGTGAAGAGCATGTTAGAAAAGCTGGAACTGTTGCTGTGCGCATTCATTCCACTGAAGCAAAAATCTGCAATCCCCTATCAATACCATGGTAACTGGATGTAGACTCTCCAATGTACCTCTCCATGCCCTGAAGCAGTTGTGTGCATTCCTGCTCCTGGTGCTTTACTGATGCTCTCTCCCGCTAAAAGCTTTAGCAAAAATTTTGGGGAAATGAAGACCGTTGAGATCAGCTCAATTGACCTCAATCAGATCCATCAACTGAGTGCTCAAAGATCCACATATTTGTTAGGATTATCTTGACACCTAATGTACCAGATGGGTGAACAAGCTTGCCTTAGGGTCCCAAATCTGGGGTCATTTGATCCACAGCTTCAAATTCTTCATGTTTGACAGCCTCTAGAGCTTTTTCACAGACCTAGAGATCAAACAGGAATTGATTAAAATGATCCCACATAAACCCCACTATATCTAGTGCATGATAACCCCTAGATTGGCTTTGGGAGAACAAAACTGTGATATTCATGAAACCGTAACTGTTTTCTGGGAGTTTGGGAGGTGCAAGTGGAGAACTGCAACTCTGTGTTAACAATATTGTTTTTACTAAACTAAATTGAAAAGGGAGCCCAAGATGAGATTTAAAACATTTCAATAAGCTAAGGATACGTGGAAAGGCCAGTGACATTTTTTGAACAGGCCAATACCCATGTGAATTTTCTCCACAGAGGAGAAAGCAAAGACCGATATGGCAGGAGAATGATGAAGGAGTGCAGGTTGTCCCTACTCTCACATCAAATTCTGCCACAATCTGACAATTAGGATTCATTAAAAGAAGTTACTTGCAGACTGGGAGGTGTTGAGGACGAAGATGACTTCCCAGAATGGTTGCTAAAACCAGAAACATTCACATTCTGCCTTCAGCAACCCACGAAGTCCTCAGCGGAAGAGGTAAAGAGGTTCCTTGCGTATCAGGGCTTGGTGCTGTGCCTGGATATGGACCCTGCACAGGCTGCTCAGTCTAGTTCTTTCTTGCTGCTGTTGTAAAACTGCAGTAATTCTGTTGGATATAAACTGCTCTGTAGTTTGGAAAGGAACACAGGGACAGTATCTACTAAGCTGGTAGTGTAGTAGGTTGTGGGGACTTTCTCTGCCATGCCAGCAATTGCTTCTGTGAAGTATGAGATGTGACAGCTCCCATTCACGGTGTAGGCTGGAAATCCATGATTTCCTTGAACAGAAATCAGACACTATCTGATCTCTAATATTTTCAGTTCTTAGGTTGTTTCGCTGACTTTCTTCTGCAGTGATCCCACTCCTGATGAAACATTGTATGAAAACTGCATCTATTTAGTGCATTCTGAATGCATTCCTTTCTGAATGTATTGCCTTTTAGTTTTTAAGTATTCTCTTTATCCATTTTTATTTAGTAAGAAAGTAGAATAAGTGGGCTGTTCATATTACAGTTTTTATGCCTTCCCTGTCAGCCTACAGCTTTTGAATATTCACAAGTATTTTAGATGTGTGTAATATGTAATAGAAATCTAGCTTGAAATTCACTCAAAATAGGAGACAATGTGGTCACTTGAAGCAAAATTGACCAAACAGATCAATTTTGGTTTTCCCCAGAAACCAACACAGAAATAAAAATCATTGGGAAACCTTTTAGTAGGTGATTAAAAATCAAGGAATTGGTTGAAATAAAAAGTTCAAATAACTCTTATTTTGGGACTAATGTTTTGCAACTGCTCTGCACCAAATCACATAAGTAGGTGATGTTAAAATGATGTATGTGAAATTTAGGAGGTTTATGCTCTGCTACTGCACAAAATACTTAGCAGCAGAGAGAAGTAGCTATGAGACCAGCATTTTGATAGGTACCAGCACGTGTAATCTCATAATGTGAAAAATAGTAAGGTTTGAATTCTTTAATGTTAAATAGTAAAATAATTCTCAGATTTCTAGCTGTGTAGAAACATTTTCTAGTTCAATTCTGTGGAACATATGAAGATGAAATACCATGCACAGATGAACCATAGACCTCTAGGACGGGTGTTGTGGCGGAACCCTTGGCTGATAGCACCCAGTGCCTGGGCTGGCAGTGTGAGTTACTGCCCCTTGCACAGCGGTTGCCTCCTCCTCTGAGAGCTCCGGAATACTGTTGGGATTCTTTGAAGATGATTCTGATACTGAGATAGCAGTGGACTAAACTGTGAGCCGTACCATTTCAGAAGCATTGCAGCAGGGTCAAACATCAGGACTGAGGAAAGGTAAGAAATCCTGAGGCAAACAGTACAGCTTTCTGCCCAGGGAATATGGGTTACATTTGTTTCGCTACAATTCCATTTACATTCTCATTCAGGCTTATCGTGAGCACAATAAGGTCCTGAAATAAATGGGAGCCTCCATTCTAGGCCAATAGACTCTCCGAGAGCCTGCTTTTAAAAAATTTGTTGACCTGGAGAGCTATATGCCCGTCTCCTACTCAAGCATTGTTGCATCTTTCAGAGGACTGATGAGAAACCTGACTTGATTACGATCCCAGCCTGTTAAGCAGGGTTTAACTCCGGCAGTGCTTCATTCACTGTACGTACCTGGTGGTGGCTGTCTTCTGGCAAGAAACAAGGGCTTCACATAGTGCATCCTACATCTCAGATCCTCTTCAGCCACAAGGATATTTAAACCAACAGCTCCTGTTTCTTAATCTGTGGAGTAGGCTAGAATGAAGCTATGCAGTGTCCTTACTACTTAAGCTGAGTGATTATGTGAAGAACGGGATTATTGAAACTAGAGAAGAATGTGTAAGGTGAAACGTGTTGTTGTTATAGATCATTAGTTGCCCAGCGAGTATTACCTACTCATTTTGTATTGAAGAATCATAGTCTGATGCATGTGAACAGTTGTAGAAACAGTGCTTGCCGTTTTCTTTTAGAAGAGGTTTGTCTGCATCATTAGACATCTTTACTTTCTTCTCTAAGCCACCACAATGAGATATTTAAAAATAGTTTTATCCTGGTCTTCTAAGCTAGTAGCTAGAGCATAGTCCTGGTGAACAGCAAGTAGGAGTGCACCTGTTTTCAAGCTGGAGAAATCATAAAAAATAGGTCTCTAATTCCTGTGCTAGGGCTCTAAAAAGACTGTTAGAGAGAGGCTTGCTGGTGCTGCCTCTTAATTTGGGACTTGACTGGTTGGAAATAAGAAATAAACTGAAGTGTGTGTCAGCCGCCTGTAGAAGAGATTCTTTGCCTTAAGGAACACGGGCTGTATTGGCGCTAATTGATCTCAAGATGAAGGCAGCAGATTCCGTTATCAATTCCTGGAACCATCAAGCTCACCAAGAACAACTACTCTTTAATATAATAAATGCTGTCCTTGAAAAGAGTGAATAATCCTGGCTCCCCTTTGAGCACTTAAGGGCACAGGGAGAGGGTAATTCTGACGTTAGATCCTAGCAGTGATGTGACACTGTCTGCTTTATGGTGATGAACAAGACACAGCTGTGAATAGTAACTTCCAATCAACATTAATTTGGATGATAATTTCTTCAGACAGTGCAAACTGACCTCAGGTTTACATTGCCGAATTGTACATTAATTCAAATAAATCACATATCCAACCAATATTGCTTGTAAGCTTGGTACAATAAAAATGTAATACGTGAAGGGAATGCTCAATGAGCTGTTATTGAGTCATTATAATTCATATCTTCCTCAAAAGCGAATAGGAAAAATAGAGAGGAGTTGTTGTTATGGTAAATTCACATTATATATCTCATGATTAATACATCTGATTCACAGCGTAAAGTCCATTCTCTGTCACGTTATTTTAAGGCAGCATTGAATTCCTGAGTGTTAGTGCTGACTTCAAGCTTCTTGCATGGAAGCATTTTGACTGGGAAGCTCTGAGCAGAAAATGTGAGTCTGGGTCTTTTTTTTGCCTTCTTTTTTTCTTAGTTCTGTTTGGATGCTGTCAGCCAGTGCTGGTGGATGATTTGAAGTCCTGTGGTCTCGACTCGTCTCGTGTTGCCGTCTCTGCCACTGCCTTAGCAATCCTTGTATCTTCTGTCTTTTCACAATACTCTTGAGCGGTGCCCTGTTGTAGACAGCCACATAAACCCTCAGCGGTGTGCTCAGTGCTGTGTTTCCTCTGATATTCTGCTTCCTTGGCCCTGCCCTGTGGATCCTGAATGGTTCTGGGGTGTTTCTTACATCCTCCTGGGGCCTTCACCTTCAGGCCTCCAGCCAGCTTAATTGAATCTGGATCTTGCTGAAGCTGAAAGGAGAACCTTAACCTAGTCTAAACATGCTAGATGTACCTGTAGGCAGGATCCATGTGCGGCTTTAACCAAAATAAAAGGTGCATATGCTGGTACTTGTTTGGGGGAATCACGGCAGCTCAAAACTCCCTGCTTTCCAAATGGCCCAATTGATGCGAAAAATGGCTCTTGGTGGTGGCGCAGTGAAGTGTGCTCTGGGAGCAGTGTTGGAAAACCAGTTCAGCAGAAGCATTTATTAATAGTATACATGTCATTTGTTTTTATGAAGGCTTCTCCATATTTATGGTGCCTCTTCCGTGTTATTGTTGAATGAATGGAGGTGGTTAAGGGAAAAGTTACATCAGTCTGAAAGTAAGTGATCTATACTGTGCAAAATACAGATATAGGTGTGGGAGAAAACTGTCTGGCCCAGGAAATAATGAAAATAGGCTGCATGTGTGCATGCAAGAAGGGATTTTAATCACCGGAGCTTCTGAAAGAGAGAGGAGGGAAGGTCATGGAGTAAAGGAAGATCTGAAGCGTCAAGCTCATCAGAGCCAGAGTCGACTCCAGAACTGGCAGAGCTTATAATGAAGGGGGTAAGGTTGCACAGAGCTGGACTGATATCCTTTGTGGGAGCTTTCATGTAGCTTATGTCAAATTCCTTGAACTGCCATGCATCCTAATATATAGTCCAAAACAAGTACAGTACAGCAGTGGACAGAAGTATTTAAGGTAGAAAGTTTTTTTGTTTTGCCTGGTTGGTTTGTTTGGTTTTTAATAGAAAACCAGTAAAAAATAACTAAACTTTTAAACTTGCTTTCTTGGTGACTGATTCACAGACTAATTCTGTTCAAAGCAAGGTCAGATACGGCATCAGACCACAGTGCTGAAGACTTGATCCACTCCAGTCTTGAAGGCTTCCAAGGACAGAGACTGCACAACCTCTTTGGCCAAGCTGTTCACTGTTTGATTGTTTTGATGGAAACACGCAACGTGTAGGCACATAAAAATTGGAGTAACATGAGCAGAAAGCTTTTCTATTGCATCAAGAGTTGCCTAAAACATGCCACTGGCAGAATTACTTATTTACTTCATGAGGATAAGAAGGGAGATGGGGATGTAGAGACATGCAAAGAGAGTTCATACAAAGCATGAATATAGCACCCTGGTCTATAGGGCAAGTCAGGAAACCCATTCCGTAGTGCAAGAACAATCACCCAACTGGAGTTCACCCCCTCAGCTATGTGCTTTTTCTGTTTAGTTCCTTCCTTTTGAATTCCAAAGGGAAAGTGTTCATGTCTGGGTGAGACCTTCACACGCAGTCTGCTGTTGAAGGGGAACAGTATCTGGTCTGCTTGAAGTCCCAGGACACTGCCTCTCAGCTTCAGGTTATCAAGTGTGCTGTTCTCGTCTGACTCCAATTTATCTGTTCTGTGAAAGTGGTTATTTCAGTGTTTGAGCTGGACGTACTGAGACCAGAACTGCTAAGTAATTATGGAAGCTTTCAGAAGAAGTGTATGCAAGAAACGTCAAACCAATCTAGTTTCTAAATACTTGCTGTGGATTGTGTTGCATCCTGTTGCTTTAAGTGTGGGGGGGGTTTAATTACATTTTACTGTCTGGCTTCATGTAGCCTAAGCTTGGTAGCATTAAGAGCTGCTATGTTAGAATAGCATCAGTGTAGGTGTCCTAAGCCACAAATTGCATCTTTTCCTGCCTCTGCCTTCTGCTACTCCCATAGCCCCACGCAAAGGCTCAGCTGGGCACCCTGTTCCTTGCTCCTCTTTCCACAGACCCCTGCCACCAGTACACCTTCATAAAGAGTTTTCCCCCAAAGTCATCATACAAGCCCATGCTAGATTTTTTTCTACCATGATAGCTTTCTTTTATGATGCATTTCATTTACATTAGAAAATATTTTAGCTTTTTTCCTGATTTCCATGATAGCATGAATGAAATTCAGTTAATTAACAAGTAATTCCTTGAAAAGATAACCTTCCAATAAACTTTTGAGGTATTTTTGTGACTTTTGTTGATGAAAGTGCCCTTCAGTAGTCACCTAACAGATCTAATTGTTTATTTTGATAAGTGTGATCACTGGACTTAGTGTGTCAGAATTTTTGGGGGGAGGATGCTATATCTTGTGTATTGTCAACTGACCAACGTGGCTGCACTTGGGTCTCTGTGCTTCTGCTGAGTCTGTCAGTACCAAGTCGGATTTGGTGTTTCACTTGGATAAGTATTATTCTGTCAGCTTGCATGACTAATACTCTTCCGCTCCTTCTGTTGTACTGTATCTATTACAGTGCTTTCAGTCAAGACTTCTCCTGCAAGAAGTGGCAAAACTGAAGGTTAGCAGGGTTTAACCTAGAAAGACTGAGTCATGTTGTAAAGTAACAGTAGATTTGCTGGTTTTCGATAGAATTTGAGTCTAGATAGCTACATCAATGACAGATAATGGCTAGCTGGGACAGAAGAGCTTTAGGATAAAAAAACTTTCTCTGAAGAAAGACAATCAAATTAATAATTTAAAATACTGACACTACAGCAGAAATGAGTCCTCAGCCCCTTCCTGTGACATTGGTGGTGCCAATATTATTATAACAGTTGGTGAATTTCTGGCGAGTGTCAGTTAAGTGTATAAAAAACTCTCAAGTATGCTTTATGTGTGTTTCAGGAGAAATGATTACTGTAAAATGACTATTAATAATGGGAGGTGATGACTGTTTCAGCAAATGAAAGCGAGGGGAAGATGGGAATAATAAGGAGGGGACAGATGGTCTCATAATAGGGGCTGATGATTTTCAATTCATTCAATGTGTGCTCATCCACTGGAAGGATGACCTCTAAAAAAGTTTAAATGGCCAGTGGTGATGGCTTTCAAATGCTCTTCAGGCCACAACAAGACTAGCATAGCATAGCATAGCATAGTATAGTATAGTATATGGCTCTACTTCTCCAGCTTATTGATGGGGCTTCTTGCTCCCACTTTGTTTGCATGTGTGGAAATGTGTGAATTTATTCTGGTTTGGGTATTACGAAGCTGCAGTTATTTCACAAACCACTTCTGTTAAATGGAGCATTGGTTAACAACAGCTACTAAAGGCTCCTTTCCGAAGAAAGCCCCTTCCATTTTGTAGCAGCAGTAATTCTTTTGTGGGTTGAAGTCATTTTCAATGTGGTAAGTGAGGATTCAGCCAGTGGGAATGTGTGGTTGATTTTCAGTGCACTCTTTCGCCTGGGTACATGCTTCATATCCTGATCTTCACGGGCAAAGTGGGTAGGAGCCCCCAGGTTTCAATTAAGACCGTGTTTTCATAAAGTACTTCAAATGCTGAAATTTTCTGTTCTCATTCTGCCTGAGTGCCCTTACCTGTTGTTGTAGAACCATCCAGTTAACTACTTGACTGGGCAATGAGGCAGCTTTTCTAATTCAGTTGTTTTCACCTGTTACAGGAAGCAGCAAACATGCTACGTCTTACGCAGAACAGGCTGAAGGAAGAGGAACAGCACCTGCTTAGGAGTGGAAGTAAGTGGGATTTCTTCACTGCTTGTGTTAGCAGAAAAAATGCGAAATACTGGCTACTTTTTGTCTCAGTATCCACTTAAAAGCCTGAAGCAGAGGGGACGTGAGATAGATGAAAGAGTCAACAGGCTACATTAGGAAAAGTGTAATGATAATGACTTTAAAAGGAGAACAGTGAAACAGGGAGCATGGAGCGGCTGGCTGTGGACACAGCCCTTGTCCCAGCACGATGGGATTGCTGGTGAAAGGTTGGTTTGCAAACAAACTTGGTTAGAGGATTCTACCCAACAAATTGCTTGCGCGTAGGTGAGTAGTCTCATCACCTTGTGGGACTGCTTGGCTGCCTCATATTATACGTGTGCTGGTGTGCTTTGCAGATCTGGAATATAATTTATGTCCTCAGCAGTGAGCCTGCCACATTGCATGGCATGGAGTTCGATTATGTGTTTGGATTAATCCTTTGTGATGTGTCTATCAGATCATAACTTTCACAGATGAAAAACTCTCAGCTTGAAATGCCCTTTAATATCACTGATCTTCAGGCTGGGGTCCACATTTGCCTGCTTGCATTTGCTTTATTTTAGTGTACCTTGCAATTAAAATTTGAGGATTTTTTTTCTTTTTTTCTAAACTTACTCTTAATTAGAATTCTAGCTGAGGATCAGAAGGGAATGATAACCTCTTGAGATTTTGCAGAAAGCTAACAAACCAGATTTTGCTCTTTTTGAGCCAAGCATCAGCAAGAACTTCCTCATTAATTACTCCTATGAATTTAATATTGCAATATGTGCATTTTTGTGTGGTAGTGGGAAAAAAAATAGAAGGGGAGTTAAGGATCAGAGAGAGTGTTCATGAAAGCTGAAAATGATTAAGGATATAAAAGTTGCGCTTCACTGTTTGCTGGCAGAGATTTTCAGAGCAAGCTCATGAAAGAGGAAATTCACTCATTTCTGCTCATCTTTGATGTCATTTTCTTATGTCAATGCAGTAAGAAGTGAAGAAGGTTTAGCTAAAACATAGGATTTGTAATATAAATTACAAGAATGTGGAATTGTTTCAAGGATTTACTTGAGTGAAAAGGTCCAGGTCTTGCTGTCTGACCACTTCCAGAGTAAGTAAGTTCAAGAGGAGAACATCTGTCATCAGTAATTAGCATTATGAAGTATAACATGAAAACTTGCTGACCTGCTTTCTCCTCATCTGTGGATTTTCACTTGGAAAACTATCAGTCATTTTGCATAACTGAAATAATATGAACCTTGCCTTTTAGTGAGTGATTTAACTGCCACCTAAGAACATGTGATTGTGACTTTCAATGACCTAAAAATATTGCCATACTACATCTTTATTCATGTACTTAATTGTCATAATTAGTACTTTATCTAGTGATAAGAGCACCAGGATCCTGCTTTTCAGTGCTGGCTCATTTCTTCATTGTCCCATAGCTTAGAAAATCGAGTCATCTTTGTGAGCTCCCATCTGCTTTTATCTGCACAGGGTGTGGAAGTCTGCAGAGTTGCAGGGTATGTAACTGCAGAGTATGCAGGGTATGTAACTGAGACAATAAATTTGTCTCTCAGAGGCTGTTTGGCCAGTCATGAGGATGGAGCACCGCTTCATTACTGGGTGCTGTAAGGTTAATTTACTGAATGTGGTGAAGCTCTCTGAGACCACGGTTTGCTATCGTATGATGGTCAGGTACTAGGCTGTACTTTCCCCTTACACCAGACCCCACTCTCCTCCTCTCATTATTAGTTAAATGATGCCCTTTACACAATTCAAAACCAAGAGAATTGCTTTGGTAAGAGAATGCAGAGGTTGGTGTCTAAAATCTCGTGGTGGCCTATTAGGGATATGTTTACATGGTGGTTATGTTAATCCCAGGATCTCAGCCACAAGAAAAAAACTTTTTTTTCTTTCAAAAGGGGAAAAAAAGGAAATAGCAGCAGAATTGGTGCAGCATCACTGAGCAGCTTTCACCTGCTTCAACCACCCGAAAAGTTAATAGTGAAATTCCCACTAGAAATAGGAAGCATGATAAGGGACAGAATTTCTGCTGCAGAGGATTCCCCAGAGCCCTACAACGTTGGGCTGGCAGGCAGTGATTTTATCAAGGAGTCCTGTGAGCATTGTGTGTGTTATGTGGAAATGGTGTAAAGTGCTCCAGGCATGAGCGCTTAGGTTGAATTGTGCAGGTCTGCATTAAAAATATAGAAGGCCCGTGGATATATCGTGGCACTCGCATAAAATTTGCAAAAAATGTTTAGCATAGTTCAGAAACAGCCTGGTTCTTTTTTTCTTTTGCTAGCATACATTGCAAGTCATCTTTTATTTCTGCCTTCAGAGGTTCTGCATGCTTCATCCTCCTCAGCTGGGATGTGCCCTGTTACTGAGGCAGACATAAAGATTAAAGAAGGGCTTTTCTTCACCATCAGAAAGCTCTTTCTAAAATAGGCTTTGGGAGGAAAAAACACACACACACTCCCCTTATCCCCAAGCAAAGTGCTTTTATCCTAATATGTCTTCCATCTTCAGTTTGTCAAAAAATGTAGGACTTAGCTGTCTGGACCTTCAGCCCGTGGCACCTGCTCGCAGCACTGGTAGGGCAGGACCTGCTCTGGCTTGGTTTTGCCCATGCAACAGGTTCCGGAGATGGAGGGATGAGTTTCTTCCCCTTGCAGTGGCAGGTGGGCAGGCTGGCCTGATGGCTCCCGGTATCCTAACACTCTCTGGCCCAATCTTGAGGGTCTGGGGTGGTGGAGTGAGCTTGGTTTGAACAGACCGATTGCTTTCCTGCGCAGAGGGGTAGCACAGGGCCAGTGCCTCCCACAAGGGGCAGGGAACGTTCTCTAACTCTCATTACACTTTGCCAATGAGAGCTGCAAAACACTTAATGAGGCTCTTCTAACAGCATAGGCTGGAAGCTGGTGATAAATTTGTTACCATTAACTGATAAAAGTCAGCATCCACTCTGCCCCAGTAAGAACTCTTACCTTTTCGTGCCTTCGTAATTGATGCAGTTCTCTCATTGTCTGGATCCTTTGACCTTATCTCCTGCTAATTTGGTAAGAAGGGTCGCAAATTAACAGTTCATTTCTCTGCGGCAGAAGTTGCAGGAATTCTGGGCAGCTTCAGGCTGAACTAACACCAGAGAAAATGAAATCATGTTTCTTGTAAAGAAGAGCTGAGAAATGTAGGTTGAATTGTGCAGGTCTGCATTAAAAATATAGAAGGCCCGTGGATATGTCATGGTACTCGCGNATTGTCTGGATCCTTTGACCTTATCTCCTGCTAATTTGGTAAGAAGGGTCGCAAATTAACAGTTCATTTCTCTGCGGCAGAAGTTGCAGGAATTCTGGGCAGCTTCAGGCTGAACTAACACCAGAGAAAATGAAATCATGTTTCTTGTAAAGAAGAGCTGAGAAATGTAGGTTGAATTGTGCAGGTCTGGATTAAAAATATAGGAGGCCCATGGATATGTCATGGTACTCGCACAAAATTTGCAAAAAATGTTTAGCATAGTTCAGAAACAGCCTGGTTCTTTTTTTCTTTTGCTAGCATACGTTGCAAGTCATCTTTTATTTCTGACAGAGCATCCCCATAAAACCATTGCACTAACAAAAAAAACCCCGAAAACCAAGAAAAGCTAACACTAAGTTATATAAAAATTCATTTTTAAATTATTTAAAAATGTTGAACGCTAGATACAGATCAGGCTTTGGGTATTATTTGCATAATGAAAATATATGCAGTTAAGTATTTGCAGCAGTACAGAAATGTTTTTTGAGATGAGTGCTAAGTAAATTGCTGATATTTTTGTAATCTGTATTTCACATAAGCGGTTCTTAGATAAACTGATATGCGGTGTGGTGTTTTTCACACAGCCTGCTGCCCTTGTGACACATCCAAGGTTGGTGCAAAGCAACAAATGCCAATTGACTGAAACTCAGGGCTTGATTTCCTTGTGGTTAATGGAACAGTGACTCTTAAACATCGTATTAGACACTGCTCGGATGAGCACTGTGAAGGCTGTTGATAGAACTATGGTCAGGTATAGATATGTGAAGAGTTGCTCTGATAATGGTTTGGTGTGAGAGGAGAGGGAAGGTCACTGACCACAGCAGAAATTAAAGATGTTTTTTCATGTTCATCCGATGTTGTAAAAATATGTTTGCTGAGCAAAAAGTAACAAGTGGAAATGTTTCTAGACCGAAACACACTTTTTCAGACTAATCAGCTTGTTTACAGGCTTATCTTTATTTTTTACACACTTTTTTGCATGTGTTTTCTCACGTCCTTTCTTTTTAAGATTTTTTTGTCCATTTAAAAGCGGACTATATAAACCATAGTTTTTCTAAAAGTAAAATATTTTGGTTTGAAAATATACAAATAAACCCTTTTAATTTTTCAAAATATTTTCTGTATTTATTTTGAGTAACACTGTCTCTAGAATTTGATTCAGTTTGCAATGGTATTTGCTGTAAGATTGCCTTTTTTTTTCAGTTGAATGTACCACTTTCTCGTGTGCTGCTACAGTCAGCCCACCCCGCGTAGTCTCCCTTGGTCTGTAGAACGATCAAACATCCATGTTACACAGCATTTTGAAATTTGCACTACTTCAGTATTGTTCAGCAACAAGATTAACCGATGCTCCTGGAGAGCTTTAATTCTGCTCAGTGCACAACCAAAGTGTTTCCTTGGCCAGTTCTACCTGTAACTCCTTGTTTTCTGACAGCCAAGCAAAATGTGCTTAGCTTTGTTGTTTTGCTCAGTTAAGCAGAGCAAATAGCTGTTGTGCTTTGGACAGCAAATTGCATGACGCTGTTGCAGTTTGGTGCTGCACTCAATCTCTCATACCCTTTGTGCTCCAGAATTGATGCTTCAAAATCTGACAGCAGGAAAACCAAAAGCCCCATTGCAACAGTTGTGGCATTTGAAGTGCAGCGGTGAGTCGCTGGGTAATTCCCTCAAGGGTGAGATGTTTGGATGATATTGCTGATGTTTGGCACTGTCACCAGCAGGATGCTCAGACCATCCATCTTCCTGTAAAAGACACTTGGAATTTGTCCACAATAGTCTTGTGTTTTGCTTGTTAAATAATTCCAAGTTCATGTTCTAATGTTATAGTGCTTTGATGGACTCTCAGCTTTTAAGATCATTAGAAATAGTGATGGTCACTGAATATGACCTCTCTATAAAACGGGCCAAAAAATATCTGAGCTACTTATTCCTGAGCCAAAACTACAAATCCAAGTTTAAATGGAGCTTGTCATCAATAAATATTTTTAATTATTTCAAGTGATGGGGACCTGTTGCTTCCCTTGGCAGTGGTTAATCATCCCTACTGTTAAAAATGGGAGTGTGGATGTAGCAACAGACCATTTTAAAATGACCAAGCGAGGTAAGAAAGTGCAGTCAGACTTCTACAACCTTCTGGCTGGTGTTTGTGGGTATGTTATTGCCCTGTTGGAGTATACACAGGTCTGAACCTCCAGACTTCCTGCTGAAGTTAGTGAGAGCCATGGGTATTTGGACCTTGATCCAGTAAGTCTCAGTACCAGGATTAATTTTTCTTAGAGATCAGACAAAGGATCTCAGTTTTGTGTCAAGGACAAAGGATGTTCCCTGCTTTTAATATGTGTTTATTTATATATCGAAGCATTTCTTCCAGTTCAAATTGCAGAGCTGCAAATCTGTAAGTATTCGGGCTGATGTACATGACTGGTGTCTCTGAGTTTGGTGAGACACAAGTATGGGTTTGGTAGAACCAAGGCTTCCATGTGGAAACTGAACTTCACTCTCCCTTCAGTCTCCTTAAAATCCAAATCAACCCTTCTTTTTTTTTTCTGTTCTAAAATTTAATGCTGTTTATTAAATGGATTTTATTTGGGATCAAGTGGCTGTCAGTTGCCCACTTGGTTTTCCCATTATGTTTTTTCATGAAAATCAACATCCTGCTGAATTGAGTAATTGCTGTGGAGCCAGTGCCTGTGTTTTCAAAGCAGTGACTTTTTTATTATGAAATTGAACATTCTAAACAACACATTTAATTGTAAACCATATCAATAAACAATGCCCATTGTGCTCATTACCTTCACCACAGTACCTTCTTATTTTACAGTTGGATACATTTACTTGAATATTTATGCAAACTAACGGATCTGTAATGAAATCACCGGTAAGTTATTAAATCATGCTGGTTTTCCTTCAAGCATTGCAAATTACCAAAAAATTAAATCATTTAAATATAGAATTATCGGTCCAGGTATCTGCTCTGGCTTTTTCCGGAAACCGTAGGTGTGCTTTGGAACAAATAACGCATCTTCTGAGAGCCATGTTTTTCACTTGTAACCAGAATGTACATTTTGTGGCTGGACTGCTTTAAATGAAACTCATTCAGTTGACTGAAACCCACCTTTATGAAATTGAAATGTTGAAATGTAAGGCAAGCGGAGTTTAAAATCCCAATATATTCTCTCTCAGGTATTCAGCCAACATTCTCTGTGCAACAGAGTAAATCACAGCAGTGGGGAAATGGGCCAAACACAGATTACAGAGTTGTTTTGTTGATCACTTTTTAGTAGTAAAAATACAGAATCTTGTTAAAAGACCAGCCTTAAGCTGCAGTAAGCTACCAGCATTGGCCTAAATTTGGGCACATGGGTTGCTAAGTAGCATTTTTTTGTGAGAAGTCAAATAATCTTCATGTAAACCCATGCAAATCTCATAAGCTAGCTCCACTAGAATGTGTTCTGTACTCCGTGTACTCGTATGTGGGAATTTGTAGTAGTATGCTTTATCTTTGTTGCTTTATGCTGATACTAAGAAAAATCTGTTTTCTCCATAAAGAGTGCTCCTTGTCTAGGTGGAACTGATGCATTGTCATTTCTGTTACACAGTATTACACAGATGTGGTCATGATTTCTCCTATGGCAACAAGTAGATTCTTTCTGCATGTCATTAAAAGAAACTTTCCGAATTGTCACCTTTTTATGAATACCAAGAATATTTTGTTGAAAACTGGGCATTTTGTTGAAAACTGGGGATGTAGGATGGTGGAACCCTGTAGTGCTCTGGCTACGACAGGTCACACACAGCATTGGACTATTCTGCTGTTCCACTCTGCTAAGAAGCCTGTAGTCAGCGTCTCTTTATCTTGTGTTATTTAAATACATTTTCAGCAATATGCTCTGCTTCTGTGTCCTTGAGTTTTCGGCTCAGCACTGGTAACTCAGCTGGTAACTCACGTTGTACACTGGACAGAGCCAGGCTTGGTGATAACAGCTATTGAGCTGGATTAGAGCAATACAGTTATTTTTTTGTAAGTGAAAAATGTGCTCGATGTCTTTCCAAGTCGTGGGCAGGAGGCTTGGAGGCAAAAATTTTACTGTTGCTGAATTTGCATTTGCAGGTTTGTCTGATCTTCTGGCATGCATTCACCATAGTGATGTTTCATGTTGGGGTATGTGTGTCAGAATTCCAGCTAGATTATTCAAATAAAATCCAAACTCTTGCTATAGATCCGTAACAAGATTTCTTTCAAAGTCACAGCTCGATAGCAAAAGTATTGCACTGTGCTTATATGCTGATAATTCACCTGATTAATCTTCTTTTAATTTGTATTGAAATATAAGCCAGGATTTTGGAAGGCATAAATAAAAATTAGGCCTACAACTGCTATTGGCTTGGCTTGTCAAGCAGACTTTGAAAGACAGGAGGTGGATCTGGAACACAAGGCACACTTTTCTGGGGCTTGCCAGGGGTGTTCTGTGGAATCCACGTGTCGGTTGAACAGCAGAAAACTGCGACTTCATCACTGACAGGCGAGAGCTACAGCAGCTGAGTTTGTGGGATAGAACGATAAAAGAAATAGCGTGAGAAAGGGGGGATTGAGAATAGCGGAGAACCTGAGGGAAAGAAGAAGAGGGCTGGGTGAGGGAGGAAAAACGCTGTGTTTAAACCAGTTCCTTTCATAAAGCAGCAGTTTGGGCCCTCCAGCCACTGATTCTCTCTCCTCAGTAGAAGTCACTTGTATTACAAAGCACTTATTCACCATGGGATCTTTCTGCAAGTCGCGCTTTCCACCAGAAAGATACTGCAGGGATTTATATGATGGAAAGAACCTCCTTTTTCGTGCTGAGATGAGTCAGGAATGGCTGGAGTGTCCTACGGAGGGCTGGAGGGGTTCAGGTGGGTCGGGAGGGCATTGAGCATCAGGGAAGGGCACCTCTATGTACAGCAGAGGGAAGATAGCACATTCGTTCTTAATTATTCTTATCTTCTACCGCTGCTGTGTCCCAAGGGAAAGATATTTTACATGTTATTTCTGAGAGTCTGGTATCACAAATGGTTTAAACAAACGGGTTTCCAGAACAGTGAAACGTACACTTGAAGCCCCGTATTGTTACAGCCGTGCCCAAAGACAGAGCAGAATCACGTCGCTGTGCCTCTCTGCTGCGAGTCCTGTTCTCGCAGTGGTGTCAGCTGGGTCGGCTGCTTTGGGTTGTCAGCAGACAGCACCGGCTCCGTTAGTCCCCAGCTCAGCTGGCAACTCCTGCTCAGGAGATCCCAGCCAGAGACAGAAAGTGTTAATGGGCGTGAAATAGAAGTGGTTTGACAAAGTAATCAGAAGGGCTCTCTGCAGCATCCTCAGCTCTGGCCAGCAGTGCTGCACAACAGGAGGAGCACAAATGGCAAAATCTGAAAGGGAGGAATTGCTGCTCCAAAATAAGAAAAAGAAAAGGGGGGGGGAGGGAAAAAAAAATAATAATGAGGGCATTGTAGTAGTAGCAGTAAGAGCTGTCGCGGATGAGGTAGTCTTGCTCTTTAACATATAGAACACAAACCTGAATCCTTTGTGTAGGCTCCGCATGGCTCTTCCCAAGGAGTTTGCCTGGGCAAGGGCTGAACAAAACCTTGTTTTTCTGAATACCAGGTAAACAGAAATGGTATTCGAGTCACACAGCAGTGAATGGTTCCTGCACTTGCCAGAGAAGAAAGTGCAACACAAAGAGAAATTGTAACTAACGTTGCTGGTGCCTGGTGATCTTACCAGGGTATCAAATATATCCCTTGCTGTTATATGTTGGCATTAACATTGCAATGAAAAAGATTATGGAAAAACGTCTACTATTTGTATATTGTCCACTAATTGAATATTGCAAAGATGTGTCAGCTCATTGCTAATCATAATTAAAGTAGTTGTTTCCATTTTCAGCTCAGGCATGTGTGTAATTAAATGTACCTGGGAAAAAAATTGCCTGTTTTCTCTAAGTAACGAACAGCTATTGTTGCTGCGCTGGGTGCTGACCTCCCGCGGAGCCCCGCTGGGTTTGTCAGCGTGGCTGATGCCGTGAGCCCGAGCTGTGGGAGCAGCTGGTGAGAGGGGCTCGGCTCTGCACGGCTGAGAAGAGTTCCAAAGACAACAGGAGCTGGGGATCTGGTTCACTGAGTGAATGTTTGAGGAGCGTAGTAAATAATGACAAGAGGGCGGCAGCTGGAAAGCAGAGCTTGGTCCAAGTGAGCTCGCACAGCAGGCTGGCACAAGAGGGGGCAAAAGCTTGTGGGATAGGAGACTGATATGGAGCAGACCCTGCTCCAAACTTCCCATGCACTTCTGCACCAACTTTCCCCCCTCTGTTCTACTTCAGAATAGGCTCAGAGGACAATCATTTCGGTTGACCATGGACGTGAACCTCAACGTAGGACTCTTTACAGCTGACATGGAGAACAGTCTTCCCTTTTCTTTGTTGGCACTTTTAAGTACCTAAAGACCTTTGTCATGCTTCCAGACATCTGAAGGTCAATTTACTCCAAGTTCTTTAGGTTTGTTCCAATTTGGTGATGGAGAACTGGGAGTAAGAGAACAAGCAGGCTTTAATTTGGATAGGAAGAAGAAAAAAAGAAAGGCAGATTATGAAAATAATTGTAGAAGTTCCTGCATTTTGGGAAGCTTTCCTGGCTCTCCAGGCATCTTGCATTTGGCTGTGACTGCTTTCCTTCATCTGGGGATGTCTCATTTGTGCTTTTCTAGCCTATGATTAAATGACAGGCAAAGAGTCTAAGGGGACAGGTTTTCTGATATTGCTTATGTCAGGATATAAAGGATTAGGAGATGCATTAATAAGCTCACAGTTTCCAAATGTTTTTTAAAGACTTTTATCTTTAAATCAGTTGCTGAAATAGCACCTTCTGACTGTATATATGCTTCGTACCCAGGGAGTGTATTCAGAGCACGGCCTTTATGGCACAGCTTGAGGATTATCCCAAGACAGTTGTTTGTATTGTATGCTTCTTTGTCACTATGTGTAGAAGGATGCTTTTCTTAGGAGGTGGATGTTGGCTGTTTCCCTGTGCTCATCAGTAGAGCCAATGTTCTGTCTGCGACTGTATTTTTAATTAATCTTGGGCTTGAACAAAGGCAGAAACTGCTAGCATCTCTTGCATCCAACTGCTCTTCTGAGTTGTGGGTTGGTTTGAGTGATATTTATCAACTGCTTTTGTTTTAACCAGATAATGATGACTCCGACGTAGACATTCAAGAGGATGAAGGATCCGATAGTGAAGTGGAAGACAGGCAGATCATGAAGCAGCACGCCACCATGGAAACACTACTGCCAGGTATCTTAATCTTTCCTTAGTCGCTTCTATTCAGAAGGATATGCTGGAATTATCTGAGTAACCTTAAATGTAAGAAGACTCTGTTGTTGTTCAAGGACATTGGCATTGCTCAGCTCTTGTGAGGTGTAAGGGGTTGTGTCTTGTGGGAAAGACACAAAGCTTTCAGGGAAGTAAATTAAGGATTATTTACTGAAAAAAGTACCACATGAGGAAAATCATTCCTTGGTGTTGCCTTGCAGATTCTGAAGTAGCTTTGTACAAAGCCTTAGAAAAGTAATACCATTCCTGATGTCAAGGCCTTTGTTTCCCTTTAGCTGTTGACACTCATTCTGGTATGGTCTTCTTCAAAAGGAAACCTATGGCGAGTCCATAAATCCACCTGCACTGGCACAGTCGCAGGTGCAACACACCTGAGTTATTGCTTTCAGGGAAGGACATCTGGCTTCTGCCGCTCTTTATGTGGAGTGAAACTACAGCCTCTGGCAGCTGATTCCCCTAGGGCCTGGGTCAGAAGTAACTCAGAGAAATTACTGTCTGCAGGTCTGTGTTTCACCTGGGTAGGAAAAGAATCACTCTGCTTAGTCTATAGTCAAGCAAAATGAAACCAGAAAATCAGGTTAGTTCTCCATGGCTTGCTTGTTAGCGGTGAGTGATTCTGACCATCATGTGACAAGCAGTTCCAGCCTTGGCAGGCTCAGATCTGCACCTTTCCATCTGTGTAGTCGGGTCCCTCATCGACAGTGACGTTATGTGTTTGACTGCAAGACCCTCACCAACTGAAGTGCTGGAGACATGTCAAGACATGAGATTAGTGTCAGATGCATCAGCTTCTTTAGAAAATCAGGCCTGAACATTCACTGGCTATTTGTCATCAAACACACCAAGAATCTGTGTGTGTTTTTCAACACAGGTAGTTTGCATTTAAAATATACTTAAGGTAGCATAACAAGAACATTATTTGTATTAATTACTGCTTTTTTCCTCGACTCAATTAACAATATTTCAATCACTTGCTTTTGAAGTTTTGCATCTTCTTACATGGTGGTGCTTCTGAGCCGTGTTTGCTCTCAAACTAAGGAGAAATGGTCCGCTGTGGTCAGTTCCTGTACTTGCTGTGATTCAGTTTTACATCTCTAATTTCCAGGTTATTAGTATTGTAAGAGAAGACTCCCTCCCTCTGCCTGTAATAGTTGAGCAGGTATTCCAGTGTGTTTTGCCATTATAGAGGCAAGATTCTCAGGGAGAGATAATCTCTCTCATTAGGCCACTTGGTATAATTGAGAAAAATCAACACACTTTCACCCTGAAGAGTCCTTTCATCAGATTTGTCTAGATGCAGCAAAATTCAGACTGAATGCAGCTTTGACAATGTTGCCCCTGGTGTTATTCTTTTAGCCAATTAAAAGACTTGAAGTTATAGGATTTAGTCTCCCATGGAGCAAAAAAGAGTGTTAGCTGGGGGAGACATGGCAGGCTGTGAGCTCCTGTGGTACAGAGAGAAACTCAAACCCTTATTCCCCGTGTAAAAAGAGAAATAGGCAGTAGCAGGTGAAGAAGGAAGCTGTAATGCACTAAGAGCTTCTGTCTCCATTGAGTTTGGTGCTTTTGTTTTAAAAATAGAGCAAACCCAGCTTCAGGAAGGCAGGAAGGTTTTGGTACAAGGAGGGAGCAGCATGGGGTGAGAATACATGGCTAGGAGGACAGTTATCAGACTGACAGATGCTGGCTTATTGGGTTTGTGAAACTACAGTCTGTTTTGTTATCACAATATCTCAATTACAGGCAAGTCTCCTCCTTGATGGGGCTTGTTATAATAAATCCGTGTGCCAGTAATCATGTGTTTAACTAAGAGAACACGTTGATTTCTTGTCTATAATTTTTAATTTTAACATTGTCAGTGTGAATAAAAATTCACATCCACTTTTATTCTGTCTGGCAATAGAAAAGTGAGGCTGTTACACAAATAAAATAGATGCATGGACTTCCCTGAGGTCAAACTGTGAGTTAGGGATGGTGTTTGGAGTAAGACTCTTGTTTTGTCAGAAAGCCAAAGAGAAAGAAATTATTTCGTTGTTGAAGGTCTTGACCATCTGCAATGTAGAGAAACCTCTTGCCTGAAACAGGCCATAAACCACTAGTTTACAGCAGGACGGTTGTTCACGTACAGATGAGGTGAAGTTCAGGGTGAAGAATCCAAAGCCCTGTCCTAGGAATGTCGAAGCTGCTATGCCAGGTCAGACAGAAGGTCCATCTAAGCCTGGTCTTTGTCTCCAGCACTGGCTGAAAGACAATGCCTGGGGAAGAGTGTAGGAACTTCCCTGAGGTTCCCTCCCACTCTCAAACAGCTTCAACCCCTACCAGGATTTCCTGAGCTGGATGTGGTTTCCATGAATTTAGTCTAACCCTCAGTAGATTTTTCTTTTTTTACCTAAGAACCTGTCCAGTCTCCCCTTGAACTAAAGTGGATTTTTGTTCATCTGCGCTATCAAAAGTGGCAGATTTTGAAGTGATGTCGTGATTACATGTAGAGATCCATCTTTCCAGTGTCATTTGGATGAGAGCTTTGGAGCCTCTTACCTTTGCAGAGCAGACCCAGAGGATCAATGCAGCAATGATGTGCCAGCAGCCAGGTTAGCGAGTGTACTTGCTACCAATGGGATGAGATCTCTGCCTGTGAAAACCTGCCCTGTTTAGCATGGCAAGAATAAATAAGTCTCTAGATGTAGCAGATGAGAATAAAGGGGTTTTATTAAGAAGGCAAAGTGTACCTCATTGCAAGAAGTGGAACCAAATATGCAATAATCAAAGCGGAGGTGAGTTCAGGGGCAGACAGAGCGCGCGGTCCTGTGGCTCTGTGGCCATGGGCTGGTTGCCAGCGCTGGCTGGAGCCAGGCCTGTGGGGATCCCCCGTCCTGCACAGGTGCATCTCAGTGCACACAGAGCAGCACATATCCAAACCATGCTGATGATGGTTTTGTGGCAGATACTTGGTGTTTTGAGATGGTGGTGATGTTTAGCCTCCCTCTCACAATTTTCTTTTTAAGCTTGAGCTTGTGATTATTAAGCAGGAACTGGCCAGCAGACACGGGGAAAGGGCCAAAGACACCCTGTGCACTGAGGGGAAGGTTGCGGAGGCTGAATTAGCCCTCACTTTTTCAGTCCTGTAGAGAATTGGGGCTTTGACGTAGTAGCAAGGAATCTTCCCAGGATACCCTACATAGTCATGTTTCCAAACCCCTCCATACAGCATGCAAGCTGAAAAGTAGGAAAGTCCTGATCTCAGTGGAAATGAACAGACTCTACTTGTGGAAATTGTCTCTGCAGCTCATGATCATGTTCAGACTTCTGCTAGTGAATTTATAGAATGTTTTCCTTCCCCCTGATCTCCCCAGGTGTGTAGAAGCCACAGGTGTGTCATCAATATACAGGGGAGTGGAGGGATTCAATTAGGAATGTGCAACAGCTGCCTGCTCCTTGTTGGTTGTCTTGTTCACATTGAGTTCCTGTGGCTGTCACCTGCCTAATTTTTTAAAAAAGCATGTTAAATAACTACACTATGTCTTCTCTCTGGTTCCCAAAGGAAATTACTTCTCTGAGTCCAAGACCAAGGAAAGTATACAAGTGCATTTATCTGTACAAAGACAAGATGATAACAAATCTGCAGCTTTTCTCAAAATGCTGCATGTTTCTCTGTCGTGGTAATGAGTCTTGATAAGAAAAACATACTGAGGCCCACTGCAGTTGTCCAGGCATCATTCAAATGCTATATGATCCCATCCCTCATCTCTCAGCTTCGTGTGCAGGGACAGCTGCATCTCACTGGCACACAGCTCTGTGCAGGATGGTTTCCCTCTTTACTGTTCCCAAGGCATTTCCCCCAGTCAGGCTGTTCAGAAACCCTTAAAAAACTGTGATTGGGGTTTTCCCATTGCTGCAGTCAGAGTATGTGGAGTTCGTGACATAGAAAAATGGAAGAAAATCTCTTGTTCCGAGTCACGGCACACTGGATAACTACAGTGCCCCTAGGGGGATTTGCCGAGGGCTCGTTGCACACGTGAACTTCAGCCACAGACTTGAGGAGCTGTCAGTGTCCTCCCGATGTCCCAGCAGGTCCAGCATGGCAAGGCCTGAGTCTCAAAAACACCAGGAATCTGCAGTTCACATGCTCGCTGGGGCTTGCAGGTGCCCTGCATCGCATGCATTCCGGGGCCAAAATAGATTCTGTGTCTGCACAGAAGGGAGAGCGACAGACCTGGTGTGGAGTCGGATATGAGCAGCAGCCATGAGACGGGCTCTGCTGGGCACTGAACTCTTCTTACCTTTCTGTTCCATGTGAGATTTGTGGTTATTTTTTGTAACCCCAGAGCTCCTTTGAAAATCCCTGCCTGATTTCTTGGCAGTTAACAAGAAGTATGGAGTTACAGAAACAAAAACCTCTTCTCAGCTGGCCAGGCCACTCTCTTCCTGATGGTTCTTCATGAACTGTGGTGTTTGCAGGTACCTTGTTGCATGTGTTTGCCTTGATTCAAAGTCTGTGCAAGTGAGGTGAGTGGGTATGGATTGCGCACGTACAATGGTGGTGGCAGAGAGAGAGGGCTGAGGCATAAAGAACGGGCCTGGCAGGAAGGGATTTGGCTGTGCATTAGCAGGATTCAAGTTCTCCAGCTGTTTGATAACGTATGAAGCCAAGGGGAAAAATTTCGCTAATGCACCTGCTCTCAGAGAACTGTACCAAATTGGTATTGCTCTCCGTGAACTTCTAAAAACAAATTCCTTCCTTGTGAACTTTACAAAGTTCAGTTTTATCCTGACTGTGGCTTTGTAGGCATTGCATAGAGTGGGTCCTTCTGACTGTGCTCCTGGAGTGAATATACTTTTCTAGTAAAGCAAATCAAGTTCTAATTATAAATGTTATAAAAGAATTTTGGCGAGTCAGATTAGTCTCTTCCTTGCCTCTTCAGGTCAGGCAGGAGGGAAAAGACAGTCCATACTAAGTGTCTGAGCCGCTGGGTCTCACTGCCAGTGCTGAGAGAAAATTCACCTGGGGAGGGAGAAAGCTGATCTAACTGCTCTTCTCATGTTCACAGCTTTCTGTGTGTATTCCTGCCCCCAGTTAAAAGTCCACAAAGTCTTTATTTTCCTGATACAGCAGCTGCTGGACAATATTACCAGGCTCATGTAGCTGGGGACATGGTGGGCAACCAAGTGTCTTTGGAAACACCAAAAAGGGGCTGCAGTTTTGAATTCACAGAAATTAATTTGTTTTAGCTTGAAATAGAGCTTCTTCCCACTATCGTGGCATCTGCTCCCAACAGAGCTGTCTTTGTGGGGTTTGTGTCAGCGAAGTTACGTGCTCCCGGGAGGGAGGAGAGGGTTCTGTGCGCGGTCAGCCTGTGTTACGGCCATTGTGACACTGGAGTTTGTGGAGAAGGAGGGCAGGTTGTAGGTCTGAGATGGTTTGGGTCACTCGCTTCTGAGCAAACTTCCTTTTCATGGTGGTGTAAGAAATAAGAAGTCTGCTCACCCTGGGCAGCAGCTATTGTGTGTATATTGTGTGTATCATTGTACTTTGGCAATGCCTAGAAAATGCTGCTGAGATCAGGGCCTTCTGCTAAGGGCTACACTCACACTTGAGAGCACAGTGCCCAAGGGGCATGCAGATCAGAAAGATAAAGGTCAGGCAAATATTATCCCAATTTTCTGTGTGCAGAGGTAATGCAGAAGGAAGGGAGGTGTCCTACCGGAGCTCACGCTGTGAATTTGCATTAAGAGCTGGAGACTGAATGCAGATCTCCAAACTGGGAGCAAAATATTTCGGCTGCAAATCTACCTTTCCCTCATGGTAGGTTGGCCTAACCTCTCAGGTTAAGTGTCGCTTCTTGCTGCCAGGCACAGGGTTAACACGCACCCACTGCTGGGTAAGAAGATGTAAATCACGCCAGTCCTGTGGATCCATTGTAGGCAGCTGCACGGGTTAGTACAATGGCAGCGTCACACGCAGAGGAAAAATGGCAAATGCTCGCAGGCTTAAAATCGTGGATGCACATTCACTTCTGATCTTTGATAGCTCGGTAGCTATAAACTGCGGTGATGCATGGAGATTAGATTTGAATCCAGAGGTGCAGTGAATTACAGTCTGTTCATTACTAACATTTTAGCTAATTATTGCTTTGTACAGCCTGTCCCGGCTGAATTCACATTCTCTATAAGTGACCATAACAGGCTCTCACCCGCTTGGAAGCTGCGTGAGCCTCTGTGGCCAGAGTGGTGCAGCACTAATGCGGCTGCAAGCTGAGCTCAGCTAAATTGAACCCAGGAAATTTCAAGGGATGAACACCCCCGTACCTGCCAGCCCTCCCAGTCCTGGGTGGGTGACTCCTGTGTCCTGCCTCCCCCCAAGACACACGGAAAGGTATTGTGGCTGTCTGTCCCTCCTTGTGTTCCCACACATGGAAACTTGGGGGTTTACCATCTGAAAGTTAAAATAACACTTCTGTCTTTGTCATGGAAGTTCTTCTACCAATGTGGAAATTTTGCTTTCTCTCCTGTGTAGTGTACAGCGCAGCGCACGAGCTGGAGCTCCAGGCCCTCTGCGTCCTGGGCTCACACCTCCGAGTGTCCCAAGGTTGTGCTGCAGGACCTGAGCCCACGGTCGCTAGTTCAGAGAGGTGCTCCTGGCTTAAACGATGTAGGGATCAGAGTCTGGGCAGTACCTGATTGTTGTCGTCCTCCAAATGTGAGCAGATGAATGCCCATGAGATGTCCTTACTGTTTGCATTGATGGAAGAGCAGCATCCAGCATCCTGCAGACCTTCTGTTAGCATTCCCTAAGCTCTTCCCTTGGCATTTTGAACTGTCCAATTTCGTCAGCTCTCCTTATATGATATCTTGATTCTCTTTTATATTCAGAATCTCTCTCAGTTTTGTCTTACCAGTAAATTTTAGGAGCTCCCTGCTGCTTTCTTCTTTGAGGTAATAATTTCCTATCTAACACTTTATGCTGAGCCTTCTACATAGCAAAATTGCAGTTAAACTCTTGGAGCAATCTGTACGCTGGGCAAAAATGTAGGTTTGTGGTTGTTTAATGATGTCAGTTTTAACAGTCTCTGAATTTACATGGTTTAGTCTAGCATATATTAGAGAAAATGTCTCTAAAGGTTGAAGAGAGATCAGCTGTCCAGAAATCTTCTTATAATTCCATCCCCACTGCCTGTATTGTCAGCAACCAGATGGATAGAGGACACTGCTTTTTATTTAAAGACATAAGATCCTTTAAATTACCTGCCTTTACACAACAAGGGTTTTTTTGTGACTTCTGGGTGAGTTAGTCAGCTTTTTGCTACAACTAACCCAGATCAATCTGCAAAGGGGATGAAATTGACCCATCTTCTTTTGTACTTTGGGAGGTACAAAAGAGGTTCAACAGGATATGTTTTAAAGTCACTTTGTTTTCATGCAAAAAAAAAAAATAATAGATTTTGTCTAGATTGGAAAAATCCATATTTGGCACAGAGAAAACCAGTGATGACAAGAGATAAACAGATGGTGAAATGCGGTGGTCACAGCGGGACTGTTCAATAGGCGGCCGGTTGGTGCCGGCGACTCCAGGTGGCTGCGGGAAGCCGGGCTGAGTCACCCGTCAGCCCACACCCAGAACTTCCCCCATCCCAGCCCTGTTGTACCCATCCCAACACCTTCCAGACTCCCTTCCTAGCAAAGGAGACCATGCTGGCACCTTCTCCATTCCTTATGGCCTCTACATAACCAGAAGTAACAAAGGCAGGTGCAAGCATCTTTTCACTTTTCAGTGAACTCCCCACAACCCTGAGATCACCACCTCCCTCCTCAGACTTACTCATCCAACTCTCAACAAGGAACTCATGAGGTTTGCCTTGGCATTGCATAGGATTCCTGTGAGAATCCATCAGTCCCTGCTGGAATAGCAGAAAGGATCTGAGCATAGTGAACTCTCTAAAGGACAAAAGCCTTGCCCCACAGAAAAGATGGGCTTTTGTTCTCTGTGTACCAAAGCAGAGGGAGGAATATGCCAATGCCCAGAAGGGACCTCTCAAGATCATCTAGTCCACCCCCTCTGCTCAAACAGGAGGTTTGAGCAGGTTGTCCAGGGCTGCATGCAGTTGTGTTTTGAATATCTCCATGGATGGAGGCTCCACAGCTTCTCTTGGCAGCCGCGTTCCAGTGTTTGACCACCCTCACAGTAAAAAAAAAAAAAAAAAAAAAGTGGTTTCTTGTGTTCAGATGGAATGTCCTGTTTCTTAATGTGTCTGTTGCCTCCTGTCCTGTCAGAACTGTCATACTGGCATGAGGTAGCTCTGGAAATACCATCCTTACTGGAATTACTGTCTGCCTAACCCTCCTCTACCTTCTGCTGAGCTCTGAGGCTTAAGGAGGGTAACCCAGCGTGTGTTGGGATCTCATCCTCTCACTGCCATTTGACTAGTCCTCTAAAATGTAAACTCTGAACTTTATCTTTCATTCTCCCTCAGTGTTAATGATGAGCCAGGCTTTATGGTGATTCTCTTTGCTCTTGCAGGAAGATCTGGCACACGAGTTGTAGGAACAATGCAAGGTGGAGACACAGAGGAAGATGTAAGTAACCATCCTTTGTGCCTGTAGAGCTTGTCTGACAGTGCTTTAGAATGACAGCCCTCTCCTCAGATAGAGAAACACCTTTTTACCTGCTGATCCTTCATGCCCCAAACCTGCTTTCCCCCTCCTTTCCTCCAGCTGACTGCTCTCTCATCTGCAGACACATATTTTCCTTTTTTTCTTTTGCTCTTGGAGTCTCTGTGCACTGCCCTGTGTCTCAGCCTCAGCCTGCAGAGCATAACCAGTGGCACATGGGCTGCAGGAAAGCTGTTTTGTTAAGCTGTTGAGCAGATTGCTGGCAAGAGGGGATCAGTGCAGTGTAGCAGGAGCTAGATGTGTGGATCTAAATCCCCTCCATTGCTCTAGAGATACACACCTTGGAGCCCTCTCGTTAGCCTGTACTAGCAGCATCCATCCTTCTGTCCTCCAGATGACAGGACAGGCATGAGAGCAGAACTGTGAGCTGTGCCCCTTGGGATCCCTGCCTTGCAGATAAAGCTGCCCCATGGCTGTGGGCTTCGCATCTGGTTGTGGTTGGCCTGGTGACTGGATAGTGGCTAAACAGGTGCACACAGGTCTGTGCAGCAGACGTGTATTCTGACTGTGGTGCTCAGCCTTGAGCATATGCGGGCAATCTTTCTGCGCCTGTGGGTACTCCTAAGTGGCTACATCTGTACGGGGAAGCTGAAGCCAGCTGCTGTGATGGTGTGTGTGCATCCATACAGTAAGCTCTCTCCCCATCCCAAAAAGGTGCTGGCATCCAAGCTGCCACCCAGGAGCAGTGGGTCTGGCCTGTTGCCCCGGTGGCATTGGAATATTGTTTTGGAGAGTGCTAGTTGGCGCAGGCCCAAACTGTGCTAGGAAATCGTACAAACGCTTAAAAATTACAACTGTGAATTTATGTTTTAACTTGTGCCGTCTATTAATTTCCTAGTGTAGATGTGGCCTTTCTGTCTCACTTTCTAGCAGGCACCCCACCCAGTGCTGCCTGTCTAGATGAGGAGGCCACACTAGAGTTCAGACATCTTCTCTGTGCTGCCAGGGGATTATCCGTCTCTCAGTACTGCTCTGCCTTTTGCTGCCTTCGTAGGATAGAAATTTAAGCCTCTCTGAAACAAAGAATTTGCTTTTCAGAAATCCCTTCACAAAAGCCCATTACAGACACCAGACCCTGGGGGAGCAGCAAAGCGCTGGCTTGGATCAGAAGCAGAGGTTAATGGAGTGAGCGTGACTTCAGCATCCTCCGGAGGAGGTTTCAAAAGGGAGGGGAGCAGATGGGGGAATCCACCTCTACAGGACACAGGGATAGTAGGAAGCTCCTGATGTTTGCCACCACGTACAAAAACCGTTTGCCATGGCTGTCTGACACTGCTTGGGGAGCCATGAGACTCTGGCAGACTATTTCTCCTGCAGGCAGGGCCAGGAGAGAGAAAACCCCGCTGCTCTTAAGTGTTCATTGCAGAGACCTGGAGGCACGGCCAGTGATAAAGGAGTTAAGTCTCTTGCTGGAGAGGGATGAGCTGCCCTTCTTTTTGCCCATCCTCACCTTTTCTCTGGAAAGGAACTTGCAGGCCATGGTCTGCTTTTTGCTTCAGCCCAACTGGATGTGGTTAAGGCTGTTTGTTACCTTCTGGGGAATGATTTATGCCATTGGCATTCAGGAACATTTCTGGGTAGGGTTGGGAGTGCCAGTGCTGTAAGTGAAGATCCTGTGACCTTAGCCATGGTGCTGCCTGATCATCCTTGACCATGTTCTTCCCAGCTTTAGTCATTCTCTGCAATTTTTCCTTCCTTTGGACTTCACTGTTCACAGCTTTCTCCCATGCCTCCCTGTTGGCACAGCCCCAGCACATCCAGGTGTGGAAAGCCAAGGCCTTCAGCCTCTAATTGTCCTCAGCTGCAGCCACTTTGGTTGTCTCGCAGATCTGTCCTCTTAATACAGCATCTCAGGAGGTGCCAGAGCTGAGAGGCTTGCGTAGGGATCCTTGCAGGCATCTGTGTCTGAGATGAGGGTAGGAAACTAGTGAGGCTGGTTTGAACCCCTCAAAGAATTAATGGGGTTACGGAGTGGAGAAAAGAGCAGGCTTCAGCCTGCCCGAGAGCCAGCAGCAGTGTGCCCAGCATCTGTCACTTGCTGGTGTGCCACATGACGCATGAGCTGTACCTGGCTTTGCTGCCTACTCCCCTGCTCCCATTCTGGTTGCCTTCTGTTTTCTTTTATGCTATTGTACTTTTTTTTTTCCCTGCTCTGCCTCCCCTGTTCTTTCCACTCTGGTTCTCCAAGGGGAGATCGGCCCCAGCACGGCCAGGCAAGCGCAAGATCGTCACCAAGGCACAGGTGGGTTTCTTTCCTGCAGTTAATTCTCTTCCACTATGCCTTGATTCTTTGATCTCACAATAGGTATCACTTTAAAGTTAAACACCCTGCAAGGTTTTTAATACCACAGATTCAGCAGAAGTCAGGGAGTTTGTCTTTGTCAGGCCCATGAAGTGAGGAAAGAGGTTTGCAATAAATTGAATGGAGCAGCCACTGCCTGGCAAAGCAGGGAGCTCCTGGTAAAAGCCACATGGGCCATTACCTCCCAGAGGCAGCTGAGCTCTGGCTTTTCCTTATTTTGGAAGGCCAGCAGCACAGCAGCCCGAGCTGCGACAAAACACTCTTGCAGAATCTTCTGCTCCGCAGAGCAAATCCAGATCCATACCAGCCCAGACAAACAGCCTTCCCCAGCACCCCTGGGTGTGCGATTGTACAGGGTGCAGGAGAGGAAGAGAGTAAACATCAGCCAGGGGTGCTGGTCTTTACTGTTGAGCTGGCAAAGATGCTTTGCCATCCTAGAACTGACCTGGTCATGAATTCTGTTCACTTTCCTGCAGGAGGAGTCGGGGGATAGTGAGATTGACCTGGATGAAGATGAAGAGGAGGACGACATGGAAGATGACAGCATGGAAATCTCCCCAAGCAAATCCAGTCACCGAGCAAGAAAGCCAGAGCCACTAGAGGAAAGTGATAATGACTTCTGACCCTTTACTAGCAGGACTGGGAGGCATCTGGAAATACAAGCTTTGGAGAGCATGCAGGCCAGGAACTGATACCCTGCCATTTGAAAAGCACTTGTCAGTATGAATTCAAGAGTAGGTAAATAATGTTCATTAAACTTGAAAATTAAACTTGGATTGCCAGTCTTGTGACTCTCAAATCATGAGCAGATTATCCATAATGAGAATCACAGTAATGTGGAGTGCGGTTATTTCCATAATTCCATTAGAACTGGCCCTCATGTACTGCTGTGCCAAAAGTTGCACTCCAGTGAGCACTGTGTGCTTGATTTCCCTGCGTTTTATTATGTCCAAACAGATTTTTTTTGGCTTAATAAAACTGGATGAAAAACTGCTCTGGGAATACACTTAAACGGATTTTAAATCTGGCTTAAATCTGTTTATCCTTAAACATATCCTTTACTTAATCAAGGTCTTGCCTTCACAAAGATCAGCACCAGTGGCAGAAAGGGAGTGGGAAACCAGTGAAGGGGTCCTTAAACACCCAGTGCAGCGTCTTAGTATTTCACCTGTGTCAGTGGGAATTGTTCTCACACTTTGGTGTTCTGAGAGCAGTCGTGCAAGACAGGGCTGTAACTAAACCCATAAGAAATTAACCCTTTAATTACACTGGTACTTCTGGGGTGGACCAAGATTCAGGCACTCAAATGGGCCAAAAGTTCGGCTTTTGTTCAGCAAGTTAGACTGATGCCATCAGTGAAAGTGTATTCAGGGGAACGCAAAAGCTGCAGCTTGTCTAGTGTGCCGCCTCTTTCCTTTTAGCTCTGCTCTAGCGTCACAATTTGTCTTCATGGGAACAGAAATCAGTGCTTGATTAGAAGAGTTCATTTTGGTGTGTGTTCATCAGGGCAGATGAGCCCAAGGTCACACAGATTGTCACCGATGACAACAGCAGGAGACCCAAGAAGTCCAGCCTAAACTTGAGAGGCAGGACTCTGTGATAAGGCAGTCCTGGTGGCACCAGGATGTGTGCAAAGCTATTCCTCTTACATTGACTCTCCCACTCCTCCTCCTGTTATCCTGAGGGCTCTCTATTTCCCAAGGTCTTTCTAGATGTTTCCACTCCTGTGCTGTGGGATGTCTGTCTCTTCCCAGAGGCTTTGACAGAGAACAGCACTACCAAACGCTTCCGCTGGGCTCAGCCAGCCCCAGCCCGTTACCGAGGGCACAGCAAACAGCACAGGTGACACTCGCTGCTCTGCAGTGCCCGGGTCCAGAGCAGCGCTCTCATCTGAGCAAGGAAACCGCAAACCTCGCATCTGTCTCTGGGATTTCCAGGGGATCCTGCAGGACCCAGCTGTGCGCAGTCGGGTGAGAAGGGGCTGCTGTGAATCCTGCCTGTATTTCACCTGCTTCTCCCAGGATCCCTGCCAGAACTAGAGAGACATGAGCAGGTGTGGGGAGCGGAGCCCTGGCTGGGGTGCTGCAGCGTGTGCCCGCAGTGACACGGGCTGGGACGAGAGCGGAGCTGCGGGGTGGTTGGGATGCGCCTGTCCAGGGCAGGGTCTGAGCACAGCACTGTCACCCCACGGAGATCACAGCAGGGGTCACTGCTGCTGGTGTGGCAGATAAGTCACCCACAAAAACACGAAGGGCTGGTATGTGGGATCTGCCCCCTCCTCCCTCCTTTTTGCATTTTGCCCATTCCTTGAAGCTCCCCCTGGGCCTGAATGAACAGGGATGTGGTCACACATCCCTCAGCTTTCAACACTAGTGAGTCTTGACCCCCTGCACTGATGATCTGGAGGCCCCGGGTCCTCCTGGGCCGTGCTGGGGAGCTCAGGAGCTCTCCTTGCAACAGCTCTTCCCCCCGGGATGGGTGGGTGGAGGGCTGAGCAGCTCCCTGCAGTCACCTTAGCCGAAGGGACCCACCAGGCCGTCTCCTCGCTGCGGCCAGGCACCCTCACACATCCACGACACAGTCGGGTGAGTTCGTCCGGATGGCGTCAGAGATCATCTTGGCTCCCGACTGGCCGATGCGGTTCCCCTGCAGGCTGGGAGCAAAGGGAAGAGGAGTTGAGGCTTGGACATGAGGCAGAGGAGAATCCTTGGTGGGTACAAGAGATGCTGCCTGGCTTTGCACCAGCATTGTCTGCACCCTCCCTATGCCATCCAGGACCTCTGGCAGAGACCCTGATCACAGGGGACTCTGGGTTTGAGAGCCCTGAGGCAGCCAGGTGAGAAACTTAGGAAAGCCCCTGGGGAGCTGGAGAGGCTGAGCCAGCCCATCCTCATGACGTTCTGGAGAGTATTTGGCTTTTGGGGTGGTTCTTTGCCCCAGAGGCATCCCCAGAGAGGAGCTCTGTGGTCTGGAGTTGTGCAGAGATGGTGGCTTCACACCGGGAGGAGCACAGGGTGCCCTCGTCCCCTGCCCCACTGGGGAGGTCCCTGTAGGGCAGCCGGGAATGGGCAGTGCCAGTGGCAAGGAAGGTCCCTTCACAGTTCCTGTGGTCACCCTGTCCCTGCCTTACCATCCAGCTCAGCAGCCACTTACTTCACGTAGGTGAGGCCATGGTTGCCCTTCAGAGCGGTGGCAATGCAGATGGCTCCGTCCATGCCCAGGGAGTTTTCCTGCAGGCTGTGGAAGGTGGGAGGGTCAGAAAGCACTGGCCAAGGAGATGTGGCCACCACGAGGGAACGCGTGGCATGGGCACTGGGGAAAGCCACCAGCTATGGGGTTTGCCCCACTGGGAGCCCCTGGCCTGGCCATCCCCTCGTTGCTCCTTCCAGGAAGGTCTGGAAAGGCTCTTCTTGGCTCCCGCCCCAGGGAGCAGGTACTGTACTTACTTGAGCCGGCGGAGGCTGCGGTTCACCTTCAGTGCGTTGGCCATGGCCTTGGCCCCCGCCACGCCAATGGAGTTGCCCCGCAAGCTGCAGAGGAAGGCAGGTGGTGAAGAAGGACAGCCCAGGATGGCCCAGTGCTGGCCGCGGGCGAGAGAGCAGGTGGGAGAGGTGGCCCCAGACCAGCAAGTCAAAGGACAGGCAGGCCAAGTGTGGTAGGACACGACACAGGAGTGGTGCTGAGCTAAGGACCAGGGTCTCAGACACCCCTAGGGAGCAGTGTCACAGCTGTGGGGACTTGGTGGCCCCACCGAGCACTTACTCCAGGATCCGTAGGCTCTTGTTGACCATCAAGGCTTCTGCCAGGGCTTGGGCACCAGTTGCACCAACTGAAGCAACCTGCAAGCTGCAAGAGAACAAGGATCCTTCAGCACATGTTACGAGGTGGCTGTGGTGCGCTAATTAGACAAGCTAATTAGACAGGCTGCAATGCCAGGGCCATGCGGCAGCCTGGATACTCACTGAAGATCCGACAGGGTTGTGTTGACCTTCAGCGCGGTGGAGAGGGCAGCCATCCCCTCATCTCCGATGGCGTTCTCCTGCAAGCTGAGACATGCAAGTGCTGTGTCTGCCCACAGCCCGGCACCCAGGGCAGGGGGACAGGCAGCGAGCGCAGGGCACAGTGTGCTGGGCTTCCCCAAATGGCTTGGGTGTCCCTGGAGCACCATGTGCCTACAGCATCCCCAGCCAGGGACATGTGATGGGGACACAGGATGGACAGGAGCGCATGGAGCAGGCAGCAGGCAAAGCCGCCTCTCCTGGAGCAGTGCAGGGCAGAGTCCTGGGACAGGTCCCAACAGGAGGATGTTGCCCAGGACCTGACCGCCCCTGTCCCCACTTACTCGAGGGTGGCCAGGCTGCTGTTGGACTGTAGTGCTCGTGCCAGGGCCGTGGCAGCTTTTGCCTGGATGAAGTTCCACTGCAAGCTGCAAACAGGAGAGAACAGGAGGTGATGTCCAGTGCTGCGAAGATACCCTGATTCCTGCAGGATCCGTGTCCCTGCCCCACGTCCATGCAAGGGGCTTCAAAACCATCCAGGTCCAAGGGGAAACTCACTGGAGGGAGGTGAGCGCCTGGTTCTCTTTCATCGCTAAAGCGATGGCCTTGCCGCCTTCGTCATACAGCAGGTTCGCCGCTAAGCTAGAGGTAGGGGACAGAGCACACAAGTCATGCACACAGTTTGGGACTCCAGCGACACTGCAGCAGCGTGGGGGCTCCCCTGGGGCCCATGGGACTTACTCCAGCTTCCTGAGGGTGCTGTTGGTGCGCAGGGCGCGGGCGATGGCGGGGCCCCCCTCCTTGCTGATGGAGTTCTCCCGCAGGCTGGGGAAAGACACAGGGCTGGGAAGGACACCAGCTGCACCCCCACAGCCCCCGCTCTGAGGCTGAGACCATTTATTGCAACAGGCAGTCTGTCTGACTTGCATCCCCACCAGCATCTGCATCTCCGTTCCCTGGGCACCCTACAGCTGGGAGCACCAATGCCACTGGTGCTTTGTCCCAGCCTGCCATCCCTGCTGCCATCCTTGCATCGCCAGACACGGCTGAAGCAGTTATGTCCCAAGGGGACAATGGAGAGAAGATGCTCACAGCCAGAGGAGGGACAGAGGCTGCCTTCAGCATCCCAGAGCACTTGTGGAAACAACCAGGCTCAATGAAGTTCTGTGTCCTGGCAGCAGCTGTCAGTCAGGGTGGCTGGAGGGACCGCCACTTACTTGAGGCTGAGGAGTCCCTTGTTGGTGCAGAGAGCCAGTGTCAGTGCCGTGACCCCAGCGCTGCTGATGGAGTTGCTCTGGAGACTGAGACAAACAGGGAAGATGTGAGGACGGGCCAGTCTTTGCACTGGGGGGTTGTGTTTGGGGTGAAAAGTGCCCATTTGCCCATTTCACTGAGAAACAGGCATCTCTCAGCCAGAGGAGTTGAGGGGAGCCAACACTAAAGGACCAACTTTGGGAGCAGCCAAGCAAGGATCAGCGTGTCCTGCTCACCACGGCAGCACCGGCCCCATCGAGCAGAGGTGATGGGGTTTGCCGGCACTTTGGCGCAGCCATGTCCCTGGCAGGTGTGGAGGAGGGACTTACTCAAGGCTTTGCAGACTGTGGTTCACCTTCAGAGCTTCGGCCAAGGCCACCGAGCCGTTGTCTCCTACTGAGTTGCTGGAGAGTCTAAGACACAAGAAGAAGAACGGCGTTACTGAGATCTGCTGACCCAGTTGAAGATGTTCCTGCTCACGGCAGGGGGTTGGACTACATGAGCTTTGAAGGTCCCTTCCAACCCAAACCAGACTGTGATTCTACGATCTCCCCCAGGCTCGTTCTGCTCCAGCAATGAGCATGAACTTGCTGCAGTCTCATTCCAACCTACCAACACCTCTGCTCTCGCATGTTGGTTTTGAGCTGAAATAGCTTTTAACATACCCACAGGGCCTGGAGACCTGCTGCTTGCCCCTGCCGGAGGGAAGGCTTGGCCTCTCGGTTCTTTATGTGGCTCCCTGCATCCCCAGAGGTACGGAGAGCACCTCCACGGGATTGCTCCGAAAGCAGCGCTGAGGCCCTCACCCCCTCCACCCCTGCCCACCCCGGGGAAGAGCTGGCAGAGCCCGTCCTGCCTGCCTATGGCCCAGCCCCTGCCCATCGCTCCTGCCCGCAGATCCCAGGAGATGTGGCGCTGGTGTCACTGTCCCTCTGCCTCGTGCTGCTCTTACGTCAGCTCCTTCAGGCTGCAGTTCTGCTTCAGCGCCTCGGCGATTCTCCTGGCACCGTGGGCTCCGATGGCGTTCTTCCTCAGGCTGCAAAGGTGAGGAAGGCATCCGTGACCATCGGGTGCCACATCCCCGTCGGTGGCACCTCGGTCTGCTGGGTGGCTGAGAGGGGGGACAGCAGGTCTTGGTCACTTACTGCAGGGTCGTCAGCCTGTGGTTGGTCAACAGGGCCTCAGCCAGGAAGGTGGCACCATCCTCTTTGATGACGTTGTGCTGCAGGCTGCAAGGAGAGAGGAATGGAGCTGTGCGTGGCAGCCACCACAGTGCGACAAGGGTGGTGGTCACCTGCCCTGGCATTTGATTGTCCCCATCTCTGGTGTGAAAAGGGCGTCCAGACCCTGAGCATCCTTGTCTGGGTGGTCTCCCTCCCCTCCCATGGGAGATGCCTGCTCCTGTGCACCAGCACCCTGTGAGCTCCTACCCGAGGGATGGACCTGGACCTCAACCTCAACCTCAACACCAACCCAGAGGAGCTGAGAGGCAGGAGGGTCCCAGCATCTCTGGTGCAGAGCTGCCCTGGTCACTGGGTGTCTGCCAGTCGCACTCACACACCCTGCCCAGCACAACCAAACCAGGTTGTGCCCAGGGTGTCCCCCCATGGTGGCCCTTGAGGCGGGGAAAACCTCGATGGGACAGGAGAGGGCTGGAGGGGGCTTGTCCTGGGGATCTGCTTCCAGAGGTGCAGCGGAAGTCAAGACTTACTTCAGGGAGAGCAGGACTTGGTTTTTTTTCAGTGCGTCAGCCAGTGCTTTTGCTCCGGTGGGGCCGATGGAGTTGCTCCGCAGGCTGGGGTGAGAGGGGCAGAAAAGCCAAGGTAAGCAAAACATAACGTTGATCCGGCCCCGCTGCCGCGTGAGAATGGTTCCCGGTGGGGAACTCGTGCGTGGCAGGAGCTGGTGAAGGGGGGACACTTACTCCAGCACCGCCAGGCTCCTGTTCACCATCAACGACCTGGCCAGTGCTTTGGCTCCTTTATTGCTGATCTGATTTTCTGCCAAGACCCCCAGAAAAAAAGAAAAATCATGTGTTTTTCAGGGGGAGAAAGAGGCTTTCACCCATCCAGGATGGGTGAACAGAGGAAAGCCATGGGGAGTGTCTGGTTTGAGGTACAACCACACAAAGTGGTGGATGCTCCAAGATCTGCTCTCCAGGGGTAGACAACAGGCAAGGACAGGGTGCAAGAGCAGCTTCTAGATTTAATATTCATTTGGGTCATGAAAAGGGAGCTTAGATGGCCACATGGGGGACTCCATGCGCAGCCAGAAAGAAGGGCAGGGAGGTGGGGAAAGTGGGGACCCATCTGTCTGGGCTGAGGCATCTGCCTGCGCGTGGGTCGGGAACCCATCTCCTCTCTACGTCAGATGCTCCGTGTGGAGCCTTGGGTGTCCAGCAAACAGCCGTGACCTCGGGAAGCAGTTTGTCAGGATAACCCACGGATTTCTACACAAATTTTTAGGAATAGTGAGGAGGCTGCAGTCCCGGGAGGGCTGGACGAGACAGCCTGCACAGCCACTGTGGGGACACAGGGGGTAAGGTCACCGTGCCTGGGTGCAGATCGTGTGGGGCTGTCCTTGTCACTAGGCACCCTGGGGAGCCGGTGGGAGAGACGTTCCCAGAGGACCCTCACCCTGGATTTGAGGTGCCCCCAGCTCCACCCCGCACCCCCAGGAACAGCCCATCTGCCCTGGGCCAGGTCCGACCTGAGCTTCTGGATCTGGCAGTCCTTCACGCTCAGCATGCTGCCCAGCAGCTCCATCACGTTGTCCTTGAACTGATTATTGTCCAGCCTGGAGTAGATACAAGAAAAGAGTAAAAGCAAGCATCTGGATAACAAAGTGGAGAAAGAATCACCCTCCCAGGACATCTGCCCATCACAAGCGGAAAAATTCAAGCAGAGAAGCAGAGCTGACCCACTGCCATCCCCAGGGCAGCTCTCTGCTGATGGACAATGATGGTGGACCCATGTCTCCAATTGACACCCGGGATTTTGAGTCACAGCCCAGCATCCCTGCTTGCTTCTCCCAGTGCAACCCGACCAGGACTCACCTGAGGTTCTGGCAGAAGAGGAGCTGGGGGAGCAGGCTCTTACAGACGTTGTAGGTGAGGCAGCTGGAGAGGTTCGTCTCCTCCACGCAGACGTCAGAGACCTGCAGGAGATAAGCCAGGGCAGAGCAGTTCACAGGGGTGAGCATCCCGGCCAAGCTCTCGTTCTTCATTGCTTCTTCCACAGCCTTAGCGATCTCCATGTGCTGCATTTCATACAGGCAGTGCACGGTGTTCACCGTCCGCAAGGAGATGACATAGTTGGTGTTCAGGCAGCCCTGGAGGAAGCTGATCGCATGGTTCCTGAAGCTGTTGTGCTCGTCCTTCACCAACAGCCACCCAGAGAGCAGCTTGTTCACCTGTGGGGAGAGCAGCCCGGAGAGAAAACGCACAAAGACGTCCAGTTGCCTGTCCTCTGCCTGCAGGGACCTCTGAACAGCGCTCTTGAAGTGGTTGAGGAACCCCAACTTGGGCCAGGACATCCCGCTCTCAGTGAAGAGGTCAAATATTGCCCTCTTGGCAGCCGTGTAATAATAAATAGCCGCTAGAAACTCCTGTAGGGTTAAGTGGGAGAAGCAGTAGGCTGTGAAGGACGGCGTCTCTTCTTTGAGCAGGAGGCGACTGCACAAGCTGCTCTGCAGCAAGGCAAGGTCAATGCCGTACGCCTTCATGTCCTGCTCGTAAAACACGTATTTCTTTTTGAGCAGCCCATAGAAGGCCAGTCTGCCCAGGCTGCCCACTATCTTCTTGCTGTTGTTCACAGCCTGCTCGATCCTGAGCGTTTCTCTTGGCTTTTCTGGCCAGTCGTTGCTCAGAGCCATTTTAAAATAATAGGAGTAGATTTCTGACAGGGTCCTGGGGACAACGGTTGTTTCTTGGGGTTGATTTGTGCTATTTTTTAGGTAATAACCGATTGAGGAGCCATAAATCCAGCAAAAGCCAGGAACAGTGCACAGAATGTGTAATGACCTGTTAGCCCTGATGTGATGCAGGACTTGGCTGGACAGGTCTCTGTTGTCAAGGAACATCTGGTCCAAGAAGTCCTTCATCTCTGCTGCTCTAAAACCTCGTATTTCTGTCATCCGGTCAACAAGCCCGCCGGGGATTTGGCTGGCTGCTGTTGGCCGCGACGTGACCCAGACAGAAGCCTCCTGCAGCAGGTTGCCACGTATAATGTTGGTGATCAGGTTGTCCACTTGGATCTCCTTTTTGGGGTCGGTGCATACTACCGTGTTGGAAAAATCCAAAGGCGTTTTGAACTCATCCAAGCCGTCGAGGATCAGGAGGGTCCTGGCAGCTCCTGCCGAGATGCAGTTTGGCTCAGCGACGTGAGGGAAGGCCAAGCAGAGGAGCCTCTCAGCAGAGAGCTTCTCGTAGGTGTTGAGCTGCCGGAAGGTGAGGGGCAGCACAAAGACGATGTCCCTGTTGATCTCCCCTTTTGCCCAGGTGTAGACAAACAGCTTCACAAGTGTGGTTTTGCCAATCCCGGCCACTCCGATGGTGACAGAGATCCGAGGTGGGATGCTGAGCTTGGAGAGAGGCAGGAAGAGCTTCTCCAGAGAGATGCTCTTAGATACACTTCGTAGGCCTTTGGTGGCTTCAATCTGCAGGATGTCATGCTCCTTCTGCTGGATATCGGTCAAGCCTTCCACCAGCAGCAGGTTCGTGAGTCGCTGGAGCGGACCCGTGTCCAAGCCGTTCCCATAGTAGCTTTGGAGGCTCTCCAGGTGCTTCTGCACCACGGGTTCTGCACAGGGAGAAATTAAAGCAGAGGTGAGGAGGAGGATGGTAACTATGAATACAAATGAGAGATGCTGCCTCACTTTCCTGCCAAGCCCACACACAGAGGGCAGGAGAGTGTGTGCCAGGCTCCAAAGGGCACTGAGGCTTAAATGGCCCTGATCAGCCTCGCTCCTTGGTCCAGGAACCGATTTAAGCTCAGCCCTGGGCCTCCAGCCCCTGCCTAAGCTTTGTTGTAGGAGTACTTATCTACAGCACCATCATGCCTGTGCCTGCTGCGGATCTTGTTCATCTGGACCTTGATCTCAGACGCCATCGCTCTGCACTTGCCTAGTGACCACTGGACTCTGAACCTGATTGCCTTCACTGGACCTGATCCTGACCTCTGGATTGACCTCCCGGCTTGACCTCAGCCTTGCCTCATTGCCATGGACTCATGTGATGAGTTGGACTCTTGGCTGAACCTGGTGACCATCTCTGGACCTGTCCAACTCACCTGGCTCAAGTACCACGACCCTGGTACAGCATATTAAACCCTCCAGCAAAGGCTGAGCAAGCAGAGGATGTGCTGTAGATTCAGAGCAGACACCAGCCAAGGTTGGAGCCTTCCAAGCAGGAAGGGAACCAGGGAAACCTCTCCTGGCAAGAGGGTTGCAAGGAGAGCCAGAACTTGGGGCAGCCACTGACAGACGGGGTCAGGGATGCCCAGCTGTCCTCCTCCTGCTGTTCCTCTGTTCCCAGCCCAGCTGCTGGGAGTGACTGGTGTGATCTGGACATTGAGGACGTTAAAGACTCCTCAGGTTGCCCAGAGAGGGGTGCTAAGGGCAGTGAGGAGACTGGAGGAAGATCCTTCAGACCTGCCAGAGAGCCCTTGTCACTCCCTGGCTGTGTCCTTCCCCAGCGGAGACCCTGAGATGGCACCGTCACTTGCAGGGACACTCCCATGGGAGCTGCCAGCGCTGCCCAGCTCTGCACACATCTTGGGGTGCTCCAGCAAGCACCCACAGCCAGGACATGTGTGCAGACACCCCTCCTCGGGTCCAAAGTAGACCGCCTACCATAGACAGTGATGTGAAGGTAGAGCTGGGAATTGGTGGTCTCGATGAATGTCTGCAGGGACTGGGAGGCGTAGCTGCCCTTGCCAGCCAGGACGTCTACCACCACGCTCACCTGCTCGGGCAGGGAGCTCGCCTCCTGCGCCCGGCCGGCCTCCTCCGCCGTGAGGAGGTCCAGCCTCCGCAGGTAGCAGATGATCTCCTCCAGGAACTGCGGTGAGATGGACCTCACCAGCTGCTTGCGGTACCGGTTGATCCAAGGCTCTGTGGGAGAGGAGAGCAGGAGAGTTGGGTCTGGAACAAGCACTGGGCACATTGCTCAGGCGTGACGGGGAAAGGCAGCGGTGGAGCACCCCGTCTGATCCTGAAGGTAGCAGGGGTCACTAAATCCCTTCAGAGTGACCTGCTGGGGTCCTCCTTGAGATTATGCCACCCCAAAGCCGTGGCAGGCTGTTTTGTTAGGAGCTGCTTGGTCAAGGCAGCAGCTATCGAAATTGGAGTCAAAGAAACCAAAGAACACAACCATGAAATTGACATTTCCTCCTGGAAACCAAGCCCATGCAGAGACAAAAATCTAAGCAAAATAATTTCTCTTTGGAGACAGCCCTTCCCCCTGTGCCAGCACAGCGGTCCCCAAGCCCCTGGACTAGGAGCTGCCATCAACCCTCACGCCTTGTTTGCCCACCTTGGCCCAGTTTTGAATCTGAAACTCCACCAACATGATGGATCTTCAGCTGCACAACCACCACTCACCTTCCATCAGACGCCTCCCGTGACATGGGGGATCCCTGGGTGAGGAGCGCTCTGTTGGCAGCAGCACAGGGGTCCCATGGACCACCCCGTGTCCCACGGATGCTCACAGCATCAGCTGAGTTTCCTCAGCCTTTATCCATATTCCTGGTGGAAGAAGAGGAAAAACATCAGGAGCAACACGGGAGGGAGGGAGCCCACCTTGAGCTAACATGGTGCTGTGGTTGAGCCAAGGGTCCATTCCTCATCTTTCGGCTGAGATCAGAGTCCCCGGTGCCGTGGACCCGGCGGTGGAAGAGCCAGGACCACCACGCTGCAGCACCGTTGCCCAGACCTGACGTGCTACAAACGCGGTGCCTTCACCACCACCGATGCTGGAGCCTTTCTCAGGCAGAGTGATTGCATTAATTACCCTGGCGATGTGCACTTTCCTTCTCTGTGCTGTGGAGGAAGCCGTGGGGCAGCAGGCAGAGCAGTGAAGAGCTGTTTCAGTTTCGAACCCCACCACCTTGCAGAGGCTCTGTCAGGGCTTGCTGAGCGTGGCAAACACCACATCCTGTCGCAGAGCTCCACTTTCAGCAACACTGGTGAATCATTGCCTGGGGAAGGAGCACCTACCTCCCCCCGGCTGCTGCCAAACCATGCGGAGGCTGTGGTGTTATATTTTCAAGAAGTGTGTCCGCTCACTGAGTCCAATTGTTTTGTGAGCTGAGGTGGAGAGGGAAATGCCACGGTCCCTCCACGCTCCCCCAGCAGTGACGGTGGCCCCACAGCAAAGCCCTTTCTCCCCACAGTGAGCAGCAGGGCTGCGGCAGCAGCTCGCCTTGCTCTTCACTCCCCTGGCAGTGGCTTGGTCAGTTAAGATACCATAAATTAAAGGAGCTCAGTGAGCAATTCACAGGGAAATTTTCACCCTTTGATGTCTTCTTGTTGCTAACTGGCCTGGAAAGTTCAATTAAGCCTTTGCACGCAGCAGTCCCTGGATTTCTCATCTTTGCTGTGCAGCCATGAACACAGCCAAAATGCACAGGGGTTGTGCTGCTTGCAGCGTTGTTCCCCACAGCTCTTCCTCTGCAACACGGCTGCTGAGAAAAAGCCCTTTGCTGCGACAAACCTGATCTAACGCCAGAGATTATTTGGTGGTGTCCTCCAGTGCTACTTCAAAATGTGATCCCGCTGCTGGAAACCAGCAGCCGTGGGTCAGCTGGTTCAAAGGCATCTGACTGGGAGAATAAAGCAGAAGATGACATAAAGCAGCAGAAGAAACAATGCAGCAGCTGTAATTTTTTTCTGCTTCCAGGAGAAAAGTTTCAGGTGCGGCTCTTGGACCACCTAGTGATGCTGGAGGCTGCAATGCAGGAGGGTGAAGGGCATTATCTACTCTTACATGAGCTGTCTAAAGGGTAGAGGCCACTCAAAGCCAGTCTCTGTAACCCCTACAGAGATCCAAAGTGTCCCCAGGATGTGACCAAGCCCACCCCAAGGTTCCTGGGACAAGTCGTCCTCTGGAAGTGCCGCACTCCCCCGTGCCTGAGAATGGAAAGCAGCATCCGTGGAGCTCAGCCACGAGTTTGCAGCTACCGCTTGGCCAGGATCAAGCAGAGACAAGTGCTCATCACAGCTGGAGAAGCAGTGGTCCGGCAATGGCTTGTGTCTGCCCGGCCTTGCTGCCCGTGTCCCCAGGGGCACCGGGAGAAGGAGCTGGAGGATGGGTGGGAAGCTGCCCAGCCAAACGGATGAATGGCATCTGCAAGCCCCAGGGAGAGAAACCGGGAGTTTGTTGGCAAGAACTTGGCATTGATGCTTTCGTTTTGCCTGGTGTGGTCCAAGAGCGCAGGGGCAAAGCCTCCTATCTGAGGATGTCCAGTCAACACTGAAGTGTCCTTCCAGCAGCTTCAATCTGATGTCCCACCATCCCAATGCCCTGCCATCCCCACCTCTGTTAGCAGAGGGTCCATGCCAAAACCCTTCAGCGCCTGGGAGCCACAGACACCATGCTGGGAGGTCCTTGACCACGGGCACAGACGCCCTCTGCCAAATAGACACTGGGATTTTCATCACCATGCATCCTGCTCTGAGATCCAAATTGCCTGATATCAACATTGGAAAACACGGACCCCGACACAGGTGTTTCTGCTCATCTCTGGCTCTAATTACATAGATGCACTTCTGCTCCTAGAAATGAAACAGGGACCAAAGGAAGCTTGCCAGGGGATCTGAGATGAAGGGACAGTCCCAGGATGGCCACAGCATGAAGGTGGCTGGAGATAACAGATATTTACCACCTCTCTGCACGACCTGGCCTCTCAGATCTTCCTCCTGCTAGGAGGTGGCTTTGGTTTTCATACGGCAGCCACTGCCCTCCAGACAGATCCATCGCCCCGTGCTTTGGGAACCTGCTGAGGACTCGGGACCATCCCACACCAGGAGGCATCGCAGCCACCGCCAGCAGCACCAGGACGACGTCAGGCTGCAAAGCTCAGCAGGCGGAAATCTGCGGTCGCTGCCTCATGGGGGCTTGTAGGCGGATTCACCAGCCACGTTGGTGGATGCTGGTTGGCACCTCGAGCAGGGCTCTCCAGCCGGCAGAGCCTCGGGGACCTGACCTGCTGTGGTGGGCTGGGGACAGGGCTGAAGGGAACCTGGTCTAGATGGGAACGCAAGCGCTGGGCAAGAGCTCCTGGATGGCTACAGGGACACATGTAGAGAAAACATCAGAAAATGGGCTGATCTGCAGTGTTTAGGTACGTTTAAAGCTTCTCATATGAACTACAAATTGCATCGTTAACCAGGCACCTGAAGAAGCAGCAAGATGCCAGCTCCAGCGCAGCTCCCTGCCCCAAACATGCAGGAACCCACAGCCTGGCCATTTCCTTCTCCCCGTCCCATTACCGTGGGGTTTGCAGCACAGCCGGTTCCTCAAAGGTGTCCAGTTTGGGGTGCTGTGTCTCGGTGCAGCTCGAGCCCCCGCAGCACAGCACCCGTCACCGCTGCCCTCCCTCCCCCAGACACAGGAACGGCAAAACCAGCCCCGCCAGACCTTCCCACCACATCCTGGCGCTGGGCTTCCTCCAGCAAATCTCAGGCTCCTTTACCAACACACCCTCGGAGCTTTTAATTATCCTCCCTGAACAGACCCCGTTTCAGAGGTCAGTGAGCTGCACACAGACACATTTGCCAAGCTGACCCCTCCAGCCATTCCCCACCAACTGATGCGCTGAGCAGACCCTGAAGCCAGGACACAGGCTGCCACCTTTTGGCAGAACTGAGATTTCACGTTGTTAATATATGTTAATTAAGCAAAGTGATGAAGTATCTTCTGCATGATAACAATTATGAAACTTGCAGATTTGCAGGTAACTCAGTTATCTAAGCTTACATATGATTTTTGGATGCAGTCTTTTTTTTTTTTTTAGTCTGGATTGAATGTTAACAAAATTTACTGCAATTACAGAGTGACTCTCTAAGCCAAACCTAACTCCTACCAGACTTTTTTTTTTTTTTTTAGTCTGGATTTAATGTTAACAAAATTTATTGCAATTACAGAGTGGCTCCCTAAGCCAAACCTAAGTCCTACCAGACTTTTTTTTTTTCCAAAACCCCAACCAGAATAAGGGGGCCCAGGCTCAGCAGGAGTTAAATAGCAAGTCATGGAGGCAAGGAGCCATGAAGGACCCCCAGGCTGAATGCCAGCAGTCCCAACAGCCAATCCCACCGGGAAAAATCAAAGATCACTCTATGGGCAATTCCAAACAGCTAAAAACAAAGCTAATTTCAGAGAGGCGGTCTCTTGCATGGTACTGCTACACCTTACAAGCTGCAAAATTAAGAACGATGCATTTACTGAGCTGATCATGGCCCCACGACACTTACCACGAACACACACCCAGCTGACTGAAAAGCAGATCCTCTCCCTGCAGACAACTTCTCCCCTTCTCACCAAAGGGATCTCAGGACATCAGTGTAAAAACTGGGAATGCACTGCTGCCAGCCTGCCTGTCACCAACGCCAGCCGCGTCCACCGGCCTCAGAGGGGATGCAGAGCTCCGGGATGCTGAACATTACCCACCCCAGCACCCCGTCGGGGTTTGATGCTTGGTGTCAGCCCCAGCTTCCTGAGGCTGCAGAGCATCCCTGTGTAGCCGCAGCTCTGGACTGCGAAAGGCAGCCGCGAGTTCTCCAGAAATAAGCTTTCACGCAATGTGGACATCCTCCGTGCCGAGCTCTGCCCAGCCTGCCCCGAACGTCTGGCCTCAGGTAACCCTTCCACGCAGCGCCCAAACCCCAGGCACTGGTGACGTCTCAGTGGGTGACAGCACCCAGGTGGTGCTCCAGCTGGTCCCATACCTATAGAATGTATAGTACCCCTAATGACCTTCGAGTGCTTAATTAAGGATTAAGTGTAATGCATCAGGGCAGTCCTGTGTGCCTCAGGCTCCCGGCCCAAGCTGGTGTGTGGGCATATGGCCACATGTCCCTTGATGCACTTCATCCCCTGCTCCTCTAGGTCCTACACAGTGCTGGGGGATCCCCTGCAGCAAAAAGGGCTGAAGAAGATACCAGCTGCAGCTTTGGAGACCCCAATGTTCCCTCGGGGAAAGCATCCTGAGCCGCTTCCCGAAACAGGATGCAGGGGTGCAGCTCCGGGTTTCAAGGTCCATCCATCTTGGACTGCTGACCAACCCAGGACCCTGCCTCACTCTTTGGTGCCATTTCACACTGTGCCATGGGCAAGTATGTAGCGAATCTCATCCTTTTCTATTTGCAGTACCTATTGGGGATTTTTTTTATGGTTTTGAAGTGGAATGAATTCAGCAAATGACATTAACGTGGAGGCAAAAGCTGCTGCTGCACAAGGTGGAGAAGCTTTGCGCAGGCAGGACAGCCTGGCTGTGGCCACCTTCGTGTCTGGGCAGGCGGAAGCAGGGAAGGGGATGGAATTTGTGACGAGAGCTCAGTTCCCCACGAGGTCCCACACACATCTCCAGCACTCAGGGCCCTGCACCACCACACCTGCTCCTGCCAGCACCTTTGCCCTTCCACGCCAGCCTGCTCTGCTGGGTGCTGCTGGCACTTGGTCACATCTTCCCCATCCCAGGGACCTCTGCCCAGCAGCTGCTGGCCCTTGGCCCAGCGACTCCTTTTCACATGGCTGTTACAGCAGAGGTCTACAGCAGCTCATCCCCATGCAAGAGGGCTGAGCAACGCCTCCCCTTCTCCCCATACACCTCCAAAATAAAAGCAGCCCCACCAAAACCTTACCTTGGCCTCGTGCCGCCCTCAGCAGGTCTGCATGGCAGCAGGAGAGCGGAGAGGGCATCGCCATTGTGGTAGGAGGCTGCAGCCCCTCTGTGCCCCCGCTCAGCCCTTTATCCCCAGAGCTTTGCTTCCTTCTCGCCTGGATGCTCAGGTTCAAGGTAGAAAATGGAAGCCCGTCCAGTTGACGGCCCCTGCTCCTGGGGGACCCGCAGAGGTGATGGGATCCAACGGCTGGGGTGATGCTTCAGGCAGCACCTGGGGAAAGGGGGTCTGGCTTCCCCAGACACCCAACACCGCTGTTTCCAGCCCAGTGGCTTTTTCTGTCTTTCAGTTTGCTCCTCACCCCTTCCTGCCCTGCGGGTGTCACTCGATCTTCCTTCCTGTCAGCACAGGGCAGCCGCCTATGCAAATCGGTGCAAGTTATCTGCTGAAAAACAGCAGCGCACGGTAACCGCCTGTAGCCCATATGACACCCCGACAGCGGTGACGTGGGGTCTGTCCCAGCAGGATGTATGATCCACAGCCAGTTCCCCAGCCATGGCTGCTTTCTCCCAGGAGAACCACAAAACCAGGCTGACCAGGTCCTAATTACACCAAATTTCCTTGAAGCAAAAGCACGAGCTCACCCCAGCCTGGAAGAGCTGAGGGGTTTTGCTACATAGACCCCTCACTTGCCGGAAACGCTGGGGAGATCCCGTGGAAGAGGCTGGTGCTGCAGCAGCTCTGCCCTTCGCTGGGCCATGCACGGAAATGTTTCCACAAGTAAATTCAAGTTGTATCTTGAAGGAGAAGAATAAAGGAGCAGGAATAAACTCTCCTTCTTCCAAAGCCGTTTTTCTGTCAGTTCTGAATGTTTTCTCGAATCAAGAGTTTCTCTCTAAAGAGGTGGATTGCGTGGCAGCAGGGAACGTTGCGTCTGCACCCGAGGAGCCAGAGCCACCAGCAGCAGTGGGACCATCAGGATCTCCCTTCCCCAGCTCTGCTCAGGCAAGGGAGGTTGATCATTATTTTGCATTTTGGTTCTAGAAAATCCTTAATTTCTAAATCCTCTAACAGCTTTTACTGGCATTTAGGCAAATCCATTCTGAGATGCTGGGCAGAGAGGTCCCCAGAAGGCAGGTGGGCAGGGTGGCACAGCGGCACTGAGACCCAAGGCAAACAATTCGGCTTCCCACGAGTCCCAGGGCAGAGTGGCAGTGCGCAGGGAAGGGGGGAAGCTCAGCTCATGAAAATAATGGGATAATTCCATGCCATGGTAGAGTTTGCTGCCATCCTGGTCTATGCCAAATGGCTCATCTTTAGAGCCAAAAGCTCCTGCTGCTGGGGTGGTTTGAGAGAGGTCAGAGTGAGCAGAGCTCAGTGATGAAAACAGATTAAAATAGCACATTCTGCTAGAGGACTTGCCCTAGTGGGGTCCTCAATCTGGTAGCTCTAATGAAGCTCTTTCTAAATCGATAATTACACATCTTTCCCTCTGCCATGTCTGGCTGCCAGGTGTTCGATGACTGATGGTGGAGATGATGGTGGCTGATGTAGCTCTCATTGTGGACAGCTGGTTGGAGATGGGGTGGGCTCACAGGTGGATCATCTGCATGTGGAGAACCGTGTTTGGGAGGAGAGGGGTGGGCAAGCAGGAGTTCGGAGCTTCAGCCATGGCCCTGGGCTGCTGGTCAACCAGGGATTGCTCTCTGCCGGTCCTAGGGCTGCCCCTGGTAAAAGGTTAAAACCTTTCCTCTCCCACGTGTTAGGTCTGTTGGTGATTTCCTACCCAGTCAGGAGGCTGGTTTCAAGAGGAGATGGCGTTTGGGAAGTCCCATCAGCTCTCACCTTCCCGACAAGCTATAGCTAAACACCCCTCACATTAAAAATGACTATGCAGAATCCCCCCTTGGGGCTGTACATTCTGCTTTCACAATTATTCATTTATGTTAATTAATGCATCAGAATTACTTATCGGCAACTGTATATAACACATCCCCCGTATTTTCTGGGCTGTCTACTCGATTCAAACCCACATTTCCCAACATACTTACGAGTTTAACCTACTGAGTTCCCAGCAGCATGAGTTTCACACGTCCCTCAGCGAGCACAGTCCCTGCCTGGTGTCCCTAACCGGCCTGGTGAAGCTGGGGAGGTGACACAGAACCCGCAGGAGTGGTTAGAAAAGCCTGAGGTGTCTCTGCTCATTTTGATTCCCTCGGGTTGCCCGGCAAGGGGGTGATCAGGGACCCTTCCCCCGAGCTGGAGTCATTTGTGTGCGGATAACGAACCGTCCAACCTCCAGGGGGATGCTCCTTGGGAACAGCCGAGGAATCGTGCAAAACGCGTCACCGGAGGACCCGCAACCCTCCTGCAGCGCGGGGTCTACAAGCCCCGGGGCGGAAGAGGTGCAGCCCCTGACGACCTCCCGGGGGGTCACACAGCTGCTCTCAGGTGATAAGCGGACAGTGGCTGAGGACGAAGCGGGTGGCTCGGCCGATGGACGCTCCGCTGTCCCCGGTGCGACCGCGGGCTGCGCACGGCCACGCGCGCCGCGGTACGGCGGGGCCTGGGAGCGGGACGGGGCGGTGAGGCCCCGCCCAGACGGACCCGACCGGGAGGGGCGGGTCGAGGCGAGGGGAACCGAACGGAGCCGAACGCAGCCGAACGCAACCGAGCGTAGCCGATTCGAACCGAGGTGAGGAGGCGAGTGACGCCGCTCGTCTCTGTGGGTGTGTGCGGCTCCGTGTGTCCCGGGCCCCGGCGATGGCCCTCACCCGCAGACGGGCCGCCCTCCTTCCCCGCCGCCGCCGTCCCGTGCCCGAGGAGCCCGCTCGAGCGGGGCCGGGCCGGGGGCTGAGCCGCGGCCTCGCCGGGCCCGCACGGCGGTGCCAGCGCTCTGCTTCTCCCCCCGGCAGAGCCCCGGGACCGCCCGCGTTGCCTCATGGCCGGGAAGAAACTGATCGTGGTGTTCGGGGCGACCGGTGAGTGCTCGGGGGAAGGCCCGGGCCCTGCCCGCGGTGCTGCCGCCGCTCCGAGAGCCCCGGGTGCCGGGCTGCGCGGTGCCGGGCTGTGGCCAGGCCGGGGGGCTGGGCCGTGCCAGGGTCCTGCGGCTGCCGCGGGTCGAGAGGGGCTGCGGGTCCCCCAGCGCAGCGAGAGCGTCCGGAGCACCCGGGCTCGGGGCCCGTGGAGGTTCGGGGGGTCTGGAAAGCGCCCGCCCGGCTGGAGCAGCAGGCGGGGGGTCCGGCAGGAGCGCGGGTTGGGGGCACTTTCGGCCCTTGTGTCACAGAGCGCGGCGGTGAGCGGGTCCGTGTCACGGCCCCGCCGCCTGTACGAGCTCCTGCGGGAGCCGGGCTCTGAGCGGGTCTGCACTTGCAGGGGCTCAGGGCGGGAGCGTGGCCCGGGCTCTGCTGGAAGATGGGACCTTCGAGGTCCGTGCGGTGACACGGAGGCCCGGGAAGAAGGCGGCCAAGGAGCTGAAGCAGAGGGGAGCCGAGGTGGTGAAGGCAGATCAGGAGGATGAGCCGTCACTGGAGCTGGCCTTGGCAGGTGCCTATGGAGCCTTTGTTGTAACCGACTTCTGGGATCACTGCAGCAAAGAGAAAGAAATCGCACAGGTATTGGTGATTGCTTTTAACTGGGACCACGTGCGGAATGGCCTGGGAGGGGCGATCGAGGGACAGCTGTGTGGCATTGGGGTCGACAGCTCGTAGTGCAGCCTTGCCAGCCCTGATGGTTCGAGTGGCCAGTCCAGAAAAGTCCCAAGGCTTTGCAAACAAACCAAGTCCCAGTTCTTGCAAAGTCAGAACTTGTTCCTTGTTCCCTTGCAGTCGGGTGGCTCCAGGATCTGGTGCCTTGTAGGGCAGTTAAATGCCTCAAGACTCAGCGTGGTGGAGAGCACTGCCTGGGAGTCAGTAGCAGGAGTGGGAAGACTGGGCTCCACAGAGCCTTTTGGGGGCTGAGGCAGGGCTGTTGCTGCCTGCAGTCCTGTAGTTCTGTGCTCTTGCAACTTTGGGGCCGAAATATGCTGTGGTATGANGGGGTCACACAGCTGCTCTCAGGTGATAAGCGGACAGTGGCTGAGGACGAAGCGGGTGGCTCGGCCGATGGACGCTCCGCTGTCCCCGGTGCGACCGCGGGCTGCGCACGGCCACTCGCGCCGGAGCACGGCGGGGCCTGAGAACGGGACGGGGCGGTGAGGCCCCGCCCAGACGGACCCGACCGGGAGGGGCGGGTCGAGGCGAGGGGAACCGAACGGAGCCGAACGCAGCCGAACGCAACCGAGCGTAGCCGATTCGAACCGAGGTGAGGAGGCGAGTGACGCCGCTCGTCTCTGTGGGTGTGTGCGGCTCCGTGTGTCCCGGGCCCCGGCGATGGCCCTCACCCGCAGACGGGCCGCCCTCCTTCCCCGCCGCCGCCGTCCCGTGCCCGAGGAGCCCGCTCGAGCGGGGCCGGGCCGGGGGCTGAGCCGCGGCCTCGCCGGGCCCGCACGGCGGTGCCAGCGCTCTGCTTCTCCCCCCGGCAGAGCCCCGGGACCGCCCGCGTTGCCTCATGGCCGGGAAGAAACTGATCGTGGTGTTCGGGGCGACCGGTGAGTGCTCGGGGGAAGGCCCGGGCCCTGCCCGCGGTGCTGCCGCCGCTCCGAGAGCCCCGGGTGCCGGGCTGCGCGGTGCCGGGCTGTGGCCAGGCCGGGGGGCTGGGCCGTGCCAGGGTCCTGCGGCTGCCGCGGGTCGAGAGGGGCTGCGGGTCCCCCAGCGCAGCGAGAGCGTCCGGAGCACCCGGGCTCGGGGCCCGTGGAGGTTCGGGGGGTCTGGAAAGCGCCCGCCCGGCTGGAGCAGCAGGCGGGGGGTCCGGCAGGAGCGCGGGTTGGGGGCACTTTCGGCCCTTGTGTCACAGAGCGCGGCGGTGAGCGGGTCCGTGTCACGGCCCCGCCGCCTGTACGAGCTCCTGCGGGAGCCGGGCTCTGAGCGGGTCTGCACTTGCAGGGGCTCAGGGCGGGAGCGTGGCCCGGGCTCTGCTGGAAGATGGGACCTTCGAGGTCCGTGCGGTGACACGGAGGCCCGGGAAGAAGGCGGCCAAGGAGCTGAAGCAGAGGGGAGCTGAGGTGGTGAAGGCAGATCAGGAGGATGAGCCGTCACTGGAGCTGGCCTTGGCAGGTGCCTATGGAGCCTTTGTTGTAACCGACTTCTGGGATCACTGCAGCAAAGAGAAAGAAATCGCACAGGTATTGGTGATTGCTTTTAACTGGGACCACGTGCGGAATGGCCTGGGAGGGGCGATCGAGGGACAGCTGTGTGGCATTGGGGTCGACAGCTCGTAGTGCAGCCTTGCCAGCCCTGATGGTTCGAGTGGCCAGTCCAGAAAAGTCCCAAGGCTTTGCAAACAAACCAAGTCCCAGTTCTTGCAAAGTCAGAACTTGTTCCTTGTTCCCTTGCAGTCGGGTGGCTCCAGGATCTGGTGCCTCGTAGGGCAGTTAAATGCCTCGAGACTCAGCGTGGTGGAGAGCACTGCCTGGGAGTCAGTAGCAGGAGTGGGAAGACTGGGCTCCACAGAGCCTTTTGGGGGCTGAGGCAGGGCTGTTGCTGCCTGCAGTCCTGTAGTTCTGTGCTCTTGCAACTTTGGGGCCGAAATATGCTGTGGTATGAAAAATCCCAGGGTCTTCCCCAAAGGTGTAGTTCACTCCCAGGACAGATTCCGCTGGATGGCAGTGAACAAAAGGCAAGATATGGCAGGGCAGGTGTGTTGGCCCTGGTAGATCTTTAGAGCTTGTGTTTGCATGCTTGGTAGAGGAGCTGGCAACAAAGCTGGAGAGTGTGTTGCCTTTCTAATGTAGGATGGTGTAAGCAGAGAACTCTGCTCCACCTGGGCAGCTCCCAGGGCTCACTGGGTCTGCTTGACCCTGGTTCCAGCTGAGGGATTGGGGTGCCAGATGCTGAGGAGCTTGTTCAGCTGATGTGTTGGATCCTGCTTGCCTGCTCAGTGCAACGAAGGGGAATTGGGGTGTATTGGGATGATGAGAGCCCCTGCATGTCCCAAGGCAGCCATTCTCCTGGCCATCTTCTCCCTTCTTGCAGGGAAAGCGGCTTGCTGACCTGTCGAAGCGCCTCGGTCTGCGCCACATCATCTACAGCGGCCTGGAGAACGTGAAGCAGCTGACGGGGGGCCAGCTGGAGGTGCCCCATTTTGACGGCAAAGGTGTGGTGGAGGAGTACTTTCAGAAGATTGGTGTTCCCACCACGATCATCCGTCTGCCATTCTACTTCGAGAATTTCCTCTCCTTCTTCAAGCCGCAGAAGGTCCCGCAGGGAGATGCCTTTGTCCTGGGTAAGACGGGACTTTGTGCTCTCCAGTCATTGTCCTGTAGTTCTCTGTTCCCACTGTGCAGCGTCTCATTGAGGTGTGGAGAGCCAGCAAGGCTGCAGACTCGTGGGGAAACTGTACCAGTTTGACCACAGCAAGTTGCAGCTGCATTGTCCTTCAGATCTGTTTGATGGCCTGCAAGTGAGATCCTGGTCCCACTTCTGGTGCTGAGGGCTGCTCTGCAGATCGCAGGGTGTCTCTGGACACTCCAGCTCCCTGCAGTTGGGATGTTGGAGGTCAGAGGTGGGGCTGCAGATCCAGGCGAGTCACAGCGCTGCTCTGGCCTTTTGCAGTCCCGTAGCTCAGCCCTGCAGGTGCTCTCCTGGCTGACCACACTGGTGGGTGCTCTTGGCTCTTCCTCACCTCGCGTTCAGAGGCTGGCAGACAAAATCTCCAGCTGTACCTCCTGAGAGCTGGGCTCCCTCGGCGAGGGCTGCACTCTGACTGGGATCGATCTCTCCCATACAGGGCTGCCCATGGGGGACACCCCCATGGACGGGATGGCAGTGGAGGACCTTGGGCCTGTTGTGCTTTGCCTGCTGAAGTCACCGCAGGAGTACATAGGCCGAGTGATCGGGCTCAGCGCTGGCAGACTTACTGAAGCAGAGTACGCTGCTGTCCTCTCCCAGCAGACAGGCAAGACCATGGAAGCCAGCAAGGTGGGAAGTGTCCTTTGATGCTCTTGAGGTGGGGGGAGGCTGGCTCAGGACTCTGCAGCCCACCGTGGCGTGGGAGTGGGGCAGTGGGGGGATGATCCTTGCACCTTCCCAAAAGCTGCCTGGCAGCAGCAGGGGAGCAGCACAGCCAGCCTCTCCCTTTGGGCTGGAATAGCAGGGGCCCTGTACAGGAGCTGAGCACAGACAGCGCTGGCAAAACGAGTGGTGTCCTGCCCCAGCAGCAAGGTTGGGAGCTGGTGGGGTGGAGGGTCCTCGTGGCTTGGTGTACAGGTTTGGTACAACCCAGCGCTGGTGTCCAGGGTTAGTCCCACTGCCCCTGCCTGCAGCTGGAGCACATGTTGGCACCAAAACTGCCTCGTCAGTATTGTCACTGAGATGATGCGTGCTCGTGGGGTGCGGCCGAGCAGGTCTGCGCCTGGCTCTGGGGGACAGCAGCTTTGAGAATAAGGCACATTTCAGCAAAAATGAAGCACCTGTGATGCTTGTTGTGGGTTCTGCTCTCCTGGGACAAGCATGCAGCCCTCCTTTACTAGGGCCCCAGTGCAGGAGCACAACGGTCCCCCTTTGATTCAGGTAGGGGGTTGGGTGCTGGGGTATCAGGTACAGCCTGGGTCACTTGGGCTCCCTGGAGCTCTCCTGGGCCCCCCAAGTCCATGTTTCTAGACTGCCTCAGCTGTGGCTCATACCCCAGTGCAAGTACATCCCCTGGCAAAGGCTTTCCTCTGCCTTGCCCTCCCACTGCAGGGGTGCTGCTTCCTTCACAGAACCCCAATCAAAATGACTTCTAGAGCACCAGAGCCCTCCTCTCCAGCAGAAAGAACACGTCTGGCTGCTCTAATGCAGCCCTCTTCAGCTTCCCTGCATGGTGTGAGGGAAAGGCCCCAGCAGCCCTGTGACAACACTTTTTTCCCCCCCAACTCTTTTTTGCAGATCTCACCAGAGGAGTATGAGAAACGTGGCTCCCTTGGGGACAAGGAATTGGCCGCTATGTTCCGGTTCTATGCTCTGAAGCCAGACCGCAATGTGGACTTGACCATGAAACTCAACCCCAAGGCCCGCACCTTCCCTCAGTGGGTGGCAGACAACAAGGCCGCCTTCTGACCCATCCCTCCCTCTCCTGCCCGAGCTCCTGCAGCAGGTAGTGCGAACCAGCCAAGGAGGTGACCTGCACTGAGCCACGCTGCCGTTCCACTAGCGCCCTGGTGAAGGGCTGGGAAGAGCTTTGGCCCAGCATGCACACCAGGGCTCTCCTGCGCCTTGGTTGAGACTGTTCAGTGGAGCTGGAGCAAGAGAAAAGGCTGAACAGCTGCGGGCAGGTGGGGAAGTGCTACCTTTGCACGCTGTCCTCAGGGAGGTGTTTTTTTAGTGACTCTGGGTATTTTCCTGTCTGTAGGGTGGTGGCTTATTTTCCCAGGATCACCCTCTTTCCTAAGTCTGCTCAGGGCTGAACGCAGGGCACCGCTGGGCCCCAGAGGGCAGAGCCTGCTCTGCAGGTATCCGGGGCAGCCCCACAGCCAGCGCTGGCACAGGCTCCTCAGCAAACAGCAGACTGGGCTGAGGCAGCGCAGCTGAGCCAGCGGGCAGAGCAGCACGCCCAGAGAGATGGGGCACTTCCTTAGCACCACCCTGGCAAAGGGGACTGTGCAGTGACCTCCCATGCTGCCTAACAGGAAAGCTGAGCCAGTTTCCTCAAGTCAGACAGCTCTCAGCTGTGGGCCTGATGTGGGCTCCTAGAGCTCCTTTCAGTTACTGCCCCCATGAGTTGAGTGAAACCTTTTTGTTAGACTTTTTAAGACTAACTTTAAAGGCTGCTTCCCCCATTCCACCATATGCTTAAGGTGCTGCTTGGGTAGGAGCTTTGGGCTTTGGCAGTTTTGGCCTGTGCTGAAAAGTCAACTTCGGCCCCCAGAGAGGTGCTCAAGACATCTTGCCCTGTCCCAGAAAAGACCTTTGTTCCTGTTACTGGAGGAGGGAAAGGGGGTGACAGACAGGGTTGGAAGAGTAGAGAAGGCAGCAAGGCATAGCATGTGTTAAATATCTTTATGAAGTCAATCTTATTTACATGAATACAGAATCACTTTACAGACAGTTTAATCGGGAGGCAACACGTGCTTTATTTCAGCAAATTAAGAAGGGCAAGACTACGACATGTCCTTGTTTAACTTGTCAATTAGTATGTGGGCTGACGGTAGCTGCACAGTATAACTAACAGCGGGCTACAGTAACCATGAAAATACTCACTGCAAGAGCTCAACTCCACCTGGAAGGAGTGATCCACTTCACTTGTATTCTCACACACGTAGGACCAATGACTCTTTGACCAATCCTTTATACTACGGCTGTTGTGTTAATGTAATAAAAGACTTTGTCCCAAACTGGCAAGGGGCTTGGTGATTAACTTGTACCCATTCAGAAGTGACAACATTTGTGTTGTAACTTTAGTTAATTTGGGTGAAGAAGGGAAACCTGAGGCAAAGTGCAGATTCCATCTCTGCTCTTTGTGCAGGAGATCAGCAGGACTAAGAAGCCCCAGGGCTGCTGGGGGAGCTGGGGCTCTGACCGCTCCCAGCCCACTCTGAAACGTGCAGGACGGCCCGCAGAGCTGTTGTGAAGACAGTTAAAACTCACTGACGCACCAAGCCTCCCAGGAGAAAGTCAGTGGTGACAGGTTCACCAAGCACATCTAGCATTAAGAGGGACACCTGAGTGAGCGAGCAGCTGCCATATCGGAGTTCCTACAGCAAACTGCTCTGCTCTGTGCCGGAAGGACAATTTTTTAATTTCACATTTCCACTGGTTTAGATTCTAAATAATACTTCAATTTTTATGAAATAAGCTTCCAGCAGCAGTAAGGACTGTGGAGCAACCTTGAGAGAGATGTGTTTCTGCAAAGCTGGTATTTTCCTTCATTACCATTCCCTAAGACGGTGGGTGGGTTTTGTATCGTGATGAGTGTTGGTGCCTCAGTAGTTTGTAGCCTCTCCAGCTGGGATTCTCAGTGTGCTGCTGACTGACATTCTTCACTCTCCTGTGCCCGCTGCCAGAAACATTCATCCCCAACTGCAAAGACAATCTGCTGCTCCTGGCTCCTAGTTTCCAGCAGAACGCTTTCCTGTAGTTGAAGCAAGAGAAAAATCTACTATTTCCTGACTGAATCGGCCAAAGGCACACGAGCACCTCCCCACCTGGCCTGCCGTCACACTGGCAGAGCTGACATCGATGCCTGCGGTGACAGAAAGCTGAGCCCCTGGAACCCAAGACGCCCCAATCTGCCATAGATGATTTCAGGTCTGCAGCACTCCCTGGCAGCGGCCAACACCAACTGAACGGCACCCTGACTTATAAGACTGCAGCTTGTTTGTGTGATGGGGGCTTTGCTGTGCTTTATGACAAAGATTGATTCCTTCCGGGTGCTGCCAGCCCATGGTAGGGGTGAGCCCATACTGGCACCAGAGGCTCTGCAAGCCCAGCTGCGTCTCCCGGCAAGGCCAGGCTTTGCGATGGCAGCAGAACTGCCTGGTCCCAGCCTTACCAGCTATTGGGAGCGCTCTTGGTGCTTTGAATTGGGTACAGCCACTGAGCAGACAAGGCAGCAGAGCTGCAGGGGAGGCCGCCAACCTCTCTGAAGACGTATCCAGCATTTTTGCTGCAGCAACAATGCAGTTTAGTCCCTTGCTTTTTGTTCCAGGTCACAAGGGACAGCTAGGGCTTTTCACACCAGTGGCTGGAAGGCCTGAGGCTAAGTGAGAAGCAGTGTTGTGCTTTTGCTGCTTCTACATCCCAAGAAGAGCAGATTCTGCTTAGTGTGGGGGAAAGATGACAATAAAACACAAGAGGCCTCCTACCTCAGATGGGGTGTCAGGAGCTAAACATTTTCTTAAGTTTGGAAAGGAATCCCTCCTTGTTCTCCTCAGCCTCAGGCCTATCCCCGCCTGCGTCAGCGCTAGCCGTCCCCCTGCCACCTGGACACAAACAGCAAAGGGCTGCAGTCAGATACATCTCCCACCAGTAGCCAGCACCCCTGACAAATGAGAGGGTTATTTTAGACGGGGAATGGTCAAGTTTGCTGGTTTTGCCAGCATCCTCATGTACAGCGAGTGGTCACCCAGGGCTGCACCTGGCAGTGAGTCACAGTGCTGGACCACTTGCAATGGAAGCACTGGAGAGCCTGGAGCCCTGAAGTGGAGAAGACCACGAGCCCAGGTAACACCGCTCCCAGCCCTGCAACTGCAAAGGGAATTCTCCTGCGGCACAACTGAGTCAGAGACTCCACAGGCTTTGAAAACACGCACTCAGAATTGAGAATCTGCCACTAAAAAACAAGTTGTCAACTTGACCACAGCCAGCCATGACTTTACAGAAAAAAACCCTATGTTGGTGGTCCTGGAAACAACCTGTCTTCTTGTTCTGTGGTGGTGTGACCCTTAATAGCAAAGCACTGCAAAACCATACTGGGAGCCTCCCTCACATAATTCTTATACAGTGCTCAAACAGTATCAAGGAGAAAATGAACTCAGGCTAGAATGAAAAAGGATGCAAGTATTTCAGAACAAGTGTCCAGATAAGGAATCTTACTGGCACCAACAAGCATAATTTTCCTGTATGAACAGGTCCTGAGAAGTTGTTTGTCACCCCAGAAGTGGCTACAGCAAGAACCAAGGTCTCCTCTTTGCTAATCTGCTTTTTCCACAGTATAACAGTCAATAACCAGACCCCCAAATCCTTCTTGGGCTTTCTTTGTGCACAGAGAACACAAAGTCCAGTCCTCCCCGTCCTCCCACAGCTGACTGCTGAGCTCAGACTGATGCAACAGTGTGAAATACTGCGGCCCGCAGCAGAACACGCCTCCATCCACTCAGGGTGTTCCTGCTTCCCAGAGCAAGGACATGCTCTCAGCAACAGCCTGTCTCTGCACTGCAAACTACTGACACTGTTTTTAATCCACCTTGCTGCTTAAGTGTGGTAAAAACCAGCAGGTTTACTTTTTAAAACCAAATTTGAAGAGTATTTTTTTCCTTTAGCACATAAACATCTTTAGAAAGCTGGAATGAAAGTGTTGCACTTAGAGATCTCTCCCCTTCCTCCCAAGGCTGACCTTTAACGGTTACCCACAGTGGAAAAGACATAGCTTTTGTGTTACGGAAGGTCAGCCTATATTCACTACATGTAGTAGAGAGGACCTGAGTTCCTGAGATCATTTAGCAGCTTTGAAAGACTCTCACTTTTGCCTAGCATTTGTGTTTCAAGCATAGAAAGAAATCACAATCCAACCAGCTTTAAGTTCATTGTTCCAATACAAGCAAAGAAAAAGTTGTTTCCCAACAGCACACGACAAAGCCCTTGCCTTACTGTTCTACCGTATGTTTTTTGCCTTTAGCTTCTATTGCTGCCAGATACCTCACCACTGAAACTTAAAACACATAATTGCTGGATCAAAATTTTTAATCTGGAGCTGAAAGAGCAACTTTACAAAGCCCCCAGCTGGCTTCATTCCGTCGTGCTGGACACTGTGTCAGTACAGTGAAGCCACCACTTGGAACCAATGAATATATCTCCAAGATTCCCCCGTGTGCACAGAATATGGCCTGGAGCAACCTTGACTGCAGTTCAGCTTTCAAGGAGAAAAACTGCGGTCAGAAAAACAGATTCACACAATAAAACTGGCCTGAGGCACATTCTCTTCTTCTACCTCTGCTACTAAGACAAGTTACTTCTGGCACAGGGGCAGAAGTGGGGAGCAGGCAGCTTTCATAACCACAATGAGACTCACCACAACTTGTCAGGGCCCAGGAGTATCTCAACACCTGCTCTCTACTCCTGCAGGGATTTGCCCAGTAAGTATTAACGTTTTTGTGGAAGAGGCTCCCTCCTCGCTTTGTGCTACAGCCTACCAACATCACACTAAACCTGTTTCCGATACAACACGCTTGGCAGGCTGTGCTGACACGCTGTCTCGAGGTGACCTAGGCTGACCTTCCTCCTCAGGAGCCCCCGGGAAGCGCTCTGCACTCCCACGCCATCTCTGTGAGGAAGAAGCGCTAATTCACGTCGCTCACCTGACGCTGTATTTGTGACCCCATTCACCGTGCCCTCCACATCTGTCTCGTCCTCAGCATAGCTCATCATCAAGGCTCTCTGGCGATCTGTCAGCCTCCTGCGTTTGAAGACAGAAGTGTGGGTTACAGCTGTTTTTCGGAACAGATGTGTCTACATCTCCTTAACCTCCTCTGGCAGCATGCATGAGAGGCAGATACTGGAACTACAAGATTAATACACTTGGCATACACTCAGAATGCCTACAGTGCTCTTAAAATGGGCAATCTATAATGAAGAAGCCCCAAAGAGGAGAGATATGACCCACTGCATTTCACCAAACTGCAGTGAAAAAAACAAAGTATTTTGAAGTGTGGAGAAGAACCAGGTGGAGCTGCAACAGAACACACGTCTGCTGCAGACCTGAGGAAAGAACTCCCTTGTCATGCGCAGCAATACAAGCTAACGAGGTTCTTTCACCACAGGAGCAGAGGGTGGCCAAGCAGTCTGAAAAGCAACTCCCAAGGACTTCAGTTCCTTTAAGCTGTAGGTGTGAGAGCACAGATGCGTTTTAAACCAGAACGCTGAATCTGTGTAACCAGGATCCAGACAGGATCACAGACAGCCAGACAAATACGCAGGTAAAAAAAACAACCAACCAAACCAAACCAAAAACCCCCTCTCATTAGAATAAAAAGCAGAGTGAGAAATTAATCATCTTGATAAAGCAGTAAGGAATTTTCACAAAATCTTTCTGAACAGCATTTTTTGCAAAAAGTTCAAGATTTCACAGAAACTTGCATTAGGTCTACTTACTGAGGAACTTTTATCTTTATGTGAATGTAGTGGTCTCCGTAGCCGTAACTGTTAACTTTGGGAATGCCTTTCCCACTCATTCGAATTCTCTGGTCTGGCTGAATTCCAGGGGGTATCTATGAACACAAAGGACTCACGTTTATTACTCTAGTTTAATGATTTATATGGTAATTACATGTCTATAAAAATTAACTACTTCTCCAGCAAGCTTCAAAGTAGGATGGGAGAGATCTGGTATGTTCATGCACCCGGACACATCAGAAGCCAAATCAATAATGACAGAAAAGCTTGTGAAGGAACAAGCAGAGAATCACGTATGGTCTGTAGACCTTTGATGGGATTCGTCCAGCAATCCAACCAGGCCCTCCCTTCCCTTCCCTATCCCTACACAGCAATAGGAAAGGAGGGTGACCGGGCAGGTCACAAACTACCTGGTGGCTCAATTCTGAAGAAGTCTGAAACTCGACACTGGCAGACTTAGATTTGCACCATTTTTGCAGCAAAGGAGAAGTCTCTGCTGTCCCATATTAATTTATGCCCAAGCTCTTCCACATAATGGTACTTACCGTGATATTGATTGTCTCGTACAAGCCTTGACATCGGGCTGTGCCTCCCAGAACAGCCTGTGCTATTGAAATGAGGAGGTCTGAATGGATATCTGCTCCGTTTCTTCTGAACACAGAACTCTTCTGAACCTAAAAGGCAGGTAGTTCCCAAGTGGGCACAACCAATTTCTCACAGTAAACAGCTTTGAAACTTCTTCTAATAAAACCCACCAGAATGCTGTAGTCGGACCCTTTACCATCTACAAGCTGCACAGCTAAGAAGTGTAAGTTAACGTTCAGTCTTTTAGAAAAAAGACAGATCTTGACATGACTGTAATTAGCCAGAGGCTTAGGAGGATGCCTCGCTTCCTAGCTCAGCAACTCCCTCCCCTAATCCCGTTGTTAATTTATCAGTGTCAGCATGATTCTGCAGAGGCAGAGAAGACACTGCCTTGCCCAGCACCCTGAACAGGGGAAAGCCAGAAGAGAAGAGGAAAGCAAGCACTTTCGCAGTGGCCTCACAAGCTGGAAGAGAATTACATCCTCCTGCACCACAAAAAAGGTCCTGAAAAAAATCTTCTCTGTGATAGAAATGCATAGGACAGGATACCTACAGGCTACAAAACATATGCTAAGCAGCACTTAACGTGTGTCTGCAAAAGGACATTTGATCAGCCGGCCTCCCAAGGGCGTTCCTGCAGCCCTCCTCAGCACTCCCACCCGTGCAAGCAGACAGCTTGACTTCCAAGTCACTCAAGGCATCAAGAACCTACTCTGCATTTTGATGCCCATGACCCTAAAGGCCTCGTCCTGGAACAAACAGCGCAATTCTTCATGAGCAGACCTAATGTTACACCACTTGTTACAATGCAGATCTTCTGCTGTCTCAGAAAGTTCACGTGGATCGTGTTACCTCAGCTGTTTCGAAGGATCACTCGCTCTTCCTCCTCCACCCCCCATTGAGTCCCTCAGACTTCACAGGCAGTGGTGAAGGGAACCAGCAACCAACAAATACTGCAAACAGCCAACAATTTAACGACACGTACCCTGAACGTAATGAAAATTTCCTTCTTTCCCACAGGCATCCGAACTGTCTGCCCATCCTCAACACCTGCAATCAGAAAAAAAGAGGGAACGTTACCTTGCATTATAATTCATGTGTTACCCGAATACCTGCAGCTCTTGCCATCCCCAAGCGCCTGCCACCACAGCAGCACCGCACACCCAGGAGCACGAGGCACGAGACCTACCAGCGGGCAGCACAGTAACACTCTCCACGGGCACCCAGGAGCTGTGGCTAAAGGAAGGGGGTGTCAGCACACATTTATACCTGATGGGATCACTACACCCCAAGTAGGCTCATTACTCCAATCCCTACAGAATTCTTTTGGGAAATGCATCAGGCTAAGGAACGCTGGGCAGCCTGCACAAGCCGCAGGAAAATTACAGGCTGCTCACGCAGGGCGGTCTCAAAGCAAAAATTCTTCAGCCCCACCGCTCATTTTATTCTCTCTGCTGAGGAAGGCCATCAGCACACTGCTCTGAGACAAGCTAAGGCTTTCAAGATTCCCACCCTCTCCCCAGGCTTCATCAAGGACAAACAAAAGTTCCAAGGCAACAAAACATTTGAGAGTTTCACTCTTCAAAAGCTGCCTACAAGGATCCATGCAAGAACCAAAGCCTGAGCTCAGGAAGGGCAAAGCAAACATCTCTACCTATGTCCAAAAAGTTCACCTCCTTACTAGCCCTTTCAGTTGCCAAGCTATCAGCCTGCTTTGTTCTCACAACTTCTCTGCAGCAAAACTTCTTATATTGCTCTGACATTGGTACCTGGCAGGGGCTTGGAGGCAAGTGCCTCACTGTTGGCCAAGTGGAAGCAAATCACTATGGTTACTTAACAGAGCAGCACACGAGTACAGCACTAACCAGCTGGTACAGGAACCATCACTGTCTTCTTTTGTTTGGTTTGCCCCGTTCCTCGACATACCACGCATGGGGTTGTTATGATGGAACCACGACCGCCGCATCGTCGGCAGGTAGAGCGCATTACAAAAGGGCCGGTATTTATCGTCTCCTAGTGAAAAAAACACAAATTGTACAAATATTTGGTACTGAGCTGGTACTTTTCACTTCAAAAACGCTGCCAGTGACTGGCCCAGCATATTTGCATCCCTCCAATTGCACATTTAACCTGACAGGATGATACCCTTTAGCAAGGGGTGCGGCAGAAAACTGGCTCAGTAATCCAGAAAGGATGCTGCTTGTGAGAAGCTGGATCAGACTGAATCAGATTCAGATTCTGATTTCCACTGAAAACCATCACTACAGCGAGCAAGTGTCTCATGGCCGAGGGGAAGGGAAACACAACGTGTCATCTCTAGGATTTAATGTGCAAGCAGGAACAAAGCTCTTTCACAAGGAACTACAAATGTCTATGTTTTGAGGAATCCAAGGACAATCCACTTGCATGAATTATTGCCAATGTCCAGGAAAATGTTACAGAGACCGAGCTACGGACTGAACTGGGAAAGCCACCCGCCAGATTGAAGCACACAAGGAAACAGTGGGAAAAGCTCAAAGTCTCCTCTGTCCAACTACACCTGTTCTGTGCAGGGAGATACTCTGGTCACAGACCGACTGCTGGTGCCCATTTTCACGTGTGGAAGTTGGAAGCCTGAAGCTTGATCATTATTCATTGTAAGTAACACCATCTTCTTGTTTCAAGATTACCCTCAGGCCATCATCACCTGCCTCCTCCCTCCATCCCTCAATTCAAAGTATCCCATTTAATGCCCAAGAAATTTCAGAACTGTTACACTATATAGATATGGTTTGCTAGATGTACAACACCACAGGATCTAGACCTGAAGGCCGGTGCTTTTAGCTGCACAGAGCACTTCTTTAATATGAGGATAACCTTCCTACTGCATATTAACATGAAGTTCACATTAACTTGGCTTCACTCAAGATAAGCTGGTGACTGTAGTGAGAATTTTTCACTGTGGGACTGACTTGTCCCAACAAGGAGAAGCACAGCAGAACCTGTGTCTTAAGAAGCTCTTACCATGCCAGTGCCACTGCAGTAGTGACAGCGCTGCACTTTGGTACCAGGCTCGTGTCCTTTACCATGGCATCGCTCACAGGAGTCGTTGATGTTCACCACAATCTCCTTGTTAACACCTTTTGCAGCTTGGGTGAATGTCAGTTCCATGATATACTGTACAGGAAACAGGGACATTGATCTACGACTGATGTGCAATGGGGTCTCAAGCAGAATGAAATTGTTCTAGGCTAAATATCAAACAACGCTTAAAATACATCCAGGCAATAGATGGGGGGAGAAACGGATGGACGGACAATGCGGAAGGATGTGCCTCATTTGAGGAAGCAATAATCTGTTTCATAAATAAAAAGGGGTACAAAAGGATAGCAGACATTACAGCAATAATGATTACACCAGTCTGATGAGCAGTTGTGTAGCAGAAATGAAATTTAAAAATAGAAAAGGAAGTAAAAATAGAAGTCAAGCATTTGTCTGCCCTCAGGAAAACTCTTAAAATTTCTAAAGGTTTTGTTTGATGGGAATGCAGCAACAGGGGAGGGTGAAGGCCTTCAATCTCAGTGATAGTATCAGCTCTTCCTCATTAAACTCTTTACTTACCAAAGGAAGTCATCAGCAAAGATGACTGCACAACACAGAAAATTTTGTTTATAACAAAAAGGCCATTTTTAGTAAAGCCAGAAGCACTGAACACCAAGTAGTTCTGAAGGGAGCACATGAACCAACACCGTCAATACTTAAAAGAGCATTGAGCTGCAGTAAAAAGAACAAGTCATAGGTTTTGTTTTGCTATAGGCTCCACTGCAAAGTTAAGCCAATTAAGTTGCAAAATTAAACCAATTAAGCAGTCAAACCTAATGCTGGAAGGCTTGTTTTATAGTTAAAAGGTATCTTGTGGTTTTTAGCATTAGAGATCAAAGCAGACATATGTAAATCAACATACAGCAGAAAAGATGCCTCGACAGTGATGGAATTGTTTGGCAGCGCCAACTGGTGTCAGTAAGCACCAGATGAAGTAGCTGAAGTCCAGAAAAAAAATACTGTCTCTGAAGGTGTGGAGAATGTATCCACATGGCTTACCAAAAATACGTGATTCTCCTGCCCATACAATGGGACACTCACGTGCTGACACTCCCAGAGCAAATTCTTTGTTTAAGCTTGCTCCCAGAGTGATCTGTGACAGACTCATGTCCCTCTCCAGCTTTTGTGGTTTTCTCATTTTCATTACTCAGAAATAAACGCACTTCATACCTCCTGTGGCTGGTCAAAGACACTCTGAAAATCACCGAAAGCGGATCCCGAAAACTCTCCAAAGATTTTTCTGAACAGCTCTTCCGGATCAATCGATGGACCGCTGCTCCAGTACTGCCGTCCTGCGCCAGCACCCGTTGCGCCAGGATCAAAACTAGCTGTGCCATACGCATCGTACTGTTTTCGCTTCACTTCATCACTTAAGACCTTAGAGGTAAAAAGAACAATGCCATCAGGATGCGGAGACAGATCCCGAGCAAGTGGACAGCCTGTATCTGCAGGGCAGCGTCTCAGGAGAATTCCAGGCTACTGGTGTTACTGCCACAAGCCCATATTCTCAAACCCGCCTGTCATCAGGAGGACTACCCCAGTGCTCAGCAGTGCACAAATTAGTGAAAAGCTCCTTCTTACCTACTCAGCTCATCATCATCAGGAAAATTACAATATCTTACTGATTTATAATAATCAAGAATAGCTTACATCATATAGTTGATCACTAATATATCGTGTAAAAGCCGGTGGTAAGAGTGCTGGGGTAAACTGAAAACTCACAAGAGCAAAAAACACCACAAGAAGATTTCTGAACAAGCTGGAGAGCAGGAAGAAACAGGGCTGGGGTGCAGCACAGTGGAAAGTACCTCAGTCTCAAACACCTGGTAACTGCTGACAGGTTTTCGGTTTATTTAAGTTGACCAACAATTCCACTGCAGTGACCACAGCACCCTTGCCAGTCACTCACTGCTAAGAAAGAGCCCAAATTTAAGCAGCCAAAACCATATCCAGCTAAATCAGATATCTGGACCAAGTAATTTCCTGGAGACACTGTTGGGACAGAGGCACTCATTCCTAAAGCAAAAAATTAGCCACAGTTTTACAGGAAATGCATGCAATAAATGCTTCCTTCCATCTACCCTCCAATCTTTCTTCTCTGTTATTACAATAAAATCCTGCATATTACCTCATAGGCTTCTGCCAGCTGAGAGAACTTCTCTTTGGCTTTAGGGTCATCTTTATTTGTATCAGGGTGGTATTTCTTTGCCAGCTAAACAATAAGAATTCAAGTATTAGAGACAAACAAAAGTAATTCACTTTCGCATGGAGAAACACATCAGGTAGAGCTTGGCGCTCACTCTCTGTATTTTAGGGAACTAATAGGCTTTATTTTCCATTACCATCCCAGTACAAGGAGCTACAGAAGCTGCTCCTGAATCTCCCAGAAATCCCAGGACCTTCTGGAGGGACACCTGAGATGACAACACAGGCAAACCCCCCTTTTGAGGAAATCCCCAAAGCCCTGTGCTGAGCTTTCCCCCCACCACCTCTCCTTTCCAGCAGGCCAAAGATGGCGATCCCAAAGCGGGGCTTGATCTCTGCCATGCAAGAGAGGCTGCAGGCAGCTACAGCTCCTCTGCCAGGACACAGGCCCTCGGCCACGGCCCGGTGCTTGCCTGTCTGCCCCGGTGGTGCATCCCCCGCGGTGCGTGTGTGTCCAGTACTGTGTGTGTGTCCCCGGCACCGTGTGTGTGTCCCCCAACACCGTGTGTGTGTGTCCCCCAACACTGCGTGTGTGTGTGTCCCCCAACACCGTGTGTGTCCCCGCTCGGACATGCCTGGTAATAGGCCTTCTTGATCTCCTTCTGGGTGGCGGAGCGGGGCACCCCCAGCACCTGGTAGTAGTCCTCCTTGGCGCGGGCCGCGGCGCTGCTGTGGAACGCGGCGGCGGCAACGCGCTTCGTGCCTGCGGGAGAGGACAGAGGGGCCGTGGTGAGGGCTGGGCCAGCGCCGCGGAGGGCAGGAGGCGGGACAAGGCCGCGGGAACAGGCCCGGCCCCCGCCCGGCCCCGACGCGACCGCCCGCGGCTCGCCGCCGCC